>JAMJFZ010001203.1:7692500-7770000 GCA_026225945.1 Cricetomys ansorgei
TTCTTGGCCGCTTCTATGGATCTGCCTTTTGGCTTGAGACCCTTTCAAACTAGAACAAGGAGTTTGGAAGCCTGCTTAAAGCTACCCGCACCCAGATTCTTCAGGAGAACATTCACGAGATGTGCGCAAGTTTAGCTCCGAGCAGCCATCACGCCCAAAGCACAGGCTGAAGCCCTCACAGCCACGTCTCCTGGTTCCAAAAACCCCAGGGGCATTTGAGGTTTGCCATAGAAAGCCAACAGCAGTCAAAATGCCAGGCAGGAACCTTAATTTTAAGAGTTTAGGAAGCTGGTGAGGGAGGAGAAGCAGCCAGAGGGGCCTGAATGTGGTCTTGACTTTAGGTGTCAGCAAGGGTCGCTCCACCTACTCCAAATACTATCCTGCCAGCAGAGTTTCACATGCCAAGCCAAACTGAGAAGCAGTGGTTGCCTGGAGCACCAAGCTGAAAAGAGATCACTTGACTGGGGGGGGGGCGGATGAATTCCCTGTGGTGCCCAAACAGGAGGGAAAGCAGAGTACATCTACCAGGTATCTGCCTTGTGTGACTGATCCCTAGCTTGCTAGCGATGGCAAAGCTTTTGTTCAGAGAGGACTTCCACCCCTCAAATATAACCTGACCCTTACCAACCAACCCCAAAGATGGTTGCACAGGAGTGCCAACCATCCTTTGAAAAAAAATTTCCACAATTTTCATGTTCTTCCAACCAATTCTTTTGCCACATCATGTTGTTCCTTGCAGAAAACCGGTCCCTCTAAAAATGTTTCCTTCTTGAGAGGTCAAGCTTGAAAGGCTGGCAGCATTGGCTCAGGGTCTCTAAGTGAAAAACATGTTCCGTTCTGTACATAAAATGGGGGCAGGGTGAGCTTACGCAGGCATCAAGGGGCTGCATCTCTGCACAGAGACATTTCTTTCCCAGCGTGGATTTGAAACAACGCACTTGGCCCATCCACTTTTTAATGGCTTGTGTTATTAAAAACATTACTTACGCGTTTTGTATGACAAAGAACATGAGTAATAATTTTGGTAATAACTTTGTCTTTCATACACAAAGGAACTCAGTGTGAAAGTTTTTAAAAAACTGTCTTGGTGCAAAGCTGCAGATTAGCGACACACTGGGAAATGAGCCATTCCATTGAGGGAGACTAAAGCACTGTATTTTTTGTTTTTAACTTTGAAAATTGGAACCATAGGAGACAGTTGGTAAAACACTTACACAATCATATCCATTGGAATATCTGGTTTATAGAGTAAGATACGGAATTCCTGGTTAGAAAAGGTACGTGCACGTGTGCGTCAGCGACTTCTCTCTCTCTGTGACAACATACAGTGCCCGAGGCAACCTGGAGAGCAAGAGTCTATTTTGGCTTACAGCCTGTGATGGTGAGGGCAGGCAGGCGGGAGCGTACATCTTTACAGGCGCGCGCGTGGGAAGCAGAGAGAGCGGGCTGGAAGTGGGATATGGTTTTCAATTCTCATACTTCCTCCGCCCCGTACGTACCTCCTCATAAACTCTCCAGACAGCCTCACCAACTGGGCGCCAAGGGTGTGAACACCTGACCTGGGGGTGGGGTGGGTGGGGGTGGCAGTTCTCATTCAGGTGACCACACTGCATAGACATCAATTCATCAATCTCCTCCCCGCCCTAGTAGCGTTTCCATTCACCAAATAGGATCCAAAGCCTGGCTTTGTTTCCACAGCGACAGTTCAAAGTAACAATTCTCAGCCTACGACTAAGACTTGAACACTTAGGGTCTACGCTTTTAAGCCTGTCTTCCTGTAATTTCTGCCAGTGATACCTGCCGTTGAGTCATTCAGCGGGTTATTTATTGAGCATTTATTATGTGTCTGATACGAAATCCAAACGGTGACTCAAACAAACCAGGATCCCCACCCCACGGAACTTATGTTCCAGAGTGGGGAGGCACAGGCTGAGCAATAAGCTCGGGTGCTTCTATCAGGCTCATGCAGTAATAAAGCAGCTGGATCCCCCAGCTCACGCGTGAACGGTGCTGGAGGTAGAATCCTTAAGGGTGCGTGGATCGTGAGGACGGTGAGGACTCCGACACTACCACTGTCACACGTGGATTCCGCCAGGAAGACTCAGTTCGTATACGCAGGGATCACTGGCTGCTGTGGGAGTGGCCGTGATGTAAAGAGCCAGCACTTTCTGGCTAGCTGTCCGTGTCTTTATGAGATCGGCTCTGAAGCGTGACGTAGCACAGACTCCAGGTAGAAGTGAAGCATTTCCCAGCACCATGTTCCCTCGGGGATCTAGAACCACAGAGCTGTAAGTTAAATAAGGGTTATTCTTTTCACCGAGCCCAAGGCATCGTTAGCAGTGGCTCTCAACCTTCCTAACGCTGCTGCCCTTTAAGACAGTTCCTCCTGTTGTGGTAGTCCCCAACTATACATTTTTTTGTTGCAACTTTATAACTGTAATTTTTGCAATTGTTATAAATCGTCATGTAAATTTCTGATACGCAGATGGCCTTAGGCGATCCCTGAGAAATGGTCATTCAACCCCCAAAGGGGTCACGACTCACAGGCTGAGAGCCGCTGATTTACAGCAGCGGGAAACAGACAGTCCACGCTTTCCTCTTCGATGTAGTGTCTGGAATAATGCTGGTTCACACAAGTAGTTGTTATCCTTGGTTCTTATTGTTTATGCTGGTCCGTCACAATATTTTATATAATTAAAGTAACATGTGAGAATTACGAAATCCTGCACTTCAGGGACGGGAGATGCTGTTCAGTGGTGGACTGCTTGCTTCCTAGCTGGAAGCCCTTTTCGACTCCCAGCGTTGCTGGCAATTGACTGACTCAAACACGTATTTTCTTACTTAAGTACTTGAGACCTAGGCTTCCATGTGTCCCTAATAAATACAAAGCCCTTGCCTGTCTGATCCGCATTCCCGCCGCATAGCAGCCCTAGAACAGAGAAACCGTGGGCTCCCAATGCACCAAGCCACCAAAGAGAGTGGAGGACGTTGTACGTGCCCTCCCATCCGGCAGACGCTATCTGCTCGCAGACACCCCTTTGTACACACACAGCTCCCATGTCTGGGCGAGGCATCCATCCTAGCGTGGAGTCAGCACCTCTGATCCTGGCACGGCATTGGGACCGGGCGGTACACGGTCCGAACATCATTCCACTTGGGAGTCTACTTGGCTCTTACTAAGGTTCCCACCCCATGTGTCAAGGGGTCCAAATGTTTCCCTCATACTCCCGACTCTCCAGCATTGCCACTGTGAGTCCCATCGGAAGCCTTGTGCATCCAGCTTAAAACACACCCCATTGTGCACAGATGTGTTCGCCTCATCACACCCAGTGCTGAGCTCCCGGGTCATAGCGGTTCGGTGCTCAGGAGCGAGCTGACGTGCTCATTTTCGTCTGCCGTGCCAGGTGACCAACATCGCGCACGGACGCCACGCTCCACCAGAACTCGCGATGCAATTTTAGGTTACGTGATGGTTTTCCAGCATGCAAGGCTAATCAGCTGTGTCGGGGTCAAGGCTGCCACGCTGACCTCATCAGCATGTTCCCCAGACTGTTTATATTCCACGGAGATCTAAGAGCACACCGGGCACGAAGGCGGATGCCATGAAATGGCCCTGCGCTTTAATTTCTTCTCTGAAGGTCGGGGCTTTATAATGATGCGCACGAAGGCGCAATCCAGTGGGCTAGAAACACGCATGAAAGGGACCTTTCCTACATCAAGAGAAAGAAACAGGTCATCGACCATTTTAATGGGATCATTTCAGTCCGCTGGCCCCCGGTGGTAAAACCATATTGGAAATGGAAAAGCTTGCTAATAACATCCCAGCGGCAGTAAGACGGAAGCGGGTCTAAAATCACACACTTCTTCCACACGAGGCACGGAAGCCGATGGATAAGCCGCGTGTCTTAGCACAGCGTTGCGGGACTTTCCCCGGGAAGACGTGACCAAATGTCTGTTTATCCCAGATAGGGCGTCTCTGCCAGACTAAAGACACAATTCTGCTCAAGTCTAGCCTGGTGAAGCAGAGAGTTTGTGAGGCTTACTTTTAAGAGTGCGCCTGAGAGGTTACTGGCAGGCCTGTGGGTGACTTCCAAAGAGCTCCATCACTGAGAAGTCCCAGCGTGGGTGATGACCTCCCGAATCCTGCGGAGACAGAACCTGTCTTCACTAAACCTTCTGTTTCCTGTATTGGCACCTCTGGAGCTGAAGTACACATACAGCTGTTCAGGGAGGGCTCGAGAGAGGGCGAATAGGGAGGATCTCAGGTGAGGCTCTAGTGACCCTCCTCAACCTCTCTTTCGCTGAGGAATTTGATTGTGTGGGCCTGAGCTGGTGAGAGCCTCAGGTGGCTGGTCACAGCTGCTCTGATGAAGACGGTGATGGCTATACCCAGAACAGCATTCTCTAGCAGGCAGGGTGTCTTAGGAGGAACCTGCAAACTTGGTGTGCGTGTGCTCATTTGGCCAATCAACTTCCAGGACGAGAGACTGCAAAGTGACACGGAAACTTCAAAAGCCCCAACCCAGGCCACTGGGTTGGCCGCACTACACACACAAGGATGCTCTGTCCCTAGGACCTTCTGGGGAGCCTCGTGAAATGTGTCTGGAAAGTCCACTGAGGGAAGAGGAGAGGAAGCACTATGCCGTGGCTGCCACTCCTCTCCCGAAGTCCCAGGGAAAGCCCTAATTCTCTTGTCACCTGAAGCCACAGCATCGCAGAAGCCCCCAAAACAAAGATGGGGGGGGTGCCAACCAAATATGAAGTTGGGTGGTGTGAAGCTGCCCAGCGCCCCTGTCACCTGCTCGCTGCAGTCAGGGTCTAACAAGTTGTGAAAACTGAAGCCGTGTCTGCTGACACCCACGACGGCCCAGCTCCTCAACTCTGGAACAAGGAAGTTGCTGTTGTTGGAAGACATTCCCAGTTCTGCGTGTAAAGCACATGACCCTGATCCTGCTTTCTAAAGAAACAGTGTCCAAACTCAGCGTGGTGGCTCACACCCACAGCACCAGCACGTAGAAAGCTGAGGCAGGATGACTGCCCGAGGCCAACCTGGGTAACATAGTGAGTTCTAAAGTAGCCTGAGGTACAGCACGAACCCTGTTTCAATCCGTCACCGCCTCGGGAAAGAGGGAAGGAGGGAAGCCGTGCTGCTGAACTGCGCTCATTTCTCTGGGCATCAGCAGAGAATTCCTTCTGGAAAGCAGCAGGTCCTCTCTTGCCTCTTTTCAGTTAAAACATAACAAAACAACTTCCATTGCCACGGTATTGACATTATGCTTCAGGCAGTGGTTTGGGACACAAACAACAAACACAGCATGGACATGTTCATCCTTTTGTCTTCCTCGGAGCAGATCCTGATCGGCCACGTTGCTTTACGCCGCTGTGTTCTCCAAAACACAGAAACAATTCATGACGAGCGAAACAGGAGTTCCCTTCCATTTCACACATCACCAAAACGCATTCCCAGAAGAACCTGAAAACCAGTGACACCTGTCGCAGGGTCTGTCATAAACACCCGGGCTAAAGAGGAACACTTCCTGTGAGTTTTCTATTTCTTTATTCAACTACAAAACACAGTCTCATCGAGACTCATATCTATGGAGTTGGTCTTGCTATCTAGAAAGGGAGGAAACCTTCCGTTGGCTATGTTGGCTCAGGCAGGAACTCTGGCACTGGCTTCGGCTGCGCGGTAGGGTAGAATCAGAAGATATGCCTGTCTTTTGCGCTTTCTCGGGGTCTCTTGAACGGCAAGGGCCTGACTTTCCAAGTTGTCACCGGAGCCTGGTCTTTCTGGCATCTAGTCCTCAGCAGCTAGAAAGTTTTGGTATGCGTCCTGCCTCGATTGCAGCGGTCCTGCCTCTCCGTCTGCGGATTTAAATCGTTCCCTGGGATGCACAGACACCCAATTTGGGTTAGGGGTTTGATTTAAATGCGCTGTCAGTTTTGATTTCTCACATTATCTGCTCATGCTGGCAGAGAGGGCTGACTAAACTAGCAATAACTTTTCAATCCAAAGAGGTCAGAAGAAAGTCATTGTCATGTGAGCAGCCAGGAGCTCCTTCTTACCAGATTTGGCCAAATGAAGGAATGGAGTTGGTGGGTGAATACTAAGGGGAGGGCTTTCCTCTCCAGGGCTGGGCAAGAGGATTCTATTCGCATTAACCTCTTACCTTCTGGAGAATTGGATTGTAAATTGTCTGCAGAGCACTGAAGTAGCTGCTAATTAGGTGCCCCCTCGCTGATTGCATAGTGATAAAGAAAACAGGAGTTCAGAGAAGATAGATCAGAAAATGTCTGGTAAAGCAGTCTGAGATTCCATCAGTGCCTTATATACAAGAGGCGTGAGTAGGTGTGCAAAAGCAAAAAGCCCTGGTATCTACCCCGGCACAAGGCTTTGTTCAGCCGGCATATGGATTTCCTGTCTGGTTTGCTTTCCTGTTTCACAACAGGTAACCACCCACAGCTCTAGCTCCATAACTGGTACCGAGGGTGGCATCTCCAAAAACTGTCTAAGTGGAAGGTAGGTACTTCTTAACACGGAGCATGACAGAGGACCAGCTGAAGATACAAGGCTTATCCTCATTCCGTGTCTGTCCATTCTGCCTAGACAGCACATGGCAGCCAGGAAGGGCAGGATCATGACGTAGTTACCCCATCCCCAATCTCTGCAACTTATAACCACAGTTATTTCTTGCCCTTACTACATACCCTATACAGGTTGCTGTGGGTGTGGCTTATTCAGTTACTCTGGGACCCTACCTGATTGCAGGAGTGTCCATCTCTACCAAGCTTATATGATTCCTGTAGCTAAGGAAGAAAGGAACACTTCAGTATCTTTCATTGGCAATTCAGTGTTTCTGCCTAGAAGAGACTGTATCACATCCCTCTCACGTTTCATTCCAGCCCACATCTCTGGATGAGCTCTCTGCATATGCGTGTGCGTGTGCGTGTGTGTGTGTGTGTGTGTGCACGTTTCTTCACTTCGATTGTGTGGTCCTCCATCTTGAATGAACATTTTAGATGTCGTATGCACCCATCCACTAAAGCAGACAGCATCTAACTCACAGCAAGGCAGCAGGAAGTGCAGCCTGGCGACTAGGACTTGGCTCTTTTCTAGCTTCACACACGTAGAACCTGACTTGTGTCTAATTCTAGACAGTACTTAAAGCTCTACCACTTCTGTATGGGAGAACTTTCCATGGAAGAAAACCAATGTGTTACAGGGAAAACGCAGCTTGAGACATGACCAAACCCCTGGTCTCGAATCGCCAAGCAGCTCAGCTTCTGTGTTAACCAGCACCAATGAGTCAAGAATGAGGCCTTTAGCAGACAGAGCCCATTACTAAAAGCTATAACTGGTCAAAATGCAGAGAACAACTCATAGTGGGTTGCCTAGCCCTAAATAATAGTCTGTAACATAGTCCCCACATCTAAGTCTCTGGAAACAATGTAGAAGAGGGGGCAGGAAGACTGTAAGAGCCGGAGGACCAGGAAGACAGCTGTGAGGCTGGTCTCCTGGAACCCCCCTACCCGTGACACCTCAACAACATGCCTGCCTAAACAAGGTCTGAACAATGACAACACCAATCGACACACTAACGCGAAAGGGATAAGTCTCACAGGGACTCACCTCCAGATGAAGAGACAGAGGCAATTAAGGACGGCTGAGAGAGCAAAGACTCAGTCTTCCTCAGGGAGAAGCCCCTAATTGGTTATTCAATGCCAAGTGGTCAGCCTTGAAAACAAGCCACATTCACAGAAAGGGGAGGTGTGAAAGCGTGGAGGGGATGGGAAAGTGATGTAATTGTGTTTTAATTTTTTTCAAAAATTCAAACTGAAGAACAGAATGAGACATCTTTCACATACACGGAAGATAGCGAGGCGGGGGCAGGGCAGACCTGACCTCCGCCGACAGCGTTCCTGGGCTTTCCAGCACGCACTATTCCTACTCATTGCTTTATTGATTGTTGAGGATCTGGAAATCAAGTCGGAGGCTCTGGTTCACTGATGTGTCCCAGAGGAGAGACAGAAGACAGAATGAACAGAAAGGCTTCTTTCAGGAGTGCCGACAAGAAAGGAGACAAAGGACAGCCAGACGGGGACGTTATACAGGACTAGACCACGCCGCCATCTAAGAGCTCACGTCGGTTCTCTCTGTCCAAGCTGCTCCCAGTGACACAGTATGTTTCTTCTGGCCAAGCTGAAGGTGTAGGCCTTCCCAACTCTCCATGGATGCTATAGGGTTTCAGAAGGGTTCACAGGACACAAGCATAGGAGCCCCACATAAGCTCGGCCTCTTCAGGAAAAAGGAGTCACGTGACTGTGGCTAAAGCAAAGTCAATGAACTTAAGAAACTTGCTTAAGAAATTTCACAGTATGTGCATACATTTAACGTACTTTCTTAGTGTAAAGGTTGAAACATAAACATTCATATACATGAATATTCCTCATGATCTCTACTCTAACGGTATACATGTACATTTACTGTTTGTGTTGGGATACCTGGGCCAAATGTTCCTACTGTGCTAGAGCAGGAATCACACAACTGTAGTCCACAGGCCGGATCGCAGTGTTTATATGATCTTTGATGATCTTTATATGATCTTTATATGATCTATTTATATTTTAGGTCTTACTATGCAGCCCAGAGGGGGGGTGTCTTATACTAATGACCTTGTGACAGGCTTCTGAGGATGGGATTATGAGTGTGAACTGCCACATTCATGTGTTAGTTTCTTGACAGAGTTATCCCAAACCTTTGTGTGCTCTCCTATGAAATAGGGGATCACTTGGTCTTCTCACTTGTGTTAATGTGTATTACATAAGTGGGTCCATGGATCAAAGCCTGCATCTGGGCCCCGGAGCGAGCTGGGCAAATGGAGTAGACCTGCAGGTAACGGCTTTGCCATCTCCACACAGGTGGTAGAAACAGCATGGGCCAAAGAGCAAATGCTCCCCTAGAAATTGATGCCCCTCTCTACGTGAGAAGAAATCCAGACGCCTAATTGTCGCGTGACATAGGTGGCTGGCCACGGTTTCTCACGGTGATCTGGCATCTTTGACATCAAAGTTTTCAGTTTCAATTAGGTACCACACCATATAGAACAGTAGCAAGGGTCTGGTCCCCAGGGTGGGGAAGGAAGAGAGATCTAGAAAGAACATTTGATTTGCTATGTTCTTGTTCCTTCTACAGCAGTGCAACCATCCATCCAGGAGCTGAGAGCTGTCTACATTCAAGGTTCTCTAACAGAAAATTCCTGATGTTGAGGACTTTGTATCTTGCCAACAGGAGTGACAGATATAAGCACGTTGTCAAAAAAAAAAAAAAAAAAAAAAAAAAAGATGAATCAGAAGTACAGCTGGAAAGATATGCTGTGATGGGAAATAAAATAAACCTGAAGGAATGACTGGGTAAGGTCCATCTCAGGAATGGAAGGTGACATTAAAGAGTATTTTGAGAAGACAGACATGGATCGGATATGTGATTAGCTGCAGGGATCGTCACTCCGGTAGAAGCAGCAGTGCATGGGCTTGAACTATGAAGGGTCAGAAAGGAGAGAGGGATGTGGACAGGGGATAAAGGCTGGGGCCTCAGAGCAGGGTCAGGTGGTGCAGAACTGTGGCAGGGCTTGATTTTGGTTGTTTACATGAGGTGAGCCAAAATATTGCCAGTTGTACATCTGAGATCAGGTCCTTGATCTTCGAACTGGCTAAACAAGAAAGTCACGTAGCCGGACTGCAAAGTTATATGTAGGGCAGTGCGAAGCTACTCAAACTGCAGTCCAGTCTGCAACCCAGTATGGGAGGGGCAAGTATGAGAGCCAAATGGGGGACCAGCTGAGAGCTGAAAGGGTACAGCTACTGGCAAATAGTGACCACAGGTGCTAGAAATCAGAGGCATCTAAGCTTCTGTCACTGACTTGAGTTCCTTAGGAGTCCCATCTCTGACTGATTTGTTTGGCCAACTCTTCTCATCAGGAAAGCTTTTACCTGCGGTAGATAGGAATAAACAGAGACCCACCACAGGGCAATGTGCAAAGAATGGGAGGCTGTGGAGCCAGCCCTCGGCCCTAAATGGGATGTCTTCATCAAACTCTGCCCCTCAGGGCTCAGAGACCTACTGGGAAGCAGGTGAAGAAAGACTGTAAGATCCAGGGACGGAGAAGAACTTCAAGGACACCACATCATCCAGCTACAGCAGGACCGACTCACACAGATGAGCTCACAGAGACTGTGACAGCATGCAGAAGACCTGCAGAGGTTCTAGCCAGATGGGGTCCCAGCACTGAGAGGAGAGAATGGACACAGTCCTAAGACAGGAGCTAAGGAGACCTCGAGGTCCTAGCTAAGAAGCATTTTGTAAATGACACTCCATGGGATACCAACCACACCCCAGGGCAGGTCCCACGTACAGGAGGAGTTGGCCAACACAAAGTGAACTCCGTGTTTGATTTTTTTAGTGGACTTTTTGTTTCATTTTGCTTCGTTTGGGCGTTTTTTTCTCTATTGGTCTCTTGCTCGTTTATTTTGATTTCATTCTGCGTTCTTGTGGGGGTTTTTTGAAAGATAAAGAGAAAAGGAGCAAAGTTTGCTGGATACAAAGATGGAAGCCGGGGAGGATCTGGGAGGAGTCGGAAGGGGAAAACGATTAAAATGTGTTTTATGAAAAAATTATATAAGCATGAGTATCAAGAACTTAGAAATATGTTGAACTCATGAAAGTACGTTTGAGGTTAAGGCATCTGTAGTCTCTGGTGATTAAAACATCTGACCAGGCATGGTGATGCGTGTCTGTAACTCCAGCTCTCAGGAGGCAGAGGCAGGAGTCGTCCTGCAAGTTTGAGGCTAGCCTGGTCTACATAACGAACTCCAGGCTAGCAGGAAGGAGGTAGTGGCAAGAGTCAGGTGAGAAACATGAGCTGAAGATACAAACAAAGGTACATATAAATGCAGAGCCTGCCACACGCTGTCTGGGGACACGCTCTAGGCGGTAGGCAGGGTGAGCACCTGTGAGAACAGAGGAAAACTGGGGATTGCCTCTGAGTCAGCGCAGCGGGTAGTGGCAGATAAGAAAAGTCAGGGAATGTGTGGGGAGGAGTCAAGCTGAGGGACAGATGGCAGATGTCCAGATGAAAGCTTCCGTGTCTCCATTTCTAACAATTAGAGCAAATACATTTTTCATAGTTTCACTAGTTTCTCCCACCTACCACCTGGACCGGATCAATATCAGGGTCCCTTTTGGTGGGGAGGGTAGGAGCGAGTCTCTACAGAGAAAAGATGAGGCATCTGCCATGCTGCGAACAGAGCCCTTTCTTCTCTGCAAGCACAAAGGAGAGGGCTGCATGCTAATGAAAGGTGTCAATCATCACTCAGATGTCGAGCTCCCATAACAAAAGCTTCACTTTCTGTAATCTTACTGCTGTTTCCATCATGAAGGCATTGACATTCATTTACACCTCCGGCTCTGAGTAGGAGAGCTACCTGCTACTCTCCCTCCTTGGCTGATTTGAGCCTATTATGGTATTTACAGGGCCAACTGCTGGTATGTTGTCTGAAAACGCAGAGGAAAAGAGTGAAGGGTCATATCAGGGTATTCTGAAGGGGTCGCTGTCAGGCACACAGAGCCACAACGAGGATAATTACTTAGGTTTCACTACATTGTCCAAAATGAAATCTTTGTGACCTAGGGAGTGAATCTAAGGGAAAGTATTTTTATTTATTTATTTTACTTCAGTTGTATTCATTTCACATTCACACATACAGGCATGTGCATTCAGAGCAGATTAAAAATGACTATTATTTTACCAAGGACATGAATTTTGAGGATTTTTTTTTAAACTTCTAAAGCATGGCAAGAGCTGAGGTCGGTAAACTTCCATCAGCTAAATCATACTTCAGCAAAACCAAGTCACTGAAGCCAGCCTCGAAAACTTTAGCTAGCTATGATGGCATACACACACACACACACACACACACACACACACACATCTAAGGACTTCATGGAAGGTGGTTTCCAAAGAGAAGAGATCACAAATGAAGACTCAGATAAGCAGGAGAGACAGAGACGGTGTGACAGTTGAGCCTGCTGTGCTCAGTGGCTTAGGCTGAGTGACTTACACAGCTTATGTATTGTAGTCCTGCAGGTCTGGGCTGTATGAGACTGGGTATGTCAACAGATGTGCACTCTAAACGTGCAGATAGCCAGATTCTTCTTGTGTTTCATATAGCCCCAAGTATTCCCCAGAGGTTCTTTACCAAGGTCATTAACCTTATTCCTGAAAGATCTATCCTCATGACCAAATTATCTTACAAAAGACCCAAGAGTATCACAGTATGGGTAGACATTTCAACATCTGATTTGAGGGAGAGCAGAAATCCAAACCCCAGTCAGTGGACTCCAGTCAGTATCTAGGGATGCTTTACGTTGGATTTTTTGTAATTCTAGTTGTGTAGCATCTCCTGGATTCCTGGGGACTCTGTCCATTTATAAGAAAGATGACCTTTCAGCTGGGGATTGGGGGTATGGGGACTCTGTTCTTTCCTACTATAAAACCCCTTATCCCTAAGGGAGCCTTAAGACTCTCTTACGCTAAATCACTGGTCTCTACTCCAGACTTTCTGAATCACAAGGTTCTAGGGAATGGAGAATGGGAATTTAAGTTTTAAACAAATATCACACACCAGTAGGATCAGAGGACATTTGTCACAGAAATGTCGTCAAGGACATTTTTCCTATGGAAGTTTCTAAAAATATAGCATACAAAAATTCAAGTAAATCCCTGCTGCATTTTCAGTATATGTCACATTCACATTGTCTTTAAGTCATTTTGGAACATTGTAATCATGAGGGTGATTAAATCAGTGCACCAGCAGTAAATGCTTGTGATAATCGCTGGCTCTTATTGCGGGGGCTTCTGACTGTCCTTAAATGAACATGTGTCTGTTAAAGTCAGGATCATGTATGCCAGGCAGCCATTCACATCCTCTTACCTCCATGCACCTTTATGGGTCATAAAGAAGCTGTTCTGTAATGATTGTGGGGATTTTCTACCAACAGCAGGAAAAGGGTGATGTCAAAATTCGTTCAGAATCACAGAGCAAATATTCACAGACTTCTCATGTGGTGCTTCTGACTGCAGAGCTCAGCTGGGAACTCAGAAACAACTCAGAAGCCAGGCCTCAACCACAAATGTTTTCCATATTGAAGCTGGGAGAGAGACAGACCTACAGCTGATTAACTTTACCAGGAAGCATCATGAACACCAAAACAGGCACATGCAGTGGAGACATGGAGAAGATGGGGTCAGCCCTACAAGAGGAGAGGGAGAGGCAAGCGTCCTCTCAGTCTCCACTCAGACAATCCATACAGCACTGCTGATGAGTGGGCAGGCTGATTTACCTACTCTGAGTGTCGTTGGTAATAATGAAACAATTATGCCCCCCCCCACTTTGCACCTTCTCTGCCCCAAATGTCAGATAGCAAAAACTCAAGGGGATGTCACACATTGACCTCAAATACCCCAACACAAAGATGGTGCTTAGTGCTTTTTCTACATTTCTTGTGGTGGGTTAGAATGAGAATGTCCCCCGTTGGCTCAGATGTTTGAATACTTGATTTCCCATTGGTGACACTGTGTAGGTAGATTTAAGAGGTGTGGCTTTGCTGGAGGAAGTATGTCACTGGACTTTGAGGCTTCGAAGCCACACACCACTGCCATCCTGGACTCATCACTCTGGAGCCATAAGCCCAAATAAACTCTCCCTTCTAAACACTGCCTTGGTAGTGATGCTTTATCCCCACAACAGAAAAGTAACGAAGATGCTTTGGAATCTACCAAACGGAAATGGATGGGCCATATACCTTAGAGTATATACAGAGAGCCATGGGCACGGACAAGAAATGTACAATAAAATGTACTTATTGGAAGGGATCCATGTAGAACATAAGAGAGAAGCATGGAATTATCAAGGGAGAACTAAATCTAGTTCACATGTAGAGGGATTCTCTGAGGAGGAAAAATATCTGATCTTGAACTCAACCTACATGAAGAATTTGAGACTTTTAAGGCTCACGCTGATTTAGGGAATGAATAAGTCAATTCTATAGGATCAATTATAACAAAGAATAAATATTACATGAATAAACCTTTGCTATATTAAAAAAAAAGTCTGTTATGAGTGCACTATGTCAGAAATATCTGACACAAATGTCTGTGCCCTCCCACAATATCAGCATTTATGACTAACAGTAAGTTCATAAGCTACAGTGGTTTAATTGACAGTAATCTGTCAAGTAGCCCCACTTTCCTTGACAGCCTCAGCTGAGATAAACAGGGATTCTTTCATTCCAACCTTAATTACTAATGTCAAGTCTCAGACCACAGGGTACACGCCACATAGTAAATATAGCTACATGTATGTCTACCCGTAATAGGTAATAGAATGGCTGTGAAGGGCAAACAGGTGGTAGTAGAGTTTGTGAAGTTTCAAAGAGACCCAAGGAGGAGGGAAGCTGCTGTAGACACAACCAGAATCTGGGGCAGGGATTAAATCTGGTAACTGACCCTGCTGGAGGTCTGCTAGAGATGGGGCTGTCGCTCAGAGTTGGGCTGTAGAACTGAGACCTGAAGAGGCTGCCAGACAGAGGGCTGGTCCAGATGGACAGCCACATGCACATGTGGACGCAGGCCTAGATGGATGAACATGTAGACAGGGAGATGGCAATTCAAGTAGGTCATGTCAACAGCGGGGTCGAAGCTCCTGGGAGTTCTCTCTCAGTTCCTCGACATATGCATGGGGTATCACATCAAGATGGCCAGTCAGTGGGGCCACTGCCACTCCCTGTTAGGTGTCCTCCTCTGTCCAGATGGAGGAGTTGTGACCTTTCCCCAGTCTTGAGTGTCCAGTAAGTTCTCAGGCCTGGTTTTCAAAAGTCCATGTGTACCTGTAATACTAGCATACTTTGATAACTTTACAGGGTGGCATCTTTTGTAGTTTCAGGAATAAGTCACTTATCTGTCTGTTCCTCATGGATAGTGAATGGGCGGGTGGTGGTGTTTACATGTCTACTAAGGTATAAATGGTACCTCAACCTTTAAAACAGAGTCAAATACTGCTGGCAAAATGGAGCCTTTGGGGGGGTAAAGCAGAGTCTGATAAACCACCGTTTTATACAGCGTGGAGTAATGTAGAGCGAGGAGTAGCCTGATCAACCTCTGTGTTGAATATGTATAGACATGTGTTCTTGTCATTATTCCTTAAGTAATTTATGATACACAACACATAGTCGTATAATAAGCGATCAGTTCAAACAACAAATCATCACATGGCAACCATTAACATAGCATTTGCATCGTGTTAGACAAAATAACTAATCCAGAGAGGATTTTAAACATACGGGGGCCTACACACGGATCACACGCAAATATACGCTATCTTTTATAAAGTCTGAGAATCTTCAGAGTTTGTTATCGATGGGGGTCCTGGAAGGAATCACTTTAGCAACTGATAAATGCATGTAGGAAAACCACATATTAAACTAATGTCAGTCTTTTAAAACGTAGACCAGGGCCAAGGAGGAGACGGAATATGGAGACATATCGCCAAGGCTAGCGCATCTTCAGCACCGCCTCTTGTGCTATCGTTATTAAGAGAAACGTCAAAAATTCAAATCCCAGAACCAAAATCCTGAGGTCAAACTAAGTATGTTAACTGCTTTAAACAGAAGATACTCCTAGGTAGGGAAGTGGGGGACTGGGGGGGGGGGGGGCGGGACGGGACATCTGGCAGACAGCTGTTGCTAAGCTTTTGGCGTAGAGAAAATCTTGCCCACGAAGGCCGCCGCCGCCGCATGAACCCACGCTCTGCCAGAGTGGACTTGTGATCGGTGTGGTTCCGACCAGCAGGAGCTTCCGGCACTGCTGTGGTTGGGTTAGCAGTTGAACTGAATGGGCGCCAGCCCCACAAAGGGATGCCAAACATCTGCTCATCTAAAAGGTCCTCCAACACCGAGGTCGCGCCTTGATGAGAACCTTAGCGAGCTACAGCCGCATCGCAAACTTCATCCATCGCGGAAAGTCAATACCTGAGTCCTCTCCCCACCCGGAAGGTGAACTGATATTGAATTGAATCTTCCTCATGCTGTTTCAAAATAAGCCCTTAAAAAACAATGAGCAAATGGAAAATAGAGTGTCTTTTATTGATTGTGATGTTTCCACTTAACTCGATTCCGGAGGGGGAGCTTCTGAGGTGGCGCACGTGCACGGAGCGAGGGCACCGCCGTGGTCGATAATTCCGAGGAAATGGACAGCCCTGTCTGCCTAATGGATCTCTCCAATTTCCTCCACTGGAATTCAGCTTGGGATTAGTCACCAGACAGATTTCTCCACAGTTCCTCCAACGATGTTTGCCTTCAAAGCAATTTGGTAAATGTCAGCTAAGCACCTGGCTTACATTCATGGGGGAAGTCTCTTCTAAAGCCACATTCTGGGTGGCCCGGAGGCCTCTGCTACTTTCCTTGTGGACATCTTTGATTTTCTGTATTTATTTTCTCCAAACAGGACTAGTCAAATCCAGACTCCCATGACGCAGACGTGTGTCTGTGTGTGTCCATGAAACATTCTATCGCAAAGGTCTTCAGTATTTCCTTAAATTCCCTTCTTCCCATCTCAGGTTGTTGTATTATTTCCAACAAATGCTTCATGTTGGAAGAATTTGGGACACATAGAAATGTCACAAAGACAGCTTCTCCAGTCCCCTCCCTCGGTAAGAGCCCACCCTCCAGTGTTAGTGTATTACTGTGGTACGTCTGCCAAAGCCAGGGAAACGTCTGGAACACTTAGATTTCTCTTAAACCCTGCTCCTGCCTCAAGACTCACTCCACTGAGCTGCTCTGTTCAGTTACCAGGGGTCCTGAATCCCTCTGCTCTGTGTTCTCACCTTTGTTCATCACAACCTTGTCTCTGTCGGGGACTACTTTGTAGGTATTTTGTGGACTTGTCTCCCGATTCAGGTTAGTTTTCTCTGGTTAGCTTCGGTTGTGGGTTTCTCAATGAATTCCTAGGGGTGACGTTTCTTTTCAACTGCATCTTCTTTAGTGACACGGATGTCACTGTAGTTTCTCAGTGACAGTGCTAGACTTGCTCACACGGCCTGGTGGGATCCAGCAGCGATGCGGGAAGATAGGCCAAACCCACGTGAATGTGAGTCATGAGAAAGTTAATGGCGGGAGCCAACAACCAAGAAAGAAAACCATCACTTGGATGGCTCCAGACTCATCCAAGGATTAGACAGCTCCAGACTCATCCAAGGATTGGACAGATCCAGACTCATCCAAGGATTGGACAGATCTAGACTCATCCAAGGATTGGACAGATCTAGACCCATCCAAGGATTGGACAGATCTAGACTCATCCAAGGATTATGCGAGCCCATTCCAGCAGTTGTAGAAAATTAGAACAAGCTAAGAAAGATTCACCACTTCAGGGAACTGCTCATAGCCCTGTGAGGGGGAAGATTCCTAGAGCCAAAACCAGAGTTCTTAAGCCACATGTTTACTAGATCCTGCCCCCTTTCTGTAGGCAGTATTTTATATTTTTGTTGTCACATTTAATAAATCTAACGCAACATGTCCCACTCAGTTCCTCATTTGGACACAAAGAAGCTGGGTATGACACCAGGAAACAACATGGAGTCTCCCTCCAGAAACACCAGGCTTCTCCTCTGAGTACCTCTAGTTGTAGCTAAAGAGACTAAGACAGGAACTGCAATGTCATGAGCAGGCGGTCTTTATAAATCCCTGTGACTGGAGAGACTAAGATGTAAGGTGTCACAATCGCGTTAGTGTTCATAGAAGAGGAGGGAAGTTGAGACCAGAAAGGGGAAAAGCAAAGGTCTGAGTTCAGCTCAAAGAAGGCATTCACTTCCAAGTTGTTTACAAAGCTCTTTTGAAATCAGATGCTCTTCTGTAAGGATCAGCTCTCAGCACCAGTCTTCCAGGACTCAGTCCCAGAACCATTTGTTAGGAATGAGCAGCACAGCAAGCTGAGACCCACTTCAAAACTCTTCAGATGCCTTAAGTTGAAATTAGCAATTGCCAACCTAAAATTGACTTTGCACTTCAGAAGAGGCGAGAATGTATTTCTCTGGGACAAATTCCATCACAGCTGGGGAAGGAAAACAAACAAGAAAGAGCAGTTTCATCTTTTAAGAATCTTAGTGATGTGGCCTCTAGCACATAAGAAATGTTTCTGCAATGGTGCTCTTCATGGTAGAAAAACCCGCAGTGTCCCAGGGGCTTGGAAATCATGGAGATTCTCAGTCCCCTCAGCCTCCTGAAATAGGCTGGCTCCTCCCTTTCCCTCCCCCTCTCCCTCCCTTTCTCCTTCCTCCTCCTCCTCTCCCTCTCCCTCTCTCCCTCTCCCTCCCATTCCTTCTCTCCCTCACCCTCTCTCCTTCCTCTTCCTCCTCTCTCCCTCTCTGTTTCCCTGTCTCCCTCCCCCTCCCCTCTCCCTCCTCCTCCCTCTCTCCTTCCTCCTCCTCCTCTCCCCTCTCTCTGTTTCCCTATCTCCCTCCCCCTCTCCCTCTCCTCCCCCTCCCTCTCTCCCTCTCCCTGTTTCCCTGTCTCCCTCTCCTTCCTCCTCTCCTTCCTCCTCCTCTCTCTCTCTCTGACTCTGCCTCTTTCTCTCCCCCTCTCCCCTCATCATCCATCTCTTCCTCTTTCTCCCACCCCAAGTCTCTGAGTGTGTTATATGTATTATGTGTACGTACATGTGTTTAAGTGCAGGTATGCTCATTCTATGGCAAGAATGTAGGTGTCATAGGGCAACTTTGGGTGTCAGTCCTCACTTTCTACCGTGTTTAAGGCAGGGTCCCTTGTTGTTCACCACTGTGGATGCCAGCCTAGTCAGTCTGTGAGCTACCTGTGAGCTTTTGTCTCCCATCTCACAAGAGGGACCCTGCAATTACAGATGTGTCCCTTCGCATCCAACTTTATGCGAGTTCTGGGATCAAACTCAGGATCTCATGCCTGCATGGCGAGAGCTTCACCCACAGAGAAATTCCCCTAGCCCAGTATGTGTGTTTTAAGTCACAGATCCCAAGTGAGGTGTGCACCATTAGAGTTTGAGAAACAGCCTTGGAGACTATCTATGAAGCCTCAGAGGTGAGAGAAAAACACCCAGCACATGAAAAATGCATGTACAGGGCCTTCAAGACCTGCGTCTTCCTGCAAATGAATAATATATGTTTTAAGAGCATACTTTCCTAAAAGAGTTTGTCATATTAGTTTGGATTATACCAATTGATTTACATCTCAAAGGCAATGTGGGTCTACTGGACCAAGTGCTAACTTACGGTACCAAAGTATATACACGTACTGTTAAATACAATCTTTCTCTGGAAAAAAAAAAAAGCTTCATAATGAAAGAGATACACAAACCCACATCTGCTTATTGTGGATTCCCCTCACTGTGTCCCGGTGTTATGTGCATAGCCAGGTCTTCTAACAACGGTTTTGTTTTTCATCATTGAAGGAGGATGTGTTGCAACATGCATTAGCCCTGCACAGAGCGTGACTACTTTGTGCTTAGTTGTATGCTAGTGGTAAAAGACGTGCAGAATCATACAGCAATGTTTCTTACTGGTTTCTGAAATCGGTTGGTATAACTCTAATGGAAAAACAAGCATTCCCAGAAGGAGGTGTAGACACTGGGATGAATAAATATGGAGACTGGCTAGCAGCATGGAGCAGGAGCAGAGACTTGGCAATGATTCTGAGTGACTTATCTTCAGGAAATGGGATGAGTCCCAGACAAAGAAACCTACAGAAGCCAAACTGCCAACTGCTAACGTGCACAGATGTGGAACAGGAGAAGAGGAAACTTCTGGAACCCTACAAAGTAGAATCATGTCTGGATTCGTCCAACACGAGCGGTGTGACAAGGTGCTCAGCCTCTCTGAAGCTGGGATTTCCTTATCTATAAAGTAGGATAGTTATGGGACACATTTCACAACGCCCAATGCCCAAATATCATGTTAGTATAGGTCTTGCCGCCATGATACAAAAATGTGTTTATGTCCTTTAGCAACACTAGGCACATCTCAATATTCAATAAATAGTGGCTATTTCTGTAGTGTTATTTGGGGTTGTTATGCTGAATTCTAAGATTTAAAGTCTCAGAAAAATTATAGAATAAACTGAGGAAAACAAACTAAAACGCGGAGTTCTCTGAGCCTATGCTGGCCTTATTGGATTCATTCCCAACCTCAAGAGCCTCTCAAATGTATCTTGCAATTCCTCCTCATGATTGTTTCCCTGGTGAGAGGAAAGTCTCCTCACACTGGAAGCTGACATGATGGGTAAGGTCAATTTTGACTTGGGAACGGCATCTAGTCCTGAGGATGAGATGCAATGCTTTTCTAAGACACACAACAAAGGTCAGCCCAGAGACAACTTTTCTTAATTGACGATGTTCCCAGGCATCAGAGAAACCAAATGGACCTCCGTGTGACATCCTGCATCTTGACAGCTACAATTCTTCCTTTTTCAATTTCAATTCTTATTGATTTTCAAGATTCTCATTTCAGAGATGTATGCCTTCATTGTACTACAGTGTTTAGCCATTTGTCTGTGCCTGCTTTTATATGCTAGATTGATCTTTTCGTACTGGAGCTGCAGGGGTAGCGTAGGGGTTGCTATTCAGGTGCCATCAGGCTCACAACCTATTAAGTGGAGATATTTCACCGTCTAAGCCAAGGAAAACACTTTAAGCCAGCAGAGGCTCTCCTTTGATAAAGAAGCAGCAGAAGCCAGCAATGAGTTACTTCTGAAGAAGAAAGTGTAAGCTAGGAAAAGCTGTCTTTGGGAAGAGTGGGGTGACTGAGGCACCCCTGCTGTGTTCCTACTCCAAAGGCTACTGCTCTTTCTCTCTGGGAAATCAGACAAAGGAAGATCATCATATTCTCTGATTCCAAACTTGCACGGGTCTAGTTATAGGAACCGGTGGTCATCTGTTTCTTATCATGTGACATAAGCAGCTGGAAGAGATTTTAGGAAGCATGGAGAAGGCAAATGAAGTTTAAACCAGGATGAGAATAAATTTATTAGCCAGTTTTTGCAAGTAATAAATTCTAGAGTCAATGTTGCAGTTGCAATTTAGTTGAACTAAATTAAAGGACTCATGGTGGATAAATAAAAACCACTGTTTGGGAATTTAGAGGATTAGGATTGTAGTACTTGCTTTGTCTGCAAAGCACTGTATTCCCATCACGTAAAAATGGGATTAAAGCATGACCAGAAACATTTATCATTTAAACAAGTACTTATTTTTCTCTATTATCCTAATTTCAAAATTTATATCTCTAGTGACTGCGATGTTTTTGCCCCTGGTGTTGTTTCTTTGAGCCATGTTGTCACCTATGAACTGGGAAATCAGCTGCATCTTTGGATGAGGCATCTGAAGATCTGTGAAGCTTCCTTGAGGGTCCAGTTCTCTAAATTGTAGATTGCAACCCCTCCTGGCATCATGCGATGGGATGCAACAGGGTCATGAAAAACATCAACCATAGTAAAATGTTTTTGAATGCACAACAGCCAAAAGGTGACTCAAACTCAAAAGCAAAAACGAATCCAAGGTGTTTGGGACAACATGCACCCACGTTGCATTGAGGGACATCACTACGGCTTTTGCTGTGGGTGCACAATGTGAGTTCTGCATTGAGAATGCCATCATAGGATACAACGCCAATGAATGCTGCCTCAAACACCTCGCTTTGGATTCAACTCAGATTCAAGACTGTAGGATGGAGTGGAATGTTTTGACTACAAATACCGACTTTTACTGTGGTCGGTAAAGGGCTGCGCTATGTGATCCAGAACTCAGGATGAGTGTGCAAGTTGAGATAGGAGATAGTTAGCTGATTTTTAGCATCTTGGGTTCATTTTTGGTTCTTGTTAGCCTTGGGCCATAAATGAATGAAGAGCCACCTTGTGATGCTGTCAGCTTACCTTTCCGTTTTGAGTCTAGCTTAAGGCCCCAGAGTGTTTCATTACCATCATCATCATCATCATCACCATCATCACTATCATCACCACCATCACCACCATCATCACCATCATCACCATTATCATCATCACCATCATCATCATCATCACCATCATCATCACCACCATCATCATCATCATCACCATCATCATCATCATCACCATCATCATCACCACCATCATCATCATCATCACCATCATCATCATCATCACCATCATCATCACCATCATCATCACCATCACCACCATCATCATCATCACCATCACCATCATCATCACCATCATCATCACCATCATCACCATCATCATCACCATCATCATCATCATCATCATCATCACCATCATCATCATCACCATCATCCATCATCATCACCATCATCATCACCATCATCATCACCATCATCATCATCATCACCACCATCATCAGCATCACCATCATCATCATCACTATCATCATCATCATCATCATTGTCATCACCACCATCATCATCATCATGTTTTAAGTAATCAGTGACAGGTAATTTGACTTGGTTATTTAAATTTCATTGTTGAAATAATGTTTATTATTTTATTATTGAATTATTATTCAATAATATTATTATTGAAATAATAATAAAGTTGTAGCCATTCTGAGACTGCCTCCTCCTCTCCATCTGTCAACATGCTTTCTCTCCCCTTTACTACGGATTCACCAAAAAATGCTTCCTGAGCTTCCTGTAGTGTTGGAAGGACTGTCAGTCACGTTGTCTAATAGGAACGGGGAGTTAACTGGGCTGTTTGGGAGCCGATAGTAACACAAATTGTTCATTGTTTGTCTGAAGTTCAAATTAAGCAGTTCTATCTGAGACACGCTTTTACTAAAAGCTATTCACTATTTATTGGAAGTTCTAATAACCCAGGCATCCTGCCTTTCACAGGACACCCTTACGTTTTGCACAGCCTTGCATGTATGCAAATATGCTTACTGTATTTCCCCCACGCAATGGAGACGCACTTCTCTCACCCAGTAAGGAATAGCATCTTCAAATACCATGCAAGTCAAGCCAATCTGCTGGGAGTCTGGAATGAGCTCTGTCATTTGGAGTAGGTTTCTGAATGTTAAACATATCCTGCTGTATCGTCACTAGAGTTGGCAGGCTTCCCTTCAGAATGCAAGAATACTAACCTTAAGAACAGCTGTTACAAGGGAAAAGACATTCACTCCTCAAGCCAACACCAGTCAGCATGTGTGGATCGATTGCTCTGGAATGAGTGGCCCTGGAAATGGTGGCACTGTCATTTTCTCAGAAGCTATCTGCCTATACGTGCTGTTGAGTGTTGGTAAGACGGAGAAGTTGCACCTGAGCATGTGCTCCTGAGAATTTGTTCTTGGAGGCTAGAAGGATAGTTTAGCAGTTAAGAGTACTTGCTGTTCTTGCAAAGGATCTGAGCTAAACTCCCAGCAGCCATGTCAGGTGATTCACAACTGTCTATAACTCCAGTAACTCCAGGGATCTGATTCCCTCTCTTCCTGTCTCTGCTGGTGCCTGCCTACGTGTGGCACTCATGCATACATGTGGCCGCACACACATAAAATAATTAAATAAATGCTTCTTAAAGAGGGAATATATTCCTGGGGTAGTGAATGTTCTAGTAATCCCAGCCTCTTCCCCGAGCTCTCGACTCTTTCAAGGGTCTGGAAATGCTGTGATATGTTAAGTTGATCCGCTTCTTTCATAGAAGCATTTCATAATCTGTGCATGCGCACGGAGAGGACGTCCTGAGGCCAGTTCCCTACCGTGCTGAGCTCGAAGAGGCTGGCTGGCGGCACACAATTTGCTGACCTTCTGCAAAGCGCGTGCGGCTTCCCACGGGGACGGCGGCATTTAGATTCGCTTTGTAGGGGATCCTAACAAGGTATGCGGGGAACAGGCCTGCTAATGGGATGGAATTGGAGACGTTTCCAGATATTCTTTCTGCAGCACCGAGCTATATGCAGCTTCGGTGACCCATTTTTACAAATAACTCTGGGACCTTGCTCTCGGAGTCAAGTCTGGAAGGCAGAGTAGAGTTTTCCCCAATGAGCATGAAGGCCCACATCGGGCAGGGCGGGAGAGCGGTTGGAAAGAGAAAGGAAACAGATTCAGAAGCTTCCGTTTAAGTGAAAGATTCAGTGGAATGATCCTGAGATGTGACACCACGGAGCTTGAGCAAACCTTGAAGCTATATTAAATCAATCTAGAGTGGTTAGATCCTGCCTTTCCAGAGGGAATCCTGCCTCTGTGGGACAATGTGGCTCTTTGGCCAAACAACAAACAAACAAAACAAAAAACTCTTTATAGTTTTCAAGGTTTCCCTGTGACCTTTAAAATAACCTCCAAAAGGGAATCATGGACTTCCTGTTTCAGACGAAGAGGTATGTTTTAAAATTCTTGCTTCCATTGCCACAGACTGGATAAATGACGAACTTCCAGTTTCCAGGCAGGGAGCCAGGCCCTTGTGGTTGGCCCCAGGCCCTACCACTGACATGGGGAGTGAGAACAGACAGGGCCTGCCTCACTCACACAACTCAGCGTTGTACCTCTCCAGGGACAACGACTAGCAGAGCTCAGTTCACCAACTCCAAGAGCTCGTGGCGTCCCTGCAAACACTAGATCCACAAAGACGAGAAACAGTCAACGTGTCCAGTGCAGACCAAGTCTTGAGGCCAGACTGAAAGAGAGACAGAAAGGGGGAAGGAAGAGCACGGAGAAAGGCGGTGAGCAAACCTAGCGGAGTGGGGGCAGAGAGCAGTCAGGCGAAGCCTAAGAATTGGATGTGCCACAGATGGGGAAACAACGGCCCATCTTCCCACTCACGGTTTCCCCACGCAGGGTTCTGAAACCTGCTACGGTCCCTTTGTTAAGGACAGTCCTGCCTGGAGTCTCCATCTCTCCTGCCAGCTCCTTTCACTCTGGTTATTTTTTCTCGGACCACGGATTTCTTTCTACCAGTAGAAAACACACCAACCCTCCCCAAACCGTGAACTCTCGAAAGCTGAAATCTATTTCTGAGTCATCGTAGTAATGTTCCTAACACTGCAACACAGCCTCCAGCACCATTAGGCCCCTGTCCAATTCTTCACTGAATTGAGATTAAATTGAAGTCAACCACTCCTAATTTATCACCTTGGGTAAATAAATCAGACCCTGTTTGAGAAAGATTAATTTTTATATTTGCCATGCCAAAAATACTGCCCTCCTCTCTACTGAGCTGAATGTGCACATGGGGTTTTCATCACGGGACACCAATCTAATAGCTGTTAGATTCCAAGGAGATGGGGCGAAAAGAAAAGCATGAGAAGTGCTCCCCCAGGGACTCACAGTCCATGCTCTTCCCCACGCAGGGTTGCCGCTGACTTCCTGCCTGTCAATGAGCTTCCAAAGGAGTGTGCAGCAGGGTGGGAAGACTGCTCCAGATAAAGCGAGTCACAGAAGGCATGCGTGGTGACTGTCCTCGGTTGTCCACTTGACTACATCTGGAAGTAACTAAAGCCTCCAAATGGGGAGCACACCTGTGAAGGAGTTTTGCTTGATTTGAAGTAGGAAGATCTACTTCTCACGTGGATCTACTACGTAGAGAAAATAGAATTGTTCAGGGCCCGTACCCTCGTTTTTCAATTTTATTTATTTTGTTTGCATACCGTTCTATCATGGCGGTTTTGCACATGCGCACTGTCCTTCCTGCCACGGCATCCTTTCAACCTTGACTTTGGGAGTTTCTCCTTGAGAGATTTATAAGCAACCTATTGTCCAACCTTAAGAGCAAAGGCAAATAGATGGAGCCATGTCAAGATCACGTCATGCAATGTCATGGAGACACGGGGATTATATTTACACAATCTTGAAAAACAGTAGGCACGTATTTTCGAATCTGAAGGCTTACAATAAATTCGGCATAATGCGAAACGTGGATCAATGCAGTAAAATCGAAAGTCTTGAAACTGGCTTAAGTGTTTATGGTCAATTGATCTTCACCACGAGTGCCAAGGCCATTTAATGTGAAAGGAAGGGTTTTGTGAAGAAATGATACTGGGACACCGAGATGCAAAAGACTGAAGCCAGGGGCTCACCTCAGATCAATTCAAGAAGGGCTGTAAGATGGGCTAAAGGTGCAAACGAAGGAGACAAAGACATAAAGTTCCCAGAGAAGAACACAGGTTTTAATGACCTCAGATTTGGCAGTGTAGTCTTAAATACAACAACAAAAGCATATTCAGAGAAAAGTAAATGAACTAGACTTCATAAAAATTTAAAACTTCTGTAGCTCAGAGTACAATCAAGAAGGCAAAAAGGACAGCCTGCAAAATGGGGGAAATGTTCGTACCTAATTTAACTGGCACTTAGTGATTGCACCCACAATATACAGAGGCCTCTCGAGACTCAATAGTAAAAAGTCAAGCAACTCCAATAAAAAACAAAAAAAACGAGCAACTACAATAAAAAAATAAACAAACAGATGAATTAAGGAGACATTTGAACAAAGAAGTTATAGAAATGCTCAAGAAGAACACGAAAAGGTGTACGACACTGACGGCTACTGGGAACCGCAAAGGAAAAGACGAAGAGATCTTGTTCACGTGACTCAGGGAAAGCAGCAGGCGCTTGCACATCCGCTTGCACGTTCCGTTATGGACAATACCAATAACGTATCTTCTGGCACATTCTAATCATTGGTCGAAAATAATTCAGATTGTTTCTTACAAGGGTTAATGTAGCAATTCCATTCCTAAATGTACACAGTGTTTCCAACAAAAAATTTGTATGTCATTCATAACAATACTCTTCACAATGGTTAATAAGTGGGGACAACCCAAATATGCACTAAATGATAAACTGATGAAGAAAAATTGATATACACAGGGAAGAGTATTATTCACCCATAAAAATGGTCAAGTTCAAGATGAGGGGCTATGAGGAGAAGACCAAGCAAAATGCAGGGTATCCGTGGAAACCTATAATCTTGTAACCAAACTGACAGATGTGGAGTTGGAGGGGCACATCCTGCACGGCGTGTCAAAGCTCTTCCTTGAAGGGATGTGTTATTAAACAAAATGTTCTGTTCCAGGTTTGGAAAACTCTGAGATCCTGGCCAAGGAAGCCTGAGAGGCTCCTGAAACAATGTGGCCTCATGCTATTTCTCTTGGCTGCCCACCAGAACTAGACAACAAGAACCTCTTGCTGAAGAAGTTATCACACATCTGAGTTGCATCACATGGAGAATTCAAGCTGAGACTGAGGTGGAGGCCTCCTTCCTGCCAGCTAGTGCTACGAGGTGCTATGCAGACACTTGGGAGGGAAGAGGCATCGGTTCAAACTGCAAGGCTTGTGCCGTCGTGGCCAGCTCTTGTGGGGATAACTAACTGCTCTCTTGTTGGACTTGAGGCCCACCACACAGGAGAGCATCCATACCTGATATCAGACAGCCACTGAAAAGCCTGTGGCTGGGAAGGATATCAGACATAAACAAGAAAAATGATTGTGTTGTTTAGGTAAATTGACCACCTTCTAACACGCGTATGTTTATACTCATGAGCAGCTGCTACTCTCAGCTTTAAGCAGTGAAGCCTCTCTTTCCAGTGAGCTGTGATGGAGACAGAGTCTCGTTGCTGCACAAGGTGCCGAGAGTAAGCGACAGTTGACACTCAGCTTGACAGGTTAGCCCCCCCTAACGAAGACATTGACATCATTGCCTTTCAAGGCTCAGAGAGCGTAGCAGAAGAGACAGAAAGCCTGTAGGGGCCAGAGGACTGGAGAGGGGCTGCGGAGTTCCATTTTCTGGATAACACACAGCACTGTGGTCACAGACAACCAGAACGCATGCACGAAACTGTCAAGGGACTAACATAATTATAAAAAAGCTACTTTTTAAGCCAACTTCAATGTTTTTTAAAAGAAAAGACACTATACATTTTTCTAATCATCAAAGAGCCATTCATATTCCAAAACCTAAAAATTATTCAGAAATACCTACAAATATCTTCCATTGCTCAAGCTCTTTATTAATATCTCAAATCCAATTTCAAAGTAGTTTTTAATACTTAGTACTATTTCATATGGATTTTAATTTCCTCTACAATTTTCCAAAAGACCCTCTGAATGTTTGACACAATTTGTGCTGACATCTTTTGTCTTTAACACAAATCACTTGATTGTGTAATAAAACTATTCTATTCATATAATAAAACTCCAATAAATTTCCATTTATTTTACCTACAATATAGTGAAGTACAGATGCACACTGTAATATGGATAAACCTTGAGAAAATTATACACAGTAGCAGGTGACTCCTACTATGAATTCACTCACAAAATATACTGAGCAAGTAAAGCAGCAGAGGCAGAAGGCAGACAGCTGGGTTCGAAATCCCGGGAACTTAGAGAGGATGGTGGGCACCCACCCAGTGGGTGTGACGTCCTCAGGGAGGTAACACGTTTCAGAGCTGATTTAGTCTGTTTTGCGCTTCTAGTACAGAATATCACAGACCAGACACAGCCTCCACTCTGGAGGCTGACAAGTCCGGCTCACAGTACCTACCTGCGTAGGGCCCTTTTTACAGTGTCTTCATGAGGTAAAAGGCAGAAAGGTAAAAGAGAATGAATGTTGTGTCTCCATATTGGAAGACAGCAGAAGAGAGTGGATCCATTTCTGGAAGCCCTTTTAGAGTAACATCAGTCTACCCATGAGGAAGGGGTGTAGTGACCTAAACTCACATCGTACAAAAGGCATCCTTTTCCATCATGTGGTACTTAGAGGAGGGTAACTACACCATGAAAACACAGGAAATAAAGAACCACACCCCATCAAGATCGAAAAAAGGGAGACAAATACACTCACACAGGCACACACACAAACACACATACTCAAACATAATCAACAATCTCTCCCCAAAAATTATAAACGGAGGGATTTTCAAGATTTTCTTACATCACTGGTCACTGATGGTAAAATGGAACTTCCAGCCTTCTCCTTGCTTCCTCCGTGGCTCCAAGTTCCAACCCTCTGATCATATGGTAGTCCTCCCCTCCACCAAGTGCCAGCTTTCATTACTAAGCTTCCCAGAGCCCACCCAGAGTCACCTCATTCGCATGAACCCTACAGGCTTGAAAGGGATGAGTAACTGAGGACATTCCTACAGCCTGGGAAACACCAATGTGTGTCAGAAGCTCTGTGGCAAAAACTGGGGTGAGGGCCAAAATTAATCTTTTCTGTACAATGTTTCACAGGGGTGGTGGTGGTGGTGATGATGATGATGGTGGTGATGATGATGATGATGGAGATGATGGTGATGATGATGATGGTGGTGGTGATGATGATGGTGATGATGGAGATGATGATGATGGTGGTGATGATGATGATGATGGAGATGATGGTGATGATGATGATGGTGGTGATGATGATGATGATGGAGATGATGATGATGACGATGATGGTGATGATGATTGTGGACGCCCGCCTCGCCTGCAAGGAAGACGCCGCACACAGGATTCTTCTGGTTCACGCTTTATTGAGGACTGTAGCTTGATTGAGTGTTGAGAGCGAAAAGACCCTGAATGTGTGAGGCACCCTGCTTATATAGGGCAAAAGGCAACGTGACCATCAACGATTGGATGCATGTCCAGAACCTCATTAGCATAGAGGGAGGCGGCAAGGATTACTCAACTTGCGCCTGCGCTGTTACTTGTTTACTCCAGAACCGATCAAGAAGAGCCCGGAAACAGGAAACCGGCGCCATCTTATAATGGCGTTTCAACTCGGCTCCCAACAGATGATGGTGGTGGTAGTGGTGGTGATGGTGATAATCTTGGTAATTGACATCAGTATGCATAAAGAACTTGGCTGCTCCTAAGGAATAGCTGGCCTTCAAATTCTAATACCTGGGAGGGGACCTTGAAGAACCCAGATGGCTTGTCAGCTGCCTTCTGATGAGGGTGCAACAGAAAGAACCCTTTGTTGCTGTTCACGTGTTGACTGTAACTGTAGCTACCTGGTGACAGGGCGAAGCCACAGATGGCAGTTTGGGTTCCTGCCTCCACTGTACAGCCAACTCCCTGGAGCAGGTCCCTCATCCGGTGAGCCTGTAATGTTGACATCTGCTTAATTTCCAACCTCTCCATTTTGACAGAGGAATCTCTCACTCTTTTCAAACACCAGGTATCCCTCAACTGGATTTCCTCTTCCTGAAGCTATGGACTGTTTCAGACTGAAATATTTAGAGAAACAGTTTTCCAAAAGCTCTAAAGCTGATTGAATCTTCTCACACACTGACACACACGGGCACACGCTCTTGCACACTCACGTGTGGTCTCATCCCTTCTCTGACGCAAAGAAGAAATCCCTGCAACACTGTCATCTCCAGTTTGTTAAATATTTATAATTCATCCATCCTTTTCTTAAGAGCAAACTTGCACTTAGGGGAATCTGGAATGGATAGCTGATAGATGCTGTTTAATCTAAATAGATTAATGTGTAATATTAATAGCTATGATTAATTATTATAAATATTAATCGTCATCAATTAATATAATTATTAATTAATCATTAATCATCACTGGTTGAAATTAATAGATGACTGATAGATTCTGCTCCTCTAAACGCAGGGTTGATCCACTACCATTTTCTTCTACCTTTAAATACTCCACCACACACAAGAAGGCAACAGACTTTCTAACCTGCGTCAGACTTCCTTCCCAAGTGATTCTTAGAGATGCAAAAACTGGGCAGATTCTTGGGATAGAGGTCTATGACCAGGGACAGAAGACTGAGAGTGGGTATCGGGACACAGGGAGAGAAGGAGAGGAATGAATTAGAACCGTGCTGCTTTTTCCGGCTATATTTATATCAGAGCACAAACCAAAAGTACAACCCATTAAAAGATGTTTGCTGGTCTATGGACTGAGGAGAGGTATCAGTGGGTCCAGCACTTGCTATGTCTAAGTTTGAATTCCTCAAAACCATGCACCTCTGACCTCCACACTCACACGGTGCCACATGCAGGCTCTCTTTCACTCTCTCACACATATAGACACGCATGCATACTCCTCCACAAACAGCAACAAAAGCCCGGAGGTATTTTCTCATGAAGACTCTCACACATACTTCCAAAATGAATGTCTTGCCATAAGTTAATTTCTCTGGTTTGGTGTTTTGCCAAAAAAAAAAAAAAAATTTTTTTTTTTTTAGGAAGACTCGTAACCAGAAATGGCTGGCAAATTAATTCTTTTTCCTCTACATAAAATACTGTTTCCATCTGATTACATCTTTGGAACTATCCATGAGAAAATTCATTTAATGTTCTCTTCTTTTAAAACATACTTTATTTGTACGGGTGCTTTGCCTGTATGGCTGTCTGTGCGTCGCCGTATCTCTGGTGCCGACATAGAGGCCATCAGGGTACCAGATTCCTTGGAAAACTGGAGTTGCAAATGGTTGTGAGTTACTGTGTGGGTACCTAGAATTGAACCTGGATCCTCTAAGAGCAGCCATTATTCTTGAGCCACGTAACCTGTTTTGGTTTAAAGGGTCAACTTTTCTCTTCCCCCTCGCCCTGCGCGCCAGTCATCGTAGCTGCTGAAATCACATGTATCTATCAGGCTCTGCGAGGGAAGAAGTCACTTATGTTTGTGTAAACCGAGTGTGATACCTGGCTCTGTGTATTCAGTCCCCGCACTGTCACACTCAAGAGGCTGAGGCTCAGAGCAACTGAGAAATCTAAGCTCCTTATCTTTCAAGTTACAGCCTTGGAGTACTAATGAAAAACACAGAACCTCTTTCTCTTTTTATTTTCCAATTCACAAATCTACCCCCCCTCAAGACGCGCACACTCTAAAGTATCTCTCGTCATCTTTCTATCAGAAACTCTTGTCTGTCGGCCACGTGAGAGGGAGGGAGAATAAGAGATGCATGCATATACGTGCAGACAGTCATGGATAATACATGTTAGGCATGTATACATGGGGATGTATGCCTATGTTCATAAACCCAGGTACGCCAGTGTGTACATCCAGTCTTCATGTTCCACACCACAAAAATCTATAGAGATGAAATCGACACAGGGCTCTTCTTAGAAACTGGGAAGAAGGGAAACTGACCCAGCATAGACTAATGTTCTTTTCCAGGGCTGATGATATTAAAAGAAAATAATAATAACAAAATCCATCTGCTTTACGGATGTGTTTGTGTCCTCAGTGCTCACCACCGCCTTCCATCTTTCTGTGCAGGATCTTAAGCCGCCTCACCAAAGCAGCATGGCCCCTGCTGAATCCCTGCCTCGACTGACCTTCCAAAGCTGAGCCATTATGACATCAAAGCCATCACATACTTTCATGAGAAGTTCTCCCGTGCAGGAGGAAAATAGAGCTGACAGTTTTCTGGGCGGTGAGGGCTGCGTTGTTCCAAATCACGGAAGTCAGAGCTGTCTAATAGAGAGCACAGTGTGTCATTTCTCTAAGACCAGAGCAACCATGGGGATAAGTTTCCTTTCTGTATGTACTAATAAAGTTCAGAGGCAGAGCTGAGCCCCTGGGTAGAGGTCTACACATCTTTACGCCCTAGATAGTTGGCACAAGTCTGTGAGATCCTTCTAGAGTCCCAGTGGTTCAGACTTTGAGCTGCCATTTTAAAAACCAATATTTCACCAGGGTTTCTTAATCTTTCGTTGAGTCTCCATCAATAATCATGATTGGCTTCCTTAGCTAGCCAGCCAGGAATCTCAAGGGAGTATGACACAGAGTGTGAGACAGCATTGGAGAACCTTACACAAGGAATCCGTGGGAACATGTGCCAGAACTCCGAATGCATGTAGATTAGCTATGCAAACCTCATTTTAAGAGAAGACTTGGGAGGAAGACCTAGTAGATTCTTGAACACCATCATGAGCTTTGAAACAATCACCCACAGACTGAGAACTGCTGCTGCAACCCATCACACACAAGACAAAGTAACGAAGGTGTCGCCAGCCACCACTCGAACACCACATGAGGTTTTGTTTGGGGAAACTCTTGTGTATTTGGTTTTTTTTTTGTTTGTTTGTTTGTTTGTTTGTTTTGGAAACTTTGCCTCTAACTCTCCACAAAGCTCCAGAGGAATGCTCTGAGATCCTTCTACTGATTGCCTGGCTCACATTGCCACAGCCAGAGGAGCGGCTAACAGGAGACACTAACGTGAAGCCCACGGAGGATTTCCTACAGGTCCTGTTTGGTAAGAGTCACGCGTGCAACAGCAATATATACACACGTACACCCACACACCTGCCTGTCCTTTGGCCTGTGGGACAGGGAGTCTGCTTCCCGAATCCCAGTTTTAACCTGGTAGGATCAACATGTCATTCCCTTAGACCAGCACTCCTCTGACTTAAGCCAAAGATAGGAGTGTTAGCCTACAGGTATCATATTTAGTAGGTTAGCCTACTATCGCCATTTAATCAACTACACAGAAGCAGCTTGATTTTTTTTTTCAAATACAAACATTTGTCAAACCGTTCAGAAATCAACCAAGTGCCCAAAGGTGAGATTTGAAGAGGGGTCTAGTTTAGGCATGTGGACATGGCAAAGGTGATCAGGGTGAAGAAAAGGAGGAGAGAGGAGGAAAGAGGCTCCTGTAAAGGAGCTCGCTGTAAGCCAGAGCCAATTGGGTATAGCACCCTGTGGCTAGGCATCCCACCAAAGGTGCCAAGGAAACAAAGCTGGTAATCACGGTGCTGGTTAGGCGAGCTCTGTTGACTCCGCAGGGGTTCAGGTGCTCCCATCCTTACGTGGCCAGCAGTCTGATGGAGGAACAGTCTTTAGAGTCAGACACCGTTTATGTTTCTGATATGCCCATCTCCAGGCTCTTCACAGTGGGTAAAGGATTTGTTCCCTGGAACCTTGGTTTTCCTAACGGTGACACAGATAAAATGATAGCTGGCTGTGTAATGAGCTGACAAGAGTCCACGTGTTAATGTAGGGAAGCATCTGCTCTGGCTGGAAGTCCACTGACGATGCTTGGCCTTGTTATGAAGAGCCATGCTCTCTGGCGCGGAGCACGGGGCCCAACCAGTCCTGACGGGCAATCTCACTTAAGGAAGGGAGTTAAACACAGATTTTCAGGGTAACTGAGTCCTGAGGTCTGAATCGTTAGCCAGTTCTACCACTACCCGACGCATCGATGGAGGCCTCGGTTGGACCATATTCACCGCAGAAATCCTTTAAAGCCAGACGTTCCTCCCGACAGACTGCAGAGCTATTACATGGCACGCACAAATTAGAGATATTAAAAATTCTGTTATCTCTTGGGACCTGGACTTTTAAACATCTGTAAGTTAAAAATCCATAATCTAGAACCCAGAAATATATTTCCATAGAAATACCCTCTCTAAGTAGATTTTCATACGGATTTTAAAAGAACATTTCTAAATTCCTTGAGATAGATAAAATGAACTACTTCAAATGTATCTTGTTATAGATTAAGAGGAACTTTCTTTTTTGAGGTGATATTAAAGAATTAGAATCACAAGTAAAAATAAATATTAAATATCAGCATACACAGAAAAATAAGGCTTCAAAAACTGGAGCCTCCCAGAAGTCTCAGTGAATTGCCAAGTTACACATTCGACGTTTAGTTATGCCGACAGTCCTGGGTTCAGGGAGCAGTGTATGTTCTCATGGACACTCACACACTAGAAGCTATCACTCTTAGCGATGGACTAATGAATGGCATGACCATTTTAAAACAAAAGTTTTCTTATGAAACCCTGATACCTGACTTTTCATTCTGTAGATGTTGAGCTATTTATAATATATAAAATACTGAGCTATATAAAATGAAATTATAATCACACACACATTTATATATATACACACACATATATGTGTATATATGTGTGTGTATGTGTATATTTATATGTGTGTATGTGTGTATATTTATGTGTGTATGTGTGTATATATATGTGTGTGTACATATATTTATATACATTTATTTACATGTATATATACACACTAAATTATAAATGAAAAACTATGAAGGCCAAGTTAACATTGAACTATGAAACATGTTTTGTTCAGTGAGGTTCCCACTTGCAGTGTCGGCACGTCACGTAGGAATATCTTTTCTGAGCTCCACATGGATGCCATGTCTTCTTCCGGTGGTTAAAGCCGTAAGATCATCAGGCATTCCAGTGCCACCTCCACAGAGAGTCTGCCATTGACACCCAGTGAGAAGTGAGGACAAAGGATCACATTTTTCGGATTAAATCTCTTTTGCTTCACATATTAATTCCTGAGATGCTTTATATGTTTGCCTGTGTTCTAGCTTACTCTCATCCAATATTGTCAATGTGCACATGTGAGCATGTGTTCATAAGACTCTGAGTGTGTGCATGTGAGACTTGTGTGTGTGTGTGTGTGTGTGTGTGTGTGTGCATAAAACAGTGTGGATGTATATATATACACATAAGACTATATGTGTTCATGTATATGTATATAAGACTACATACGTACATAAGACTGTGCGAATGTGTATGTACACATAAGATTGTGTATTGTGTGTGTGTAAGGTTGTTTGTGTATGTACGTAAGACTGTGAGTGTGAGTGTGTGTGTGTGTGTGTGTGTACGTGTACTCACAATGAGTGAAGTTACTTTGGGCAGAATTAAGGCTGTTTCACCCCAAACATCATAATAGGACTGGGAAAGCACCTCTGAACACATGGTGACAAATGCTTCTCTTCCAGGCCCCGAGAAGGCACTTCATAAACACCATCAAAAACCTTTAGTGTCCGAGATGTCAGAGCCAAGATGAGGCCACAACAGTCAGGGCTATCTTTAAATAAATCATAGCTAAAGCTTGGAAGCTCTCTTCTCTTTTTTAAACAAACATAAGGTCCTTCCCTAGATAGATTAGCTGCCACACAGCATGATACATTTTATCAATAATACTTGTGAGGCATGCCCCTGTATGTCCGTAAAAACTGCACCTAAGGTCCCCCTGTCCGCTCTTAGACATAACCAGTTTAATTTTAAAATGGATAAGAAAGATGATTAAGAATTTAAGGCTTCCTATTTCTTCTATCATAATCATGAAGTCAACAAAAGTATAAAGGCCCTCTTCTGAACTCAATTTTACTTTGAAACTTTTTGTGTTAGAAGAGTATTAATTTAAAAATAATTAGTATCGGTATTAAAAACTACAGAGGCCTCATGAGGAATTGAGAACAGACATATGTAAATACCGTCACCTGAGCAAGGATTGTGGCTGACTGTCGTGGCTCCTTCTGATTCTAATGACTTTGCCAGAAAAGCTCCTAACCCATCTCATAGGATCATTCCAACCCCTAGTGCAGAGTTTCTTCATCCCGCTGGGGTAACGAATGCATCTGAGAAATCCTGCAAGGTGGGTAGCAGACACCACGAAGTGGGTAGCATTTAAGTTTCTCCAGAGGCCTTGCTTCTAGTTCCTCGTCTGTGTCTGTGGGTGAAGGAGACTGTCGAGTGTGGCAGAAGCCTCAATTTCAGCAGGGTCCTAAAAACAGGACTGAGCGCGTCTCAGGTTTCATAGACAGAGCAACTGACTGAATTTCCTGCCTAAGCAGGTGTGGACCTGGAGTCAGGGTGATCAAAGCATTTAGACCAATAATCAATGGGTTTGCATTTGTTAGAATCTATGCCAGGATTTATCTCTGGGCACCTCAAGTGCCATTGTTACATTTTCTCTTTTGTACCCTTCTGCCAATCTTGTAATTCAGAATCCATCGGACTCCAAATAGAATATTACCCATTGAACATTCCGGAAAGGAGCAACTCATAAGCATTTTGTTGAGATGGATTCCATAGTTATAAAGAGACTCCATCCCATAGGAATGCACTAGTCCTCTAAGAAGAGATCTGTAAATGTGTTATAGAAACTGTATAAACGGGAGGCAATGTACTTAAAAGAACAGAATCAGTCGCTCAAATTCTGGTTACTATTCTGGTTACTACAAATCAGAACTCACTCATTCAACTGATGACTTTTACTAGGTACTTAGTGGAGAAAGGAGAGAATTCTGGTAACTGACTGCATTCCTATGGAGTTAAAAGTCTTGTGAGGGACATAGAGCAAACAGGTGAACAACTACACCGGAAGAACACAGACAAGGAAGACACACTCAAGAGATGAACCTTTCTTGTGCTCTACAATGCAAACCTTTCTCAACATCTACATGCTGTCCTCTGCAGGACAGAACAAGAGGCTGAAGTAATCCAAGAATTCCACTCCACGGCACTGGAGCGGCACTAGGCAGAGAATCCCAGGTAAAACGGTCAGCCCCTTGCATGTCAGACCAACCTCATCAAATACCTAGGGCGGAATTGTCTCAGGAGACAACACGAGACAGCTGAAAGCAGCTAGGATGAGGGTGGGCCTGGATCTGAGTTCTGCTTCCACTTATCGGTTGGATATCGCTGGGTGGGGCCTTTGGTTTCATTGGCCCTCTATTTCCTTATGTGACTTAAGGGGTAGCTGTTCTTACCTCAGAGCTCTTTCCAGAATGTGCTGGTAAAATATATACCACCAGTCCAAGGTTGCTCATACCAAGTGGATGCTCAAAGCAGTACCTGTGATATTTACTAAAGAAATTAACCTCTTATTCTAAAGTCCTCCATGGGCTTCCTTGGAGGAGGGTTCTTCCTGGTAACCAGGGATTTTCTTTGTCCTCCTTCCTCTCTCCTGTGAAATGGAGGTCTGTCCTGTAATCTAAGATAAATGAGCCAAGCAACACCCCCAGCTAGCATCCTCTGCCCTTCAGTACTTATAAAATAATAGAGTAGGTGGGGCTATGGCTAGAATGCTGCCAGGTTATAAATTACATCCCTTTAATCAGGAGAAAAAGATAAGTCATCATGCTAATGTGTCTGTTATAAATTATCTCAGGGCAAGTTTGATAGCATTTTTTTTTAAATATAAATTACACACACCGCCATCATTCAAATTGGGTCTGAGGTGTTATGCATACAGAATGGATTCAATGCAGTAAATGTTTGTTGACAAACTTCGTAATATTGTGTCCCTAGCTCATCTGTGAAATGTCTAGGAAAGTGCTTCACATACAGACCCTTAGTGTAAGGCGGTCATGGATTTCCTAATTTGGCTCTTCCGATACACACTCCTACTCACTCAAAACACTTTCTAGCTCTTCTCGAGGCTCCTCCTGTGATGTGTGTTCTCCCGGGTTATGTGCAACCACAGCCCTGGCACTTGAAACCTTTTTCACATGAATTTCAACCCAAATGCTTCCAAGCAAATACGACCCTTGCCCTTTCCTGGAGTATTTCATTGACTAATAATCATTCCATTCCCGGCCACTAATGATATAGACTGAAGGCTTGATTAGCACTGGACCTTAATTTATTTCAACAGCTCTATGAGGAGAATACACAGAGATAACACACTTGGGACACGAGGAGATCGAGGCTTAGAGATGCTATCCCAACACTACCACAAAGTGTCAGTCGCGCTAGTGTCACGGAGAATAATATATCAGACTCAAACAATTTAAAAGAGAAAAAATGTTTTGTGTCCTTGTTCACAGCTCCAGAGGCTTCGCAATCACAGTTGTGAAGGAATGATGAATCAGAGTTCTTCAACTTGTGGCATAAAGAAGCACAGTGAAGACTGGAAGGGGCTGAGGCAAACGTGCTGGGCTGGTGAGTTTTTTTGTCAGTGTGACCCAAGTTGGAGTCATCTGAGAGGAGAGCCCTCAGTTGAGAAAATGTCCCGTAAGCCTGGCCTGTGGGCAAGCCTGTGAGGCAGTTTCTTAATTAAGGATTGATGTGGGAGGGCCCAGCCCACGGTAGCTAGTACCGCTCCTGGGCAGGTGGTCCAAGGTTTTATAGAAAATAGCTAAGCAAGCCATGAGAGCAAGCCAAGAAGCGGTGTTCACCCATAGCTCCTGCCTCTGCTTGAACTCTTCACTCAACTTCCCTCCATGACGAACTGCGATCAGGATACCTAAGCCCAGGGGATTATTTTCTTCCTCGAGTTGCGTTTGGTCAGTGTTTTATCATAGCAACAGGAAACCAAAGCCTTCAAAGACAGCCCAGGGACCTACTTCCTGTGTCCCTCATTCATGGCTTTCACTACCTCGCAACGGGCTTTGTACTTCGAATCCACTAATGGGTGAAACCACCGACTATGTGAGAGGCATCGTGATCTGACCATGTCTGGAGAGGCACCCACAGACAGCACAGGTGTGCTTTACAAATCTACTTATCTCTCAATCCGGCCAAGTTGACAATCCAGATGAAAGGGTCACAGTGAGCAATCAGGGCTGCTTCTCTCGGTAGCTTGGCTTACCTTTTATCCGCTGCCTGTTACTTCCCCTCATGAAAGCTATCTCCCAGAGAAGGGTGACCCCCTCAAACCTAGAGCAGCTTCATCCAAAATGGTAGCTAGGGGCTGCTATATAATTACATTACATAAATTTACTGAGATTATGATAGGCACATTATTACCGACAGGAAAAACATTACTGATGGGCGCACTGGAGCTCAGGGCTCTCTTGCAAAGGTTTTTGTTACAAGTGATCTCGTGGTTTTATTTAGGCTGTCAACTGGAAGATTCAGAAATGCCATTGTTTTGCATCTAACGATATATTTAACACCAACCGTCTACTTGGTACTTGATTGGTTTCATACTATTTGTTAAATGGATGAGTAACTGAAGTTTTCAGTACAATGGAGGAGCGAGAACATAATCACAAACATCGCTGAACTAAGTTGAGCGCCTTAGAGGCAGAGCTGTGAGGTAGGAGAGGCGGTCCAAAAAGCCAACAAGCCTGAGTGTAAGGTGAGACTCTGCCTGGGGTCTAAGTGAATTGCACTCTCCGCACTTTGCAAATGATGCCGGATTTGGGGACATTGTTAACAGAGCCAAATACATCCATCAGTTTGGGAGTCGTGCAGAAGGCAGTTTGGAACTGCGACCAAATTTACTACGGTGACAGGTTGTTTATCTGAGCGAAAGAAATGATCTGAACGCAGGCGTGAGGCTTTCAGGGGAAGAAGAAAGGAGAAGGAGGCTCGTTTGTCTGGAACCTGGCTGTAGAGAAACAACACGCGCTCGGAGGATGACCGAGACTCCATCCAGCCTGATCTTACCCATATGATCCTGGCATTTATTGCATGGGATTGTATTCTCCACAGTGAACAGCGCACGAGTCGCTCTTGCAAGCACGTCCGACCACGATCACTGGCTGTATGTTGTCAATAAGAATGCATTGGAAAGACGCAAAATTATAAACTTACTTAAGACATTGTGGTATCATTGTTGAGGTTTTATTTTTTATTTGAGATTTTATTTTTTATTTGAGATTTTCTTTTTATCTGAGATTTTTTTTTTATGTGAGATTTTATGTTTTACTTCTTTGAATGGTTTTCCAGTATGAGCTCTGTAGATGGCAATGCCCTCTCACAAGTTTAAAAAGCTGGACACACCTTTTAATCTTTACTCATAATGCAAGCACTAGAGAGACAGTCTACACTTCAAGTTCCCTTTAATCTTGGATGAAGCCAAATAGAGAGTCTCATCTGCTCTGAATCCAATCCATGAGCACTCCATTTGTCTGGGTCTCTACATAGTAGGACAGCCCAAGGAGAATGTCCTAAGAGAAGTAATGACCGAGCGTGGGTATGGGAGAGTCACAAGTGGCCTTGGAAGATTAAAGGCAACCCTCTTGCCGCTTTCAGGCATTAAGAAACGAGGGAAGAGCCACACGCTGTGGATTGCCTTGAAGCGAGCAGTAATCTTTGGTTGGGAAGGCAGCTCGGAGCTATGGTGACCCTCCAATGGAGAATTCAGGAACCCGGTCCTAGAGCCATCACTTCTCCCTGCTGTGGATGCTGCTGGGCTGCCACAGACAGAACTCAACTGAAAACCAGGAGTTAAGGAAACCTGGGATTTATTCGTAGGGCTTGGCTTCTTGGGCTTGAGCGAAAGAGAGGAGAGGGGCATGAATCTGCAGGGACCAATGGGAGGTGACTACATCATTGCTGTGTAAACATGGAGAGACCGAGTCTCAGGGGTAGAGCTGGAGGCAACACTTATCTCGCGGGAAAAACACGCTTTGCTTTGTTTTCGCTGCGAGTGTTTTCATACTGAGCTTCTGTTATGATCGATGGCACTGGTTTTCCATTTACTTAAAGATAAAGTTTCCTTTCAGAATGCGTTTAAGCTTTAAAAAGTGAGCCCATTTAAAGATAAATATGAAGCAAACAACAGCACAGACGGGAGGGGGAACAGCGTAGATCATGGCGGCGTGATGACTAACGTCAGGGACAGCCTTACAGAACACGGGCCGCAGCTGACAGGTTTTGAGCAAAAGAGTGATAGGATCAAGGCTCCGCTCGGGCAGTTAAATGTCCCTTCGGTACAAAGAACAGAGACGGGAAGTGGAGGCCAGCAAGCAGAGCCACTAGCAACGGAGAGACTGGAATAGATGGGAAAGAGTGGAGGCAGAGCGAACAGGATCAAGAGTTAAGAATCACAAAGCAGGAGGTAACAGCTGCCACCAAAATCACATTTAAAAAAAAATCCATTGCCAGGAATATCAGAACCAATGCAGCAAAATAATGAGGTATTAGTCAGGGCCTGTTCACAGGGAGAGTACGTACACAATTCATCTCCCGCGAGGCCGTTAGTGACGGAAGAAGCCGTGAACATTTATCTAACGTGCGGCTCCCCACACCCAGTGTGTACTCAGAGCAACTGAGTTTGTTTTCCAGATTTGCAGTAGAAACAAACGGAAAGGTCACCAAGGCTCGGTGTGGAGCATCACGGGGGCAACGTTCACGCCTTGCATGGACACCGTAGTGGAGGTGCTTTCAGAGAGCAAAGATACTGAGGATGTTTGTTTAGAGCTTTGGAGTAAGCCAGGAAGTCTGTTTTCCTGAACAGACTATTTAGTCAGGAAAATGAAATCAAATAGACATAATCAGCCAAGTGTCAGAAAAATAATTTGACGCTACGGGTAAGAAATCGTAATAGCCTACCAAGGTGGAGACAAATGGTGTGCCTGCCGAAGATCTGAGACTAGTCGCTCACCTCGTTCTGGATTGTGCGTGCGTGTCCTCACACACACAATGAATTCCTAGACCGTGCTTCACTTGTATAAAAATTATTTTCAATTGAATTCTCAAGTTCTGGCTCCCTGAGAGTCTTAACCATCACATTTTCAAATGAACCAGCAGTTCCCAGGCATCATGAGGAGGAGGAGACCGATCAGATTATCCAGTCCGTCCCAAAAGGTATCTAAGGAGCCTTCCCGCAGTTTCACTTTCAATTGCTTTGTTCACTTCTGGTTTTAAATGACTCCAGCAACGGGACTCTTTGTCAATCTAAGAGGCCCGTGGGAGCCTTTGCTCAGCCTGAGAGTCCTCATTTTAGAAAACATATTCTGATACAAAGTCTTGCTACACCACTTGCCTCTCCCAATGGGCCCTTTCTTCTTGCCTGTGTTTATGCCCTTCAGCCCCTACAGATGCCAGGGAATGGTAATAGCTTTCCTCATCAATTACTCTCTTCTTACCCCTCATTGCTTTCTATTCTTTGTTACTCTGAAGATTTCTATGCTTTGTCTGCTTCTCGGGTCTCTGTCACCATAGTAACTGAAGGCTTTGACAAGCATGTCATTTCATCCAAAGCCCTCCAAGGCCGCTTGCTTGACATTATGGCCTTCAGCTCTGGTCCAGGAGACTTTCTATAATCTCGAGCCTGTAAGACCCGGTCAAGTCTGTGAAGACCCACATCATCACCCACACTAGATAATCACTCCGTAAGTCTTTAGGTTCCACGAGGAAAAGTTAGCTGGATGCCATCATACGTTCAGAAATGTAAAGGAGAGACAAGTAATAAGGAGAAGCAGCCAGGTATGCCCTTGACCCCTCGGTGGCTCTGGATCTCAGTTTCCACAATGGTCAAAAGAGAGAGAGAGATGTGTAAGGATATTCCACACAAATACTACCATACAGCTCCAACTTGAAGAAGCAATAGTGATGAATTTACGACTGCCTGCAGTTGCCAGGTTCATCAAATGAAAATATAAGGTGCCAGTTATATTGGGGTCTCAGATAAATTAATAAATTGTAGTATAAGTTTATCCTATTGCTCCATGAAATAATTGGAATATAGCCCCGCCCCGCCGGCCCCCGGCCAAAACAAAACAAAACAACCTCTATGTTTTCCTCTGAGGTTGAACTGCTAAGATGAGCATAAAGTCCAAGACACTCGGGGGCTGAACAGTAATGTAACCTCAAGCCACTGTTCCAAGATGTCCTCTGACCTTGATATACAAGCAACACGCTGTTGCTGCCGGGACTGGAAACCGCGCTGCCCCTTGATCTCTACATTCGGACCAGCTGTGGGTTTCTGTAATGGCCTCTCTCTGCTCCTAGAAGGGGCCCTTCAGAGACCATCTTGGAAGAGTGGGCGGAGAGACTGTGAGCGCCAGATCACAGAGACGTTTGCTGGGACCGTGTCTTCCTGACAGTGGAGCAGTCCAAACTGTGGCAATGCCAGCTGACACGCCAGTGTGGATGGTGGAAACCTCACAAGACCCCACCTCTGGAGGAAGAGCTATCAGCATCTAAGGACTGCAGAGAGATGGAGAATCAGTCTTTCCTGGAGACGGGCCCCTCACCGTTATCTGATACCGAGGGGTCTGCACTAAATATATACTTCATAGGAGCAGCGCTAAATGAGCACAGCGGATGGCATTTATATATTTACACTTTATATGCATGGAACAGTAACTACTAATGGAAAATAGAGATAATTTAAGAGGACAGGAGGAAGGCTTGGAGGTGTAAAAAAGGGGTGTGTGTGTGTGAATAGTAGGCGGGGAGCAGGATACAATAATAGGTGATTAAAGATGATCAAAGAATATATATATATACACACACACATATATATACACATATATATACACATATATATACACATATATATACACATATATATGTAATAGCCTAATAAACCTATCTTGTACAATTAATAAATGCTAATAAAATTTGGAATAAAAAAGAAACCATGAAAAAATGGTGAGAGCACAGGCTCTGTACAGGAGTAAAGCCAGCACCATCCAGAGTCTCCAAATGTCAACATCGTAGCCATGAAGCACCACGGCCTTCGCTCCATTGGAATGTAGCTGGCACAACGGAGATCCGGCCAGAGTGTGAAGTGCTCACTGTGTTTCGAAGACCTCGTTAGCAATTTCAACACTGGTGCTAGTTTAGCTGGAACTGGATAAACAATGCAAGTTCCGACTTGATTTTACTTTCCTGATGCATCTACTATAAAATCTACGTCACGCACGTTCTTACCGTTGTGTTTTCGTTGGACAAGACCTTTGAGCTCGTAACCGAGAACAGAACTCAGCATAAGAAGATGAGGAAGGTTTCCCACGGAAGCTGAGTCACCGCACAAAGGTGAGGATCTTCCAACTAATACAAACTAACTGCACACTGACCCTGCACTGAAATGCCATCATCAGGGGAACAAATCCAGGAACACTAACCGTGCCTGGTATCAGACACCGCACGAGCAATAGGAGCCCTTACTCATTGCCACTGAGAGTGAAAATTGGAACCAGCACGTTAGAAAACCATTTGGCAGAGGCTATAAACTGAACGCGTGTCTAGCACGTGGCAAGCTCACGCCTGCGCATCCGTCTGGGAGCGCTGCTGCGGCTTCTGCAGCGTGATGGGAGGCGGGCATCAGAATGCTCAGAGCTGTTAGCAGTGATGCTCCAACTGTCCAGTCGGTGGTTCCACCAACCATGGCATGTTTGATATGTTGAGAACATACGCAGAAGAGTTCGATAAGATGCGTAGGTACTACAAACAGCACGACAATTTAGAGATGGGTGGAGAGCTGTGTCTCTTTACAACGGAAAGATCATACAAGCTTCAGGATGCTCTGCATCTGTGAGATAAAGAGACTGTGGGGCCAGAGAGGGACGTCTAGACCAGAGGCCTGATGGCCTATGAAGCCACTGCCCACTGAAGAACAGAGCTTGAAGCTGTGCATAGGCTGTGTATATACCAGACTTTAAAGTGTGCTATTTCACCATTTAAAGAATTAAAAATAATAATAATAACATGATCCTGAGAGAGAGGTCCCACGGGGGAAAGACTACATTTGACCAGACAACTGGTCTTCCATTTTATAGTGGGTAGTTAGTATGTTTTTTTGTTTTTGTTGTTGTTGGTTTTTTTTTTTTGTTGTGGTTGTTTTGTTTCTGAGACAAGTTCTCCTTGGCTGGCCTGGAACTCGCTATGTAGAACAGGGTGGTTTTGAACACATAGTAATCTGCCTGCCTCTGTCTCCTGAGCACTGGGATTAAGGGTATGCACCACCACACAGACACACACTAAAAGTAGCATCCCCTGAGAAACAACAAGAGGCTTGCTGTTCTTAGGTCTTGAATTCCCTCAGGCACAGAGCAAGCACAACTGAAGGAAGGCGCCTCTCTTCCCCACGTGGCTGCAGAGGAGCCTTGAGGGTGTGTAATACTGGTGGCTGCTTGCCCACTCTACCGTGGCCCCTGTCAAATTTTTATTTATGTTCTTGTCACGATTAATAAGCGGTAATTAGAGATGTCCTCGGAAGAAAATTTGAGGTCCCCTGCCAATATTCTTGATGGTATCCAAGCAAATAAGAATTTGCAGGCTTAGGGAGATATTTGCAGGAGCCAGGTTGCCACAGGTAACCCCCCGAGGTGCTCAGTTCACGTTGCTGCAAGGACGTTGGGAGCCAATAGAGAGAACCTCAGAACTGAGCTACTTCCTGCCCAAACACAATAAAAAGAATTGTTTTTAAAGACATCAAACTGTTCCCTGCAAACTGTATTATGAAACCCTTTCCCTTACAAACTCCCAACTCAACCCTCAGAAGGAAATCTCAGGGCTGTCGGGTACAGTTTGTTTTCTTTCGATTAGAACAAAAAATAAACCCGTATTGACATGTTCACTACCATGTTCAGGACAGCACTCTGCATGAAAGCCAGCCTATGGAAACATGTCTAATGTCTAACAGCAGATGAATGGACAATAAAACAGGGCACTCATATGCAGTGGGATATTATTCTGCCTCAAAAATGAACTTCTGCTGTCTGTGAGTCTGCTGAAACCCGGGGACTTTAGGGAAAGAAGCAGATGCAGAAAGACAAACACTGCATAGCCCCACTTAGACACAGAAGCTCTAAGAATCAAATTCATAGTCACACAGAAGGGTGACAGTGACCAGAGGTTAGACATGCCAGAGAACGTGAGTCCGAGTGCCCGTAGCTAGGGAGGATAAACAAATGCCGTCTACGCACAGTTGGAAAATCATGGACAGTGTGCTTCACGCAGCAAAAATATGGTAGAAAAGACGACTAGTGCTTCACCACGACAGAGGGGAAACACTTAAGGAGGCCGAATTGCTTTCCTTGACTTAAACATTATGTAATGCATTCATGCATGAAAACATCACATGGTTCCCCAGAACCACATGTGTGATACAATCTAAAAGGCAGGACTTCCAGCTCTGGGTCACCCTTGGAAACAGAATACACAGTGAGGTGAGCATTATGAATAAACATACACACACACACACACACACACACACACCTACACACACCTACACACAAACATACACACACACATACACACACATACACACACACATACACACACATATACAAACACACACATACACATACACACACATATACACACACACACACATATACACACATGCATACATACATACACACACGCATACACACACACACACCACACACATACACACACACACCACACACATACACACACGCATACATACATACACACATGCATACACACACACACACACACACACACACACACACACCACACACATACACACACACACACACCAAACCATAGGAGCTTGTAGATATCTTAATTAGCCTGACCATGATATTTCACCCCGTAGGCCAACATCAAAATGTAACGTTGCATGCTAAATGTCACATTCTAAGTATAGACCATTTTTAGTCCTCAATCAAACATTTTCAAATTGGGAAAAATAAACAAAATACTTTAGAGGTTTTTCCTTTTTAAAACAATGCTATGTGTGCATCAGTCTGAACCACTTTTACCTTGAAAATGTTATTCACTCTGCCTGAGGGCACCTGGGGCCTTTCCTGGGCCAAATCACTCTTAGTGAGAAGAGCTTATGGGGTCTGCTAATTTCATTGATCCTGAGCAGGTTCCTCTGCAGCCTCCTGAGGACCCTGGACCCTGTTTTCTCAGTGCAAACCCTAGCTCCAGGATGTGGAGAATCAATGCACTCACTGTGGTTCTCACCAAGGAGCGGAACAATTACTAAAATCTATTTGCCAGTAAATGTGCCTTGTCTTGTAAATCATTGGGTCGTTAACCTTAACAATTTCAATGTGCCGTCTCTATCCAATTCAATTAAAGAACAGACCAAGGTAATGCTTACGAATACATTGCAGGCAAAGGGATATACTGTCACAGTATTATATCCTCATAAATTAAACAATGTGTCCGTCTCACTGTTAGAAAAGGAACACTGCAGGATAAACACAGGCCAGAAGGAAAACAAAGGCAGTGATCTTAGGAGTAAATCAAGGACTGGAGAGTCCGGGAGAACCAGCACGGAAGGCACGATCCTGTGCATCATTCCTTCGCCTTCTCAGCAAGGCTGAAAACCATCTGGACCCAGGGGAACCAGCTCCACTCTCAGCTGCTCCAGCTACGCCTCTGTAAGCTGCGAGCCCTCAATTGTATCATAGGGCAAAGCAGTCTATGTCTCGGTCCTAGTTTCTTGAGACTGTAACAAAAAAACCTGAAGAAGCTTTGAGTCCTGGCCTGGTCCTCCACAGATGGAGAGAAAGAGAACCATTTTGAGAACAAGTCAAAGAAAGCTCCGAAGCAGTAGCACCAACTCCATCTTTCTTTCCTGTTTGCTCTCTTAGGGGTTAGATGGAGATTAAGAAGGAAAAAAAAATGCTAACATCTCCTTAATGGTACTTTCAAGAGTTGATAATACAGGGATGGATGTCTGTGCTCTTCCTAGGAGGCTTGACAGGAAGCCTGCCAACCGACTGGGTAGAAAGCCACCACTCAGGAGAGCCGGTACGGTGATGCAGCTGGAGACACGTTGAAGAGATGGCAGGAATAACTACCCCTCAATGAGCTAAGTGCCTGGAGACCCCCAAGCCCCTCCCGGAGGGCGTGACTTCAGGTCTTCACTGTTAAGCCTGTCCACTTTTGAGTTCTAACTCTTAAAGCTAACTGTTCCTTCCCTCCCCTCTGTCTCTTCCGCAAACCTTGAGCATGCTAGCCCCATGGGGATGTCCTGGCTGTGAAGACACTGCTGGTCCTGGTCCCCCCTGCGGTGCTGCGCTGGCCTCCCAGGTTGACCCCGCCTTCCCAGACTCCGACTCCAAAGGCGTGGCGTCCTCTCTTCCTTGACCCCATCTGCCCACCCGGCGGCTGAGATTTCAGCTTGCTTGCCTTCTTGTTTTTCCCTTGAACTAGTAAAAGGGTCCTCGATCTTCCTTCGGAGTCTAACTGGAGATTATTTTATCTATGAGATTAAAAACCCGCGAAAGAGAACCCCCAGATCCCTGGGTAAAATGATGGATTCGCCTTTTTGGAGGTTAGGGTATCCTTTCTGTGTTGTCTGCAGCCTGTGGGCCATTATGAGCTGCTAGTGGCCACCAGCTCTGCTTGCCAGAGCTCCTCTTCTAAAAGCCAGCAGGAGCCGCCCTTCTCATGCTTCGCCTCTTCTCTAGTCCCTCCCACCTTTGTGCATCTTCCTGTTCCCGCCGGGAAAGGCTGTCTGCCTTCACGGTGCTATCTTAGCACGTGTGTGGAAATAGACAGACGCTCATGGCTGGTTAGGAAAGTCCTCCCATTTGAATATCCTAAACCGACCATTGGAGCAAAATATACTCGTCATATGGGGTAGATAGGTTCCCAGGAATTAGGCAGCATTGTTTTAAGAAGGTAGTGTGTTACTTTGCCTACCACCTACAGGCCTCCTCACACAGTAGGACTACTTTAAGGATGGAAGAAGACTCGAGACACTGAACCACTGCCCCCCTTTCCCTCCACCTCCTCTGGACACTCCGATTCTGTGCTGTAGGAACATTTTTCTCTCACCATCTTTTTCATTCTCAGGAGATCAGCCTCATTGCAGACCCTCCTCCCATGGAATACGCTCAGCGCTTGTTTTCCTCTGAGTGAAACATGGAAAAAGTAGCATCCAGGCAGGCGTTTCCATGAGGACCACAGCAAGAGCACGCTCCCATTTAGAATCTGGCTCTGACGTCTAGCTGGTGGCCACTAAGTGTTTCTGGAGGCCTCAGTTTCCTCGTCCGTCAACCGGCAATGGTAACAGCAGAATTTACAGATAAGGCATCTAAACCGTGCCCAAACGTCTTCCCACGAGCCCTGCGTTCAGCATTTAAGCTCTCAATAAAAGGAAGCCATTTGGTAGCACTGCATCAGCCATCCGCTGTGTCTTCTAACTGCTCTGTACAACAGCCAACGGCTTGCCCCCTGTAAACATCCATTCGCCCACCAGTTAAAAGAAAAGGAAGAACTTTACTTATCTCAAGGGCAAGGTAGGAATTCTATTAAAGCATGTGTTTGCTTTTGTGGTTTGCTTCATTGTCAAACCTGAGAAACAGCACAGAAGGGATTGTAGATTTTGTGAAAATTATACATGTGTTATAAATGTGACATTTATTGTATTAGTTTTTTGAGACCAAGATTCAGTGTTTTTTCTTTTACTATAAAGGACTGAAGCATGCCTATCATGAGCTTTTGGGAGTGTGCAGTCCTGGTTGTAGTCATTCGGTGCCACTGTTATAGTGCGAGGCCACCAGCAGATAACACAGAATAGCAGAGCATGCTTACTCTCTACCTGCAAGAGCAGGGGCTGGGCTGGCTTTGGACTGTGTATAACCACTTGCTGGCTTCTCTTCAGACCCACATCTAGAAGATGTTCTCACGCTTAGTTCTATAGAGGGAGTCTTCATTCTAGCCTTTATGCCTTGAGTGATTCTCAGAATTTATATGGAACACTTCAAACTCACTAGCCCCAGAGCTGAGAATGTCATCTGATATCAGAAGCATAAAAAACCTATGGCAGAGATTCCCCACTTGGCTGTCAGTCACTGGCCTATCTGATGTTTTCACTGGTATACTTGAAAAACACCTTCCTTTAGGATTTTATTCTGTTCGGTTAGTATAAAAACCTCCTGAAACGGTTTACCTCACTGGACCATTGTATCTGGGGTGACTTAAATCTGTGTTTCCAGGCTATGGTGACTCTTTTGGATCACGAATAAACTATTTCTTGTATAGTGTATAGTGTTACATAGTGTTCTCTTCCAAGGGAGGAGTCTCTTCCAAGATCAAGAGACCTATAGGCAACATGCTGCAAGACTTCCCAGGTTCCAGAACCAAGAGCAAGATAATCCTCTACTGCTCATATTTCACCCATTCTCTGGGATGCAGTCATCGCAACAGAAAACAGATAAGACATTATCTTTTACAACCCTGAATGTTGCCTAAAGGCATATTTAAGTAAATCTTTATATCCAGGTGCATATGTGAAAATTTAAACTGAATTTTTAACATTTTATAAAATGGTTTTTACATTTAATTAATTAATTTGTGTGTGGAGGGCATGACACAGTGTAGCTGTCATTAATACTGGGATTAAAGGTGTTTGCTAACACGGCTTTCTGAATATTAGGATTAAAGGTGTGTACCAACATTCTTAACATTCTCTCTACATTTCATCCAGACCACACAGGCCTCTGAATATGATTCCTTCAAATAGACTGATCGAGAATAGACCCTTCCTAGCTTTCACACAGGCCTATTCCTCTACCACACAGCACACATGTGGCGTCAAAGGACATCTTACAGGAGTCAGTTCTCTCCTTCCACCAAGAGGGTTCTGGGGATCAAACTCGGGTCATCAGGCTTGGCGGCAAGAACCTCTCCTCGCTGAACCATCTCACAGACTCTATATTGAACTTTATATAAGCGCTTATAACACATTTGAAACCCATAAAAGAAGCTAAAACCAAATCTTGGGTGTTCGTTAAATGACGCTTTTCCTGTGGAGGGTTTTATTTGGGGCACTGGGCTTGCATCTGGGGATGTAATGATAGCCCTGTGCTGAGAAAGGGAGGTGTTCTCTAAGGGTAGACATGTGCACTTTTCCCTTTGGCTCTAACACGTTAACATTTTGTCCAATGACAGAATTAGTGTGTCTAATAGGCACGCAGGAATGGGAGTCTGAACTTGAAGTCAACCTCCGAAGGAAGATATAAAAGGCACTTTCCCTGTGCCCATCAAAGGCAAGGGCTAGAGACAAAGAGCTCTAGAACCAGGACAGGGGAGAGGCTTCCATTCCCCGCTCCCTAACATCCCCGCTCTACCCCGCTCTACCCTCGCTCTACCCTTGTACTCTTCTCTCGCTCACAGAAGGGGATGAAATTTTAGGCCATTTCCCTCGGGGCTTAAGTAAAAACTGTCTCTGTAACAGGGGACTGAGACGATGGACTTGTCCAATGGCCACCTGGTCAGAGCTACTCATCTCTTCCCTTGGTCTCATGGCTCTGATAGATTATGCTCCTCCAGAAACTGTAAGAGTTGTAGAAATGTGGGAGAGAGGAATTGGATGTTCTTCTCTCCCTGGTTTGGACAAATTGTAAATAATCTATTTTCATTTCTCAATTTTGATTTTGTTCTTAAAATTTTTATTTTTGGTTTTGGCTTTTTTTTTTTTCTTCTTTTGAGACAGGCCTGTCACTGTGAAGCTTGGGCTGTACTGTAACTGACTGTGTAGACCAAATGAGCTTCAAACTCACAGAGATCTGCCTGCCTCTGCCTCCCAAGTGCTAGGTTTAAAAGTATGCACTACTACACTCAGCTCCATTTCCTGTGGAGTTGAGAGTGTAAAGAACCTAAATGTATAGGTATGGACCAAGAGACCGGAGTAGCAGTGGCAGCCTTCTGGTCCATCTTAAAATGGTGGCGACCATCACATGGTGAGGCAGGGCTGTGCGATTCCACGGAGTTACTTAACCTTCCAGACTCAGTCACTCAGTTAAAAACGCAAGCTGTGCCAGCTGGTGGTGGCAGGTGCCTTTAACCCCAGCACTCGAGAGGCAGAGACAGGCAGATGTCTGTGAGTTCGAGGCCAGCCTGGTCTACAGAGTGAGTTCTGGGACAGTCTGAGTTATAACAGAGAAACCCTGTCTCAAAAAACCAAACCAAAACAAAACAAAAAAAACCAAAACAACCAACTAAACAACAACAACAATAGCAACCAAAAAACCAAGATGCTAATTTGCATCATTGAGGAAGAAAATAATTAAACAAAGTAAACATAAAGCAGTGAGTCTAGTTCTTGGTGTATAGGAAATGCAGGATTACCACCATCGCCACAGCAAGTCACGAAGAGGCCATCCAAAGATTAGGAGAAAAGTTTACTTATAATTAAAAAGAACCAACATGCATTTTGAGAACCCCGTCAGAGGAAACCATAGGTTTCTTCTGAACTACAGAAAAGATGGTGGGCAGTCACAATCCTAATGATATCCTCAAGATGAACGCGCCCCACGCCTTACACATTGGAGGCTCAGAGCTCTACTGGTTGGGGTAACCGTTAACTGTCATCTAAAGTGCCTGAAGTGCTTTGAGGGCCATCGGCTCATACAGCGGCTGAGAAGCTCACTGACTGCCATCACAGAAAGAAGCTAGACACTGTCACATTGTCAACGTGGTCCTGAAGGCTTCGGAGTGTCTTCCCCGCGACCTGAACTCTGGGTGCCGTGTTTCACTCTCACCACCCCAGCCTCTCATGACATGATCTCATTGCCATCAATACATTCGGAGGAAGAAGCCTTATCTTTTCAGAAACATATGGTCAGTTCCCAGAATAAATGTCATCCAAGGCTGCCAGCAAATGACGTAATGAGACAGGTTAGCTGCAAAGTGACAGGTTGGCTTCCTTCCTTCCGGGTGGCTGCCAGACTTCACAAAGCTGGACTCTGCGCACGCATGAGATATTCCTTTGGAAACATCCCTTCATTCTCAGAACTTACTCTCAAGACCTCGACCCCCCTTACAGAGGAAGAGACAGAGACAGAGAGAGATGTGCAGAGTCCCATGCCTTGGGAAGCAGCTCACCTAGGAAGAAGAGGTTTAATCTTAAAGATGGGGTAAAACTGCATCCTCCCTAGAGGGAATGAAGGCCTTCTAAAGAGATACTTGTGCCTCTACCTTTGGCTGTCAGAGACTGAGACAATGCATCTAATTTCCCTAGGAGTTTATTGCCAGAAGGGGCATTGCTAGACCCAGACAAAAACAGCAAACCCATCCTCTGGATTTAAGAAGCTGATGTCCTTGATGTCTGAAGTGACCAGAAAACTGCTTTCCCCTCTTGTTAGGATTTGAATCCGAAACATCACCCACAGGTGACACATGATTTGAACAACTGTCCATCAGGTAATGCTGTTTGGTGAAGCTTTGGGACCTGCAGGAGGTAAGGGATTGCTTGGGGTGGGGGAGGGTTAACTAAGGGTGGACCTTTGAAGGTGACCCCTGACCCCTGGTTCTGGTCCCACTTTCTTCACTCTCTACTGAGAGGTAAGGAACTCAGTCTGCCAACGCTTCCCAGTTCCACGAACCCTATCACCGAGTCCTGGCTGTGGCGGGCGGAAGCCCTCGGAGCCTAGGAGCTAAAGTAAACCTCCTCCCTCATGTTGCTTCCCTCGGGGATTGTGGTTGGTTCCAGCAACAAACACGACTGATACGTTTCCCCCTTTCACTCCTTGCCCCCAAAATAGATTTTGGAGGCACTAAAGGTGACAAATAATCTTGAAAGAACTTTCTCGCTGTGCCCCCCTCCTGGGCCCACGAGAGGGAGGTGAGTTAGCCGCATCTCACAGATACGGAGGAGAGGCCAGGAATGAGCTGTAACCAGCCTGTCAAATGCTCAGAGAAAACATTCAAGTCTTTTTTTTTTTTTTATCAGCGCTGTTTAAAGATCAAGACAGACTTAATGGAGGAGAGAGCCTGCTGCTCTCTGACCTCGGCTGTGTGTTTTTCTCCATCTCCTGTCAAGTTCAGCAGTATGAACAAACAATCACCGATGAGCTGGAACCCGACCATACAGAGGGCAGACAGCAACAAGATAACTCTGAGGTGAGGCTGAATCAAATCCTAGGCAGTGCAGCTTTTCTCTGATGGTCCCAGAGAAGATGGACTTGCTGGGGTTTGAAAGGCATTCGTAAGGAGTTAGCATGAGGCCCAGTGTGCTTGTGGGTGAGCTGTGTGATCCCAGGAGGCCACCAAGCCTCTGTGAGACTGGTCTCACACTCATGGGCATGGCTCCAGCTGCCTGGCAGGGTGGGGCAGGAAGCTCTGAAGCCCAGCTCCACTGCAAAGACACAGCCCCTTCAAGCTGGAACAAGGGAGTGTAAGTGATGTGGAAATACACTTAGAATCTCACAAAATCCAAGCGCAGGATGTGTTCTGGATTCCAGAATACGGACTAGCCACTACCTGGAATCTACAGATTACACATATGCACGCGTGCACACACACACACACACACACACACACACACACACACAGTGCATTTAATAGAGTTTTTTTTTAACTAAGAAAAGTTATGTACAATAAGTAATAAAATCATCTGCGTACCGTCCAGTGAAATTTTACAAATGTATATAGTCCAATAACTTCACTAACATTAAGATCTAGCAGGAGTCAGCCAACTGAGGCCTGCAGGCTAACTCATCCTGCCACTTCTCTTGAAATAGTTTGAACAGAGCCTGACAACCCGACCACCCCATCCCCGCCATTGTTTGTGTCTTGCCTATGGCTACCTGAGTACTTGCCACTGAGACTTCTGGCTTTTAATCCCAATTTTTAAAAAGATCCTTCATTTTAGTTTTTTTAATTAAGTAGGTTAGTGTCTCTATGTGTGGATTTGCAGGTGAGTGCACATACCCATGTTGGCCAGAAGAGGGCATTGTATCCTCTGGAGTTGGAGTCCCAGGCAGTTCTGAGCCACCCAATGTTGAGTACTGGGAACAAAATTTGGGTCCTCTGCAAACACAGTACATACTCTTAACCACTGAGCCACTGTTCCAGACCCAAGCCTAAGAAAGTTTAGCAGCTGTCCTTTAAAAAATATTTCAGTGATCCTTGAAACAACCTGCCTACCTTCTCCCTCCCTCTTAAACCTCTCTGGATATATATTGTTATAGGTCCATTTTTTCCTGGTTATTTTTGTGTGGGGAATGGAGTATTGTAGTTATTTATTTTGGAGACAGTTAATATCTGTGAGACTCAATCAAATCATATCCAAGTCTACTCCAAGTGCTACTGTTCTTGTGACTCAGTTGTACTCCAGGTTTGACCTTAGGGCATGTCCCTATAGTCCTAGAATGATAGTTCCTGGCATATTCATTCTCTCTTCCTCTCTCAGTGTGTGTGTGTGTGTGTGTGTGTGTGTGTGTGTGTGTGTGTGTGTTCCATATCTCCTTGTGAACCATGAATGTTCTTGTTAATCCAACCAGAGTTAGGAGCTCTTTATCAGATATATGCACAGTTACTGAAACAGTAACCTTTGTTATTGGTTTTTAATTACTTCTTATACTAAGAAGAGCTAAACCCATCTTGTATTCAAAACAGTTTCTGTCTCTTAGTAGAGAAGGGGCAGGGTTTAGGAGACTCCGTTCGCACTCTGTGCTTCACCAAAGGGGCATAAAAAGTTTAAGTGATGGTGTGTAGGGGCAGAGCACTTAGTGTTCCCGGGATCTGCTTCTGGGCCGTGTGTCCATGGACGTCTGGGTCTGCTTTACACCAGATCCTGCCCAGAAATCACTGCTTTGGGCCTTTTATGGCTACAGTGCACGGAAACCTTGACCTTGGCTCTGAGATCTCACAGGTCTCTCCTTCCAGCGTCGGGCTGCAGCTTATCAGATCAGCCATGACTCTTGCTGCCTACTGCAGGGTCAGGCTTGAACCAATACTGGCTAGCCATGCAGCCTTAGCAGCAGGGCAAATCTGCCTACCGAGTTTTCCAGGTGTGCTTATAGGGTAAGGGGTCAAGGGGGGATACCATCTTGCTTGTAATTCAAATTTGTGGTGCAGCTCGTATCGTTTGTACACAGAAACCCCAAATTCTGCACTTCATTTAAATGGGTTCAAAGACCCCAGGCCAAAGATGTTAGTTAAATATTCTATCTTTTCTGCTTCAGTTACCACTGAAAATTAGCAGAATCTTTCTGTGGGTTGATTAAATTCCCATGTGAATGTTCTCAGTCCAGCTAATATTTTTAATTAGGCCGCACAAATTCTAAGCTCTGCCCTATCCATGGATTAGCTGTCTTCAGTTAAGGCTTTCTAGAAGCCCTGCTTTATAAATCATGGCATAGGTGCTGTCTGTGTGTGAGTGTTCGTGCATGTGTGTGTGCATGTGTGTGGCATGTGTAGCAGAAGGTCCACGTGATGACACCGCAAAGTTCCCTGTGTTATGGGGCTGAGAGATTGATGTTCCCACAAGGAAGTATGAGCAGGCCAGGTTCTGTGATTCTCCCAGGAATCTTTCTGTGGGTTCTCCCCATGAATCCACCAGGAAAGTGGTTGATAGAAATTACGTAATAAACTCAGTGAAGAACCACGTATCCAGTCAATAGATGAGGATGATGAGGATGGGGACAATGGCATTAACGATGCTGCTGGTGGAGAATTATGGTTGATCGGAGGATGCACCAACCCCTCCAGAATCAGGTGTGGGGGACTTTCCTCCAGTCCCTTCTCTCAGTGGTGCTGATTGCACTGGGGAGAGCAGGGAATTGATAACACCGTTGATAGGCTTTTGAAACATTGCTCTTGAGGAAGACACTTCTGTAAAGAAACTAGAGGTGCCCACCAAGGGCTGGGGAGGTGGCTCAGTTGGTAAGATGCTTGCTGTGCAAGGCTTGAGGGCCTGAGTTCAATTCCCCAGAACCACATAAAAAAGGACATAAACTTGTAATCCCAACTAGGGAACAGAGACAGGAGGATCTTTGGGGCTTGCTAGTCAGCCAGTCTGGCTGACTCGGTGAGCTCTAGTGAGAGACCCTGACTCCAAACAACCTGGAGAGCAACTGAGGAAAGCATACAATGTTGGTCTCTGGTGTCTGCGTGTGAATACACCCATACCACTGCACGCGTGTATGCACATGCGTACACAAAAGAGCCCCCATAGTTAAAATGCAAGCAGGTTTGAGTTTTCTGCAAAAGACAAATCTAATAATACAGACTAAATAAAGTTAACATTAGGCAATTTGAATCGGGATACTGCCTGAATGATGATAAAAGTTGTTCCTTTCATCTCATAATTCTGTGTAATTAAGCTAATGTCACAGTTTGCTCGACAAGGGTGCAGAATTTTTACCCCACTGTTGGTTAGTTAGGGTGACGTGTGATTCTACTTTTTGTTTTCAAATGTTCTTTTGATTTTTCTTTTTTGTGCTCAACACTCCTCTACCCTTCCTCTTTCAAATCCCGATGTCTAAGTAGTTATAAATAAACCAGAACATTGTTGAGTGTGATTTGGCTCTATTCTCTTTTAATCCCAAATTAGTTTAGGTGTCAGTAACAATTTAAGGAGAATTATCAAGAGAAGACAGGACCTAAATTCTGGAGGAGGGGATGAGGAAGTTCTACTCTTCTGCAAAACAAAGAGAGCCCCACCCACAAAGGGCTGCTTGTTTACCCACTCGACAAATATTTACTGAAAACCTACTATGGACTGACCCTGCCTTAAATCTCAGGAGGAAGACAGTTGAGGGAAAGTATAGCATGCTTAAGTGGAAATCTTTTACATCCGAGAAGAAAAAGACATCCTCAACATGTCAAGTGACTGGGAAGACAGTCTTGGACCAAACTTTGATGGCTTTCAGGTAAAGATTCAAGGACTGTTTGAGTGTCCTGAGGTCATGGCCATAGGTCACACTGGTCACAGATGGAGGCCACTGGCGCTTACACTATTCTCTAGTAGACAGAAACAGGGTTTCTCACTGCTCTGCATCCTGGGGTGGCCCATGAGGTCCTCTTATTTAACACACACCAGCGTGTCACGAGATCGTTGTTTCAACCAAGAATGCAAGAGAACCTCGACTTTCCTTCTCTTGTCTTTTCAGCTCAAGTTCGAAATGATGTTGAGGCTCTTGATCTTCACTGTTAACTTGTATTTGGAATCACCTAGGAGATAGTTCATGGACACTTGCGGGTGGGTCTGTCTGTGAGGGCATTTAAAGAACAGAGGGGGAAGACCCATTCTAATTCTGCACAGTGCTATTCCAAGATCTAGAGGCCCATGGCAGAATAATAGGAGATGTAAAGGAAAGCCAGCTCAGTGTCTGTATTCTGCATCTCTTCCATCTCCGCCAGTCTCTCTCTGTTTCCTTCCTGTTCCACCTGTAGTGAACAGGTTCTGCCACATGCTCCCGATAACCTGAATTCCTTCCTAGCAGCTGGCCCAGAAACATGGAACCAAGAGAGCATGGATGGAGCCCTCTGAAACCACGAGTCAAAACTCAATAATGCCTTCCCTCGAGTTGTTTCTGCCAGGTGTTTGTTTGTGGAAGTAACTGACACAGATTCAGCACATGTTAAGAGAGAAGTTGGGCAAACCCCTGTCTTCGAAGTTGACAAAACAGACTAATTTCCTACCGTGCCATGGGCACAGCAGTGCTTCCTCACTTGTACTTCGAATAATGGCCTCTCGCCACCACCCCCAGAGCCCTGATGAGAAAGTCCTGGGAATAAATGAGCTCTGTGCGTGCACATGCTGGGAGGCTTCCACCCAGAGAGAAAAGCGCTCCGTGGAAGGAGGAGGAGCCCGTGTATGCTTTCCCCTCGAAATGTTAGAGCTGGGGAGAAGATGGCTTAAGTTACAGTGATTTGTGATCTGGAAATGAATATGTATTTTTATTGCGGCGTTCATTATGCAGAGCACAGCAAGTTCTGCTTAAAGCAATCCCTGCCTCGCGTCGCACGGATATTATATTGGATTTCGCGACGTACAAATTCATGAAGAAATATTTCACGGAGACTAATGAGGACTTGGGAAATGACCTTCTGGAGCACATTGATAGAGCGGCTCTCCTTCCATCTCTGTCCCAGGAGCCGGTTTTCAGTGTGTTCTTCCATACCTACGCTCTACTTAAAGTATGGAGTCTAAAACGCCTTACAGCCCCATAAAGAAACCGTAACTTAAAGGAGGTACATTTTGCAACAGGACTGTGAAGGGAAAGTATGAACATTGAATGATATTACCTATAGAATGAAATAATTAGCTGGATGGACCTCTCTAGATGCAAATTAGTGTATGCAGGATGTGCAATTCAGTCAAAAATGGTCTCAAGCAATATTTACCATATTCTAGTCATGGTGGTTGTCCTGCCTCACCTTTCCCTTGAAGGAAACTACCTTGGACACAGCCTCAGCTCTGTAAACAGCACTTAGCCCTTTGGTGATTGGTTGGAGTAGAAGTGAATAGCTTACCCAAGAAGGCCAAATGGCAAGCCTCCCAGAGATCACCACAACAGCCAAGTTTAATAGTCCTGTCCTCTAGCTAAGGGACTATCTGCCTCCTGGATAGGAACTAGAAAGCTCACAGCACCCAGACAGTAATGGCAGGCATGGAAGAGCAACAGAGTAAACACACTAAAGATCTTCATTACCCAATCCCCAGAGTCCCCCTGGCTTATGAATGGGTACCTGTGTTGTTTTTATTTTTTTGGTCTTCCCCGGCACGTTCCGCCACAGCCCTATCCCAGCCCGGAGCTGGCTGGAAAGCCGCTTGGTTCCCAGCCCTGGCCAGGGGCGAGAAGAGGCTCAAGCTGAAAGCAGTGGGGAAGCACCAGGGATGCTTGGGACGTGGGTTCCTTGGACCACGTGGTGTTGCCTGACCCCGCTTGCCGAGAACGAATGAACACAAGACGGAGACAGCGTCTGGTGGACCCGAACTCGTTTATTCAAAGGGCTCACCCCAATAAATAGCCTCTTTTACCAGGGAAGGGCAGGGGAGCCTTAGTTAGCATGGGGCGGAGTGTTCCTAAGCAGGGACCCGCCCCAATGCAGACAAACATGTTCCTTTAGCTTCTTGCGAAGAGAGCAAGTTATAATATTCTGGCTAGGGACCTTCCCGGGCTGGGAGAGCAGGAGTCTGCCAAGCGTCTCATCCCACGTCATCTTTTTCAGGGAGTAGGGGCACTTGGCCTTGACTTCCACTGCTTTCCAGCCCCCGGGTCCCACATACCTGGATCTACTCTTACTGAATTCTGATCTCCCTAAAGCTTATTGCTTCTGTTTTCCTGGAATTACTAAGCTTCTGTTTTCCTGGAATTACTGTCCTTGAAGTCTACACAGCTTCCCTTGTTTTGATGACATTGTAGTGGCCTTTAGATTGCTCCTCAACTGGGGTTCCTAATGTTTTTTTGGTGATTAGACAGGAATATGAGTTTGGAAAGGAGGTCCGCATGGGAAAGGTCATTTTCATCAGATCATGGCAAGGTCCAGCTAACAGCTGTGGGTGTGAAGCTTGACACCCTGGCTGGAGGAATAAGTGCAGGTTTCTCTACAGCCAAGTGACATTTCTTTCCTGCCCCCATCCATACTGCACCCTTTGTGGAGAAATCATGCAGCCCAAAAGTAAGACACCGAGAACTATGTTCTGTGTCCTGCAGAACAGACCATGTAAATTTTCTAGAACTCTTCCAAATGTAAGATTTATCTAGTATCCTTTGTATGATTGTTTATATCAGGAATGACCCACTTTATATGTGTGTTTATGATTCTATACTGTATTTTGTGGTTACGTTATTCTGTGTGTGTGTGTGTGTGTGTGTGTGTGTGTGTGTGTGTATGCATGTGTGGACATGCATACATGTATGTGTTTTGTTTCGAGTGCTTCTTTATGTTCTGGTGTTATCAGATGCTGTGGGTTTATTGCATATTCTCTGCCTCAGTTTTAGAATGAGTCCTTTCTCCAAAGGGTTCTGGCTTCTTTAACTGAAAAATACTATTAGAAACAAAGATTTGGGCACCGAGTGCGACTCTGGATTTTCTAATTATGTGAGCCTATTCATCCACCTCTTTTTTTTCTCCCTTAAGTCTATTTTATTTGAATTTGTTGCCACATGAGGCTAGAATTTAATTAATAGAGATGCAGAGATATGAAACAGGGCTCAACTGTCTTCTTATCTTCCCAATTTCAATAAATAATAACTCCATCCAGATCTTCCCCCTGCAGCGCCAGGACACTGCTCAGGCATTAGGTTTAGTCCCCAGCTTGCCTTGATCTCTCACTTGTTCCTCTCTGCTTTCTCAAGCAGTCCTCTATCTCGTAAATCTCTGATCTCCAGGCTTATTTTTCCTTTCCCTCCTCTGGCTGTATCGGTCTAAGCCCCCATATCAGAGCTGGCTTGGAGATCTAGGCCAGAATGCCACAAAGACAGACCTCGCATACTTCCGCTCTGATTTGTAAGCTAGTGAAGCAGGGGTCCTGCAACATCATGCAACCCTTGCCCTGGTGTTTAGTTCTCTGAAGTGTATTTAAGTTCTCTTAAAGGGCTGTATTCCAGGAGATGGAGAGGTGGCTCAGGGGAGACGGTGCTTGTGAGGAGGACAGGTAAAATGTTGGCCATGGTGACTATACTCTCAGTGCTAGGAGCCAGTGACAGAAGGATCCCAGGGGCTTGCCAGGCCGTTCAGCTTAGACTATGCAGCATGCTCCGAGTTCAGCGAGAGACTGCTGTAAAAACAGCAATTGAGGAAGAAGCACAGTTTCTGATCCCTGGCCAGCACACCCACGTGCACAGAAGCATGCACTTATACACACACGAGCATGCACATGCAGATCCCGCTACCAGCATGACCACCACCACTACCATGACCACCAACACCAAGATCACCATGACAACCGCCACAACTACCACCACAACCACCGCCACAACCAATCTTCTCTTCCAAACTCCTGCAGAATGGTCTCCTAAGTTCTGAACCCTCAACAGCTTTTCTAACCCAAGTGTCCAAGGATTTCCATAACCTTTCAATAGAACAGATAAGAATAGTCGAACGCACAACAGTCACATGATTAGGTCCACCAAAACAACACCTCCTTATCCAGGAGCAGTCTCTGCCCTAGTTCCTTTCTGCGGCTGTGATAAAGCACTGTAACCAAAAGCAACGTGGAGGAGGAGGAAAGGATTTATTTATTTGGCTAATCCTTCAAGGTCACAGTTGATCATTGAGGCAAGTCAGGACAGGAACTAAAACAGGAACTTGAAAGCAGGAATCAAGAAGGAATGCTGCTTGCTGACTTTTTCCCAGCTCACATTCAACTAGCTTTCTCGAACAATACAGGACCACTTAGCCTAGGGAATGGTGCCGCCCACAGTGAGGCGGGTCCTCATATATTGATTGATATGAAAGTCTCCCACATACACAGCCACAGGCCAATCTGATCTTAGCACTCTCTCAGGTAAGACTCGCTTCTCAGGTGATTCTAGGCTGTGTCAAGGTTGACAGTTAAAGCTAACAAGGGCATACTCCAAATATGAATTATTACTATTATTATCTAGCCTCATCTTACAGAGCTTTAGTGATTAAGTAACTGGACTCAGTGTCTGTGTGCTATAAAAAGGTGCCTATGGTTCGATAACTTATAAAAAGAGCCTTAGGATTCCATTTTTTAATTTATTTTTTTTTTTTTATCTTATCATTTGGTCCATGATTCTGCTCTCTAGAGGGTGCAACTGCATAACCCCGCATCCTGGAAAGGGTGCTCTGTTACACAGAAACAGAAAGTGATGGGACATGTGCAGAAGGACATGGGTGGTTTCAGTTTATAGCAACGTACTCCACCTGCAGGCCAGTATTCATTCATTCAGGAGAGCGGAGTGCCTTGATGTAGCTACCTTCCATTGTAGGCCCTACCTCTTGAAGTTTGTACAACCCCAACACTGCCTTACTGCGGACAAAGCTTCTAGCGCATGAGGTATTGGGGACAGACCAAACCCAGGCATCTTTCTAATGAGTCACAGAGTCATGTTAGAAAAGAGAATCTGGACCTACTTTGTACGACCCTATGGTGTGTACTTAGCTCCTGCTCAAACAATATGAAGTTTAATTCTCAGTGAACACATTTGAGAACTCATTATTGACCCAGAAATATCACCAAGATACAGAAGTCCATGTCTTAAAGACCTGACCTGTGTGAGCACAGGCAAGATAAACGCCAAGAGGAGACCGTGGTGACAGGAGTCAGGCTCAGCTGATGAGAGCACAGTGAGACTCGAAGGTCCTTCCCTCCCTGCATTTTTTATACTTAGTCTAGATCCTGGCTCCATACATCTGCCCTGGGAACAGCCTGAGATTGTATCTGGAGGATGGATCTGCGTGTGTCCAGACTTTTGCCACTGAAAGACGGTATTGCCACCTACAGATTCTACACTCAGGAGCCATACATACAATTGAGTCACGAAAGGACAGCCTTTCCTCCAAAAATCTCACAATGCTTTAAGTACTTTTACAACTCTGTGCTGGACTGCATTTACACTGTCTGGAAGCACCTTCAGCCCATGGGCCATGGGTAAGAGAAGCCTGCCAGAGTGTGGTCTTAGACGTAGTTACGGAGAGGAGGAGATCAGGCACGCTGACCAAGGTGTACGAAAACAGAAGTGCAGCAGGCGGGCTCGTTCAGAGCAGACCGTCACCTTCTATGCTCCCTTTTCAGAGCCCCGCAGGGAGAATCATTATCCAACACCCTTTTCTTCAGACCCGAAGTCCAGATTTTTGCAACAACTCCAAATTAGCAGCGGGTTGTAAACTTGTGACTAACAAGACACTGGTGGGCCCAGATGGTTACGGCCTAAGCTTGTGCACAGGAAAGCAACAGAGAAGGGAGGATGAGTGGGCAGGTCAAAGCATCAAGCCTTTAGGGAGGAGAGGGTGTGTCACAGCACTGAGCTTTTGGCCAAAGGGAAGACAAGGACCACCAGAATGTCAAAATGTTGCTCTTGATGATGTGAGAATAAATCTTCCTCCTCTACTGGTTCAGCACAGAGCCATATTTCACTTCTTTCTCTTTCAATTTCTTATGTGATCAGTGGCCAAGTCTTACAAGTGTGAAACTGATCTTGCAGTCAGTCTTTCTTTCCATTCCCACTGGTTTGCACCGAGATAAAACCATGACTCTAGGCCCAGAAGGCGGTTGAATGCTGGTGTGAAAGGTGTCTTAGAAATCGCTAGTGTGGAGCTGGGGTCACCGCTTAGTGGTAAATATGTGTCTTACAAGCATTAGGCCTGAGTTCAACGTCCTAGAGCCCACCAGCCCCGCCCCCCAACAACAGGCATGATGGTACACACTTCTAATTTCATGGGGAATGGAGGCTGGCAGACCCCTGGAGCGCACTGGGAAGCAGCCTAGCCCATGGGGTAAGAACAGGCCAATGAGAGATCTCTCAAATAGCAAACAAACGAAGGAGGTAGATGGCCCCTGAAGAAAGATAGCTCAGAGTGTCCTCCACCTCCACACATACCTGTACACAGGCATGGGCCTACGTATGCACAGAGACGTCACATACGCACAGAGACATCACATACACACAGAGACGTCACATACCCACAGAGACAGTATGCACAGAGACTTCACATACGCAGAGACGTCACACATACGCACAGAGACATCATGTATGCACAGAAACGTCACATACGCACACAGACGTCACAGATGTGGGCACCTCATTGTAAAGGTATGAAGTAAGGCCTCACAGGTAGGCGACGCCCCTGAGAGGGCCAGGGGAACAGGGCACTTAGATCTGCCCCACACCCATCCGCGTCCAGACTTCATGTTTTCAAAGGTGTTACCCCGGCTGTTGTAAGCCGCAGAGGAGATCGAGTGGGCAATTGCACCTGGCGATGTCGGGGGCTGAGAGGATCGGACCCAGGAGAGAACCAGAGTCGAGCTTCAGTCCTTCCCTTAGACTAGTGGCTGTCCTCGAACCGGAACCGCCTCTGACGCAGCTGTACGCACCGCAGCTAGGATGTGCTATCTTCGCTGTTGAATGAAGTGGGCCCTCGGCTCACGCAGCCATTTAAATAAGACGTAATAAATCAAAATTAAATAATTTCATCAGTCGTATGAGTCGCATGCTTATGTTGACAGTCACGTGGGACTGTAGACTATCACATTAGACAGGGCAGGTGTAGGCTGCTTCCATTAATGCAGAACATTCTGTTAGACAACACCATTAGTCACTCACCCTACGGCAGAGATAGAAACTTCTCCTCATGCTAAGGCCATTTTGTGTATTGTCTCGATTGATTCTAAGAATCACACTGTGAAGTAGACAACATCGTTCCCATTTTATGGATGAGGAAACTGAGGCCCAGAAAGGGTAAGTGATTTGAGTGAGACCATAAAAATTGTAGCTAATAGAGTCCTATTTACTGTCCCCAAATGCAAGTCTCAGGATGGCTGTGAATGTCCTTTCTGTTCAAAGGAGTATATATGGATGGTAAAATGGATAGCACATTCCCTGTTTAAATCCTGACCCCCCCCCCCCACATGCAGATTGTGCCCCCTTGGAGGAACTTCCATGTAGGCGGTAACCACGGTGATTCCCGGTGTTACTGTATAAAAACTGGGTGCATGTGAAGGCCTGCATAGCTCACGGAACATAGCAGGCACCCAAAGAACCTCTCCATGTTCTTCTCGATATTTTCAGCTCTAGGTCATCAGAAACTTACTGGTTGAGTCGGAAGTAAACTAAGAAATCCATTATAATCGTTCCTTAAAATGTTCAGTTCTAACTCCGAGATGTACCCCTCGGCCTTCATCAATACTGTTCTGATGCGCCTTTCCGGTCTTTGATTTACTGCCCACACAGTTTGCGTCACGTCAGGAATGCAGGACGACAGAGGTGGGGGACAGGAGTGCCTGCCAGGGACATACGAGCTCCCAGAAAGGAAGGAGTGAAGCTCGGTGGCTGTGAGATGAGGCAATACAGAGTTTAAGAAGAGATATTTAAGCGCCGGCTCTGCTAGAGTTCAGGGCCACACCTCTTCCGTAATGGCTGAGTCCCCCGTATTCCTTTGTAGGAAAACAAATCGGGCGGGCTGTCACCACACCGTCTGGAGAGTCGGGTCTGGGAGGGAATCAAATCACACACACCAAGAAGGAAAAGACCTGCAGGGAAGTGGGTGGTAAGGGAAGGCTGGGTTTCTGATGTCCACGCACTGGCAATGAGACCATCTCTTGAGGCCCTTTGCACTGCTTTCCCCTCCACGTGGATATTTCTGCCTCTGGCCTCTGCTCTCTCAAATGTCTCAAGAAGTGTTCTCTGATCTTGTGGAGTTAGAGCACGCGGCAACGCTAAAGCTGGCCGGCCGTGCTCGGTGGTCAGCAGTCGGGGAGGACTTGGAGTTTACCTGACCCAGGGGCTCCAGCTTTGTCTACGGTCTCTTAAGTTGTCTGTGTGTGTGTCGGCTTTGTCTTTAGACGGGCAGCAGAAGGCTGTGGCGGTTCTAGGGCCCACACAGGCTCTGTGGGACATTCTATTGTCTCCCCGACTATTCAGCCAGGTCCCCCACCCCAACTCTGCTGCAGATTTGTTCAGGGGATCTCCTCTGGTGACGCAGCCAGTGGGCTTGATGCTAAGCTCATCTATTCTTTTGAGCAACATGATGTTAGCAGCAGTGGTGGGGCCTCAGTGGAGATACAGTCCCAACTCTGGTGTCCTCACACTTCTGCTATCCCCCAAAATATGCACAACCCAGCCCCCTGGTTTTGGAAAGGGGTGGAAAACCTGTGTATGACCCAAGAGAAGTCAGCAAAAACCCCAGATTTATTTTTGAACCTCCACAAGACCAGAAGAATGAATGCCTTGAGCTAGCAAGGCCAGATCAGCTGACACAACGCTTCTCGCTGCAGACTGTCAAGATCACACGGGACTTTAACCATGTAGAATTCTAGTGTCCAGGGAGGATGCATGTTCTAAGCAATGTATTCTAGTCTACCACAGATGCATGCATGTGACACACTTGACCTCTGGTCTTTGCTGCTTATACATGTGTAATTGCACATAGACAAATATGTCAATATACATGAAACTCCTTCCTCTCTCTCTCACACACACACATACACACACACATACACACACACACACACACACACACACACACACGCATACACACACACACACGCATACACACACACACACCCCCCACACACACACACGCATCTGAGAGAATCCCTTTCCAGGCCTACGGACATCTGATAAAGTCAGGACATCCTTAAGAAGGAAACGGATACTGACAGAGCTCTTCCACCTGCAGCAATCTCTGGGATCAGCTCAAGACCTGACTCATCTGAGGAAACCGCCAGCGCTCCCTAGCTCCCTGCTCGCTCTTACCTGTGGAGTCCTCGCTGGGCGGTCCTCTTGGCGCAGACAAGAGCGTTTCAAGTTACTTCTCAGGTAGAATCAAGACCCAAAACTGGGGAGATTTTATGTTGATGTAAGTACAACACTGTGGTTGAAATCTTGGGCGACATCATGTCTCCTACATCCGACTCTTAGCTCTATAATTTATCACTTCTGTGACTTAAGGGACGCTCATTTCCTCCTGTTTTGCCCTGGTTTCTAAGCATGAGAGCCAATATAACGATTGAGCGCTGTAATGATTGAATGCCTCGTTATTAAATATGAGCTTTGTTTTTGTTGTTTCGTGTCGGAATAATTGAGTTGGAGTGTTTTCCCCCACGGCATTCTGAATGTAGGGAGTGTTAACATTGAAGATATTGTCCATACAAGTAACCTCTAGGAGACAGCAAAGTAGAGGCGCCTGGGTGAGTCATCAGAGACAGATGTCTGTCGTCCTTTGCCATCTCTTAGTAGATGATCTGTTAGATCTTTATTAAGTTAGGTCACTTTCAGTGGCTGGGAGTCAAAATCTGCCATTGCTGTGTGTATTATATATGAACACCACACACACACACACACATACACACACACAGGAGCATCTGAGAGAACATTTTTCCTAAAGCTAGTGAAGCATGAATCAGTCTTGCCAGGTAGGCGATTGTGCTACTTAGGGTTCTGATGGATGGCTGATAAAATCAGAAGGGGAGATGGATACTGAGATGGCAATATCTTCCACCCTCGCTGTTCTCAGAGCTCAATCAGAACCATGACTCATCTGTGAAAGCTGCCAGAGCCATCTATTTCTTTACTTCCTTTCTTCTTCCTTTCTTTATATCTTTCTTTCTTCTTCCCCTTTTCTTTTTTTGAGACAGGGTTTCTCTGTTGTAACTCTGGCTGTCCTGGAACTCACTCTGTAGACCAGGCTGGCCTCAAACTCACAGAGATCTGCCTGCCTCTGCCGCCCGAGTGCTGGGGTTAAAGGCATGCACCACCACCGCCCGGCTTTAAGAACAGAATTCTTTCCCAGACTCCAAGCCACCTTGACAATCCTGATGCAGAAAGCCCAGAGAGTGAAATGCAGTTTGGTGTGTTTTTGGAGGTCTTAGATGACTGTAATGACTAACAAGCTTTCTTTGGTAAGCTTCACCTTGAACTGCACACAAACATGATAGAAAAGAAAGAAGAATACTCATGAAAAGAACTTAAGAAGGCTGGAGTGTTTAGCTCTGAGCAAATAACATCAAGAATCTGTAAGCGTGCAGCATACAGTAGACTCACAGATGATAGCCTGCTTTTCTGTCTCCACCACAAGCAATGTAGAGCAAGAGGTCACATACATGGAAACAGTTCCTAATAGGAGAAGCTTTAAAAGAGTCGAGTTCTGAACCTCTGAAGCAGTCCCAGCGTGTCTGCAGGTGTCTAAGCAGACCCACTGACCTTTCAGAACGGTATGTAGTCCAAGGGTCAGAAGTAGAAAACCAGTTTTTCAAATAATATTTGAGTTTCCCAGGGTAAGAAAAAACAGAAATGGCTCTTTCTGATCATTGATGACCTATTTACTGCTCAAATTGCACATCTAGTTCCCTTAAAGAAAAAGAGGCATATGTGTGTGGAATCTTCAATAAAGCAAGGAGGTAGTGGCCCTGACCCTATCTCCTCTAATCATTAATCTTGGGTCCAGGCAGATGATTTAATGGTCCAATGGCCCTTCATCCAGACAGATGGGACCCAGTAGTCAATACAACGGCACGGTTACTGTGTTGATATGGCCAGGCACTTGCTAGAGCTTTGGATGCCCATAGGAAGAGGGAAAGTGAAGCTGGGGTCAGCACATCCTTGTAATCCTGCTAGGACATGCCAAGTCTCGGTACATCTCTACTCAAGGCCGAGACGAGGATTTGCTCCCATCATTATAGGTGCACCTGGGTCCCTTACTATAACAGGGAGCCCATTGCCACGACCCATTCCCTACAGGCTGTGATTTGTTCAGCTAGCCTTTCTGGTGCCCTCTGTCATCATTCCCCAGTCTGGCAGCTGATGGGTTCATTAGAGCCAGGGCTTAGGGCTTATTCTCCAGCATCCCCGGGCCTCTCTTTTCTCACCTTCCTTTCTGGACAGTGCAGGATGCTGGGATTTAGGTCTCCGAGAAGAAAGGGAAGCATAAGGCCTGGTGAGGTTCGGGTTTCTACCAGAGCTCAGCAATCTAGTGCTGCAGATCAAGTGGTAGTCTCGTGGATATTCCTACTCTCTGGGTGAACAATGTTCTGCAGGACCCCAGGTAGGCAGAAGGGCAGCAGGAGGGTGATCCACAGGGCAGAACTCAGGCATTCCCAGCAGCCCCTGGGGTGGGTGGTGTTGCAGAAGTTTAAGTTATGTTTAAGATGGCTGCTTCGTGGATTGTTGGGTGAAGGGCTGCCTAGGGCTTGGCATTGTTTATTGTCTGCAGATGTTGGCTTTATGTAAATTCCTCATGATCTGCATGTGCTATCAATAGAACACCCGAGGAGCTTTTGTATCAACAAAAACCCCTGAGATGAGACACTCAGGGTGCCGCTGTCCAGTGTGGCATTTGCCATAATAATGGCTCCCTCTGGTGAGGAATGGCAGGATTTGTACCTATGAACATGCCTCATTGCCTCTCTTGGTGAGCCCACACAATGGGACACAACCACGAATGTTTTTTTTTTGATTGGCTTATACAGAAAAAAGGAAAATGTTGCAGAAGTTTATTTTTAGTCATGTTTAAAATGATTGTTTTGTGCACTGTTGGAAAAGAGCTGCCTAAGGCTTTTGTCTATAGGCGTTGGCTCTGTGTAGAAGTTTCATTGCTCATGATCTGCACGTGTTATCAGTAGAACACCTGAGGAGCTCAGGTGTCAGTAAAGCCCCCCCAAGATGAGATGCTCAGGGTTCCACTGTCCAAGATGGTGCTTGCCATGAGAGCAGTTCCCTCTGCTGAGGTCTGGCAGGGTTTGCATCTGTGGAAATTGCTTCAGTGTCTTCCTGGCTGAGCTGCCACAGCAGGTGTACTGCTACGGGGTGTATCAGCCCATTCTGACTAGCGCAGAGCTGAAGTTTGTGGACGAGAACTCTAGCCCTGTAATTTCTCCTTGTGGTGAACAAACGCACTTGGCATTTGTTCTCTGATCCTTACCTCTCAAGGGAAGATAAAACTTCAGAGCTCTACAAACAACCAAATTTACATGTTATTTTTGAGCCGTGTGGCCTGTGATTCTTCCTGTCTGGTCTGAATTTCACCAGGAAGCCATATGAGGAGATGAGAACAACCAAGATTATCCCTCCGCATGAGCCCAAGAGCCATGGGGCCCTGGACCAGGGAGTGATTCAATAAAAGGGACCACATTGTAGCTCCCACCTTTGCTGTCTTAACACCCCTCTCCCTCCCAGGAATTAAGACTTTCTCAGTGAGTCCGGAAACTCTTGTCTTTAAGTTTTCCCTAGAAGCATTTCTACAATGCAGATGTTTTAAACTGTGCTATCTGTCTCTACCTCACTAAGGCAGTTTCTTAAACTGAAAGCACAGAGAATCCATACAGGAAGAAACTCCTTTTGACTGTTTTTAGTTCTGGGACTCTCCTGATCTTACTGTGGTGGTTAATCTCCACTTGTCTGGGTGAAGAGTCACCTAGGAGGGGCTGGAGAGCTGGCTCGGTAGTTTAGAGTCCTTGTTGATCTTACAGAGAACCCACGTTTTCTTACTAGCTCCCACATACTGGCAAACAGCCATCTATAACTCCAAATCCAAAGTTCCAGGGGATCTGACACACTCTTCTAAGCCCTGGAGCACCAGGCATACATGTGATGTATGTACAAGCATGCAGACAGAACACTAAGACACAGAAAATAAAAGAACCTTTAAAAAGAATCACCCAAGAGCTTGATGAGACATACATGTACTGTGAGGGCATATCAACAGAGGGCTGACTGAGGGAGGAAGGCATCTCTGGGTTTGGCTAAAGCCATCCAGGGCTGGTACCTAGGCCAGGTAAATGGGGGCAGGAGAAAGCGATCCATATGCTGGCCTACCCTGTCTCCACTGCCTAGTTCATCCTATCTTAAGCTGGTCTGTGCCCCGCCCCCACCATGGCACCTGACACTCCTGTGGGACCAAGTAAATCCCTCCTCTGTAGTGCATTCTGTGGCATTATATGTAGGGCACAGTGATAAGAAGGTGATGGGAATCTTAGCACCGAGCTGTTTTATTTTTCGTGAGTATCTTTCAGACATCATGCTCTGATCGCCCTTGCAGGCGTAGAGATGCTGGCTTGAATCAATCGGTGTCTTCATGCAATGAGATGCATCTGCCTTGCCTGGACTTTTCAAGGCCTCCCCGTAATTTTACATCTGTGACTTTCACAACAAGGGTACAGATTTGTAACTTTTTATAAGGCAGTAGTGGTTCCCAGTTCTCCAAAGTGCCACACTGACCTATTTGTTAGGGGGTTGACAGCATCTCGGGCAAGTCAGTGGGCTCAGCTCCAAGGTTGGGGGCATTTGACAAGGTGCCAACAAACTTTTCACACAGAGAGGAAGCTCTGGGAAGTGAAGACGACCCCACTTTGAAACACACATCGAACTCCTTAATGTCTTATTTCACTATTTAGTTAAAATACCATGTCTGGAGAAAATATATGTAATTTGCAATGTCAGGATCAAAAACGACAGTAATTGTAATTTCCTTGAGTGGAGCAATCTGTTACAAAAGAGATGTCAATACTCTTAGAAGCTTAAATCCTTTACAGGGTGTGGAATAACCTAGAATACTTCCTGGGTTTGGATGCTTTCCTTTATATTGCATCTGTTTTACTTTTGTATGCCGTGTGTGCATGTGATTTGTGTGCAAGCACACGTGCATACGTGCCTGCCTGAGTGTGAGTGGAGTATGAGTGCCAATATGTGTGTGTGTGCACGTGTGTGTGCATGTATGTGTGTGCGTGTATGTGTGTGTGCGTGTGTGTGTGCGTGTGTGTGTATGTGTGTGTGTGCCTGTGTGTGTATGTGTGTGTGTATGTGTGTGTGTGTGTGCATGTATGTGTGTGCGTGTGTATGTGTGTGTGTGCATGTATGTGTGTGTGCATGTATGTGTGTGCGTGTGTATGTGTGTGTGTGCATGTATGTGTGTGCGTGTATGTGTGTGTGCGTGTGTGTATGCGTGTGTGTGAATGTGCGTGTGTGTATGTGTGTGCGTGTATGTGTGTGTGTATGTGTGTGTGTGTGTGTGCGTGTATGTGTGTGTGTGTAGGTGTATGTGTGTGTGTGTGTGTAGGTGTGTGTATGTGTGTATGTGTGTGTTTGTATATGTGTGTGTGTCTGTGTGTGTGTATGTGTGTGCGTGTGTGTGCGTGTGTATGTGTGTGTGCATGTATGTGTGTGTCTATGTGTATGTGCATGTATGTGTGTGCGTGTGTGTGTGCATGTGAGTGTGCGTATGTGTGTGCATGTATGTGTGTGTGTATGTGTGTGTGTATGTGTGTGCGTGTGTGTGCCTGTGTGTGTATGTGTGTGTGTGTATGTGTATGTGTGTGCGTGTATGTGTGTGCGTATGTGTGCCCTTGTGTGTGTGCGTGTGCGTGTGTGCTTGCACGTGTGTGTGTGTGCACGTGTGTATGTGTGTGTGCACGTATGTGTATATGTGTGTGTGCGTGTGTGAGCACGTGTGTGTGTATGTGTGTGCGCGTGTGTGTATGTGTGTGCACATATGTGTATATGTGTGTGCATGTGTGAGCACGTGTGTGTGTATGTGTGTGTGTGCACATGTGTGTATGTGTGTATGTGTGTGTGCATGTGTGTGTGCACATGTGTGTATGTGTGTATGTGTGTGTGTGTGTGTGTGTATGTGTTTGTGTATGTATGTGTGTGTGTATGTGTGTGTGCTCGTGTGTGTGTGTGTATGTGTGTGTGCATGTGTGTGTGTGTATGTGTGTGTGCATGTGTGTGTGTGTATGTGTGTGTGCATGTGTGAGCGTGTGTGTGTGAGTCACAGGGCAACTTGGGTGCCCTTCTACTTTGTCTAAGAGGCTAGCCGGCCCATAGGCTTCTGTCTCTGCCCTCTAGCTGTAGGAGTATCTGAATGTGTGCTGCCATGCCAGGCCTCATGTGAGTTCGCGGGACTTGAACGCAGGTCTTCACACCTGTGGAGAAAGTGCTTCACCTGCTGAGCTGTCCCTGCAGGTGTATGTATAATTCTATCTACAGGCCGAGATGCTTCTTCTGAATGTGTCTCCTGGGGTGGAATCTTGGTACCACTTATTGGCACGGCAGAAACGAGGTGAGGCAATCATTTGCCATCGGCGCGTGGTCGATGGAGCAATCTTCTGATCTACCCCAGGCCCCTTAAACAGAGGGAGACGGGGGTGGTGTCTCTCAGCCTCATTCCAATATGGCTATTGCAGATGGGTACTAAACGAGAGATGAACATATGTTCGAAGATGTACATCATGTCTGGATCTTTGTGAGAAAGCTCCGTGCAGCAGGTATAGAAGTGGCCACAAATCGCGGACACGGTGTTGGCGAGAGAAGCCACTGGCCCCATGACAGCCAGAGACAGGGGCCATCACATCTGCACGCGATGGGTTGGCAAATGGGGAGGACTAGAAATTGGTCCTTATGGCTGAGATTGCCCCAAAGTATAGCGCTGACAAAGAGTTTAAAAACCGACCATTTATTGTTTCTGTCAGCCTATCTTAGGTTCGCTGATTCCGAAAAGATCAGGATGACCCTTGGAAATTGTCATCATGGCCGGAATTCACAGGGCCATTGCTCCTTATAGAGAGCCTTTCTGTAGGAAGACGAGCAGGGGAGGGAGAACGTGCATGGCCCAGGTTCACCCAGCAATGGAGCATGCTTCCTCCTGAGGCCCTTCTCTCCAGAGAGAGCTCCTCCACGACCGCAGCAGTCGAGCGGATGCTCCTGGACTCACCTCAGCCCAGGGGAATCTCAACTTTTCCTCTAAGCAAGGAACACTCTGAGAGAGATGTGGCATGGGGGGAAGAGTCCGGCAGTGTCTGGAGAGGCAGCACAGGCCTCAGCAGGTATCTGGGGCCCCAGATGCCTTCACAGTGGGAAGAGCTACCCATTTGCTGTGCCGTCCTGGCAAAATCGAAACTCTCTGGCAGAAGGCAGTCTATGGCTTTAGTCAAAGGTTCCAGAGCTAGATAACTATCCGTTCAGGTAGTTGAAAGCTATTGACATCTCAAGAAAACACTGGAAAACATATTCAATTCATCAAGCAACATATGCCCCGATCTTCCCTGAAGGAGGACGAGCTGCTACATAATGTGTGGGTCCTGGGATGAAATGAAAATATGGAACTACCTTTTTAGAGATTGCCTTAAGAGGGGGGTGGTGCCCATCGGAGCCTCCCAGGAGGCCAGGGCTGCCCTGGGCTTTCCTCTCATCCTCCCAGACACAAATTGTTTCCACCCCCCTGCAAGATGTCCCTGTGTTCTTTTCCTAGCCAGGCCTGCAGAACACTCCCCATGGTGGCTCTCCAGGACTGAGCTGACAGATCTGCTGTACCTCATGTTCCAATCCTTGCCCTCCTCATCTGGCCCCCACTCGGGGACACAGAGCACGCCACCGAAGCACAACACACCCAGCCCCTCTTCTAACAGACACACAGGGATATTTGAAACACCTTCATAGCTTCATACAGTCTTATTTAATTCCTTACTATTTACTTGTTACTGACAGGTATCACTTGCTTTCAGGTGTTAGGGGGCTATTTATCACCCACAAGATGCAACTGTCTCTGAGATCCTGAAATTTCTACTTTGCAGCGATGGTAACAGAGAGAGCTGCTATTCTGCACCTGTATGCCAGGCCACGAGCCACACCCACATTTCCAATGTATCCTCTCCCTCAGTCTTCACAGTCATGTGACATACATTGATTCTCCTCTCCAGGAGCAGATGGGAAATTGGAGCCTTTGTTCACAGGCCTGCCATCTGACTCTCTCGGTCAAGGTTCTGGATCCTGAATAAATGAATGCGTTAGTTATTAGTCATAGGGGAGCTATGAAGATGAACATATACATTTCACGTATGTGTAATCTAAATCACAGAGACTTTGCCAAGAGCAGCCAGAGAGAACTCCGTACAACCACTAACGTTCTTAATCCCCCAGCTTCTAGACATTAAGGCAGCAGTTTCTAGCATCCACTTAACTTTGGGGATGGGTCTCGGTTGGGTGGATTCCACCTTTATGTTCTCTGTGGGCCAAGCATGGCACCGAGAGTTGGTCAACAGATATGCGTTCCTTTAATTGAATAAATTGAATTACATCCAAATATTTCTTGTAAGGACCTGGCTTTAAGCTGAGAAAGATTTATACATAGATGAAATAGATTCCGTTACTCCGGGGAAATGTGCACAGAGTAAACATGGACCCAGTTCATTTCACTTCAGGTCCTGAGCCACAGTCTTGCAAGCCAGAAAAGAGTCCCAAACCTTCATATTCCCAGTCCGCGAACTTGCTTGTTCTACAAGGACAGTGAGGGAACCAAAGTCATAAGCACTCCCATTCCTCCAGAGTGGCTAGTAAACGCTGTTTGTTTCCAGCTCCCAGAACTGCTGTCTGGGGAAGGTATGAGGCCCTGCTTCACCTTACAAGTGCCTTGTCATAATTTCTAGAACACCAGAGGCCAGTCTGTGACTCTAGCGAAGAAGGGGTCCCTACCTCCTCAGCTCAGAGTACGCACGATGATCTTTCACGTCTCCGAACCTCGGTTTATAAACGTGAATGTACTTGCTTCCATAAAATTCTTAGTTGAGCCAGGGAGAAACTCGTCATTCATCAAGACGCTGAGAAAGCCACAGGGACAGAAGTATTCCACGCACGGGGGGAGGGACACAGCCTCCCCCAACAGCACATGCTGTCTCAGCTTTGTCCCTGAAGAGCCACCAGAGGGAGTGAACCGGGCTCTCAACATCAGAGTTCTGGACTCATGTCCTCTCTCCACCTGCCTATTGCCCCACACTGCCCCCCCATCCCGTGTGCAAAGCAAGACCCAAGCCAGGTTCCAAGCTCTCACAAGTTCCTGCAACATGAGACAGCATTCTTTTTGATCAGCAACCACACACATACATAAACACTGTCCACACAGTGTCACTGAGCTCAGGTGGAAGGGAGCTGAAAGTTTATCTTTTTCTCCAATCTTATACCCCTTTCATCAGGGGGCTAAGTGCAGCTACAGGGGTTACGAAAAAGGTGTTAATTACAGGGTACACAGGTGAGAACATCCTGAAGCCAAGATAGTAACAGAACAAGACATCTTCCCTGCTGGGGCAGGATGTTTACCCAGGGAAGATACCCTCTCTCGGTGGAGTTAGATGCTTAGCCAGAGAAGGAATGTTTCCTTAGAATAATCTTTGAGTTTCTCAGAACCAGCCTTTCGGGGCAACTTGTTCTGTGACTCAGTTCTGCCCAGAATATTTCCCAATAACAAAATGGGCATATAGCCAGAGGCTCACAGCAGAATCTAGGCCCAGAGTCTGCGGGGCTCACCACAGGTACCACAATGGCACATGTTAAAAAGTCAGTCAGGCCCAGATCTGGCAATCCAACAATATGGAACCTAGTAACAGTACCCCCATCTTTTTGTAGCTTAAGAAAGACATAAAGGACTCCTGATATTGTTTCTACTACATTCCGCATTAATTTACATCTAGTTGAGAATATTCGGTTGTGGCAACAGTGGCTTTGGCTGGTTGAAGTTTACAAAAACGTTGGAGCAGAACACCTGGGGAGATAACTGAACTATAAGGTATGAATCATGCAAGCATGAAGGCCTGAGTTAGGTCCCTGGTACCCACATTACAAATCCAGGCCTGGTGGTGCACACATGCAGTCTCAGAGCTAGAGACACAGAGACAGGAGGATCCCTAGAGTTTGTTGGCAGAGAAC
>JAMJFZ010001203.1:7775000-7835000 GCA_026225945.1 Cricetomys ansorgei
GATAGGGTGATAAAAGTCCTTGAAGCTGCATTCCCGGAGGCCAGTGGGAACTGTTGACTTGAACCTCATCAGGTTATTTGCTTGCTGAACAAAATGATCAATATTCCATGTGATTAAATAAAACCCAGAATCTCATGACACAACACTCAAAAATCCAAAGCCAGTATCAACATTACTCAGTGAATGAAGAACCAGAAATCTCTCCCTGACCCATGTCTCTCTGTCTCCAAATCAATCCTATTATTAAAAGACACAAATAAGATCAGTTGATTTTTTTCCCGGCTAGAGTTCACAAGCAATTCAAAAGAATTGGAAATTCCTTTAAACCACTGAGCTAGAACTATTACAGAACCATATTAAATAAATGCATGAACACAAATCTATACCTCACTTGTTATAAAATAATTAAAGGCTGTCATACATCAAAAGTATAAAACTTTTAGGAGAAAGTATAGACTAACATAGGGGCTGATGAAGTGGTTCAGGGAATAAAGACATTTGCCACCAAGCCTGACAACCTGAGCTCATCCTTGGGAGCCACATGGTAGAGGAACTGACTCCCTAGAGTTGCCCCCTGACCACCAGAGGCACAGTGTAGCACGTGCACATAAATATGCATAAGCATGCATGCATGCACACACACACACACACACAAAGAGGCACATATACTCTCACACACATACAGACACATGCACACTCACATACATGCACATACACTCACATGCTCACACACACACTCACACACATGCACATATACTCTTACACACATAGACACATGCACACTCACACACACTCACATACATGCACATACACTCACATGCTCACACACACATTCACACTCACACATATGCACACACACATTCACACACACAGTGCGCACACACTCACACATGCACACTCACACACATTCACGCATGCACACAAACTCACACATGTACACATACACGCATAAATAAATGAGTGTGATTTTTAAGTCTAATAAAAAAGAAAATAATTGTAACCTAGATTTAGGCAACTTTAAGACATAACAAAAGAGCAACATGTATAAAGAACTTACCAAAACGAACAGCAGAAAAATAATCTATTTGCTGCTGAAAAATAGAGCTAGGCAAATAGTTCCGGGCTGGCCGCTCATGGGACTTTGGGCTTGATTCCCAGCACTGCAATCATGGTCACCAGCATCATGATAATGAGAGACTGGAACAGCCACTTCCTCAGAGAGGCTACAGAGGACAAATACATATGAACCTGTCTCCAGCGTCACCAGCCATTGCAGAGACACAATTAAGACCATGGCGAGATCACTACAGATCTGATGGAGCGGCTACACTTAGCGTCTTGGTAATGCCGAGGGCTGGTGTTCTCATTCTTTGGTGGTAGCAATGTAAAATGTTACGGCTACTCAGTGCGGCAGTTTCTTCTAATATTATATGTGACTTACCACGTGCCTCACGAGTGGCGCTTTTATACATTTAACCTAGAGAAATGAAATTTTATGTCCAACAAACACTTGCATATGACTATGTTAGTGGTACTGTTGATGGCTGAAAACTATAGAGTACTCAAATAAACCTAACAGAGGACTGTGTAAGTAGATCAGGACACGTCCACAGGACAGAAATACTGCCAAGAACTGAAAGGAATATGTACAGATTTCATAGCACCGTGGGTGATTACAAAGTGCTGTGTGTAAGACAGTCTCTGTGGCATTCTCAGAAAGGTACACCGATGGCGATGCAGGAAAGGTCAGAGGTTGAATGGGTTAGGGGTCTGGAGAAGGTGTGGCTGTAAAGATACAGTGAAAGAGGAGTCTCTGGGTTTGCTGAAACTCTAGGATCTTCATTGTGGTTGTGGCTACAATAAGCGATGTGTTACCGTTCACAGATGATCTATTCCACTGCACCTGAGTCTAAAAGATTAAGAAGATAACCAGCTTCAGAAGGTCCTTTAGGACTTAGGGTAATATCTTAGGAACCCATAGAGCTTATTAAAGACAAATATAGCCCAGCAGCCTTGTTACTAACCTAACTCCTATTCTGATACACGGTCTTTCTAGCATGTTCCTTGCAAGTATGGTTTTATTAAACTCGTATTGCCAGGAGAACCAGAAATGTAAGAGAAGCATTCTTTTATAGATGCAGTTAACGCCAGTCCCCTTACCCTCGGGAAGATCACCCTCGACACAAGGAGAAGGTGACGATGAAGGGTGGGTGGGAGGTGCTAGCCTCAGTACATCACATCTGTCCACGTGCCACCTTTTGACTGGCTAAGAAACATTCTTTCCAGAAGGTAGCATGGCTGCAGTTGGAAGCATGGACTTCTACAAAAAGCTATGTGTAATGGTTAATATTGTCAACCTGACAGGATGAAGAACCACCAAGGGACAAATCTCTGTGTCTGTCTGTGAGATATTATCTTGATTAAGTTAACTGAGTCTTGATTAAGACCCACTGCGACTAAGGTAGCACCATTCTATGGGCTGAGGCACTGGAAGGAACAGAAAGGAGAAAGTTTGTGGAGTAAAAAAATTCATATCTATCTATCTTCTATCTATAATCTATCTCTCATCCGTATATCTATCAGGTATCATCTATCTATCTATAATCTATCTATCTAGTTGTCTGTAATCTTTGCTGGTGCTGGTGGGAAAAGTCAATTACCATGTTCTAAGGATGCTCAGGACTAGGCTCACATAGATAAGAAGAAGCCCCCTACCTACTCCCATGTGGATGAGCCGCCAGGCCACTTTCCTATTCACATCCCAGACGTCACCTGCAGAGAGACTGGGTCAGGACCCTTTAGATACGCGCCTCCTGTATCTCTGGTCCCCAGACACTATGACATTATAAAAGTGTTAGCTACTGTGGGTGGGGCATGGTATGTGTTCATGTCTGCACGCATGGAGGCCAGAGGAGGACACGTGTGTCCTGTTTAAGCCCCAGTGACCCTTCTGGCTCCTCCCACACCATGTGCGGGTTACAGTCACTGTGTTGTCGCACAGTTCTGTGACACGGATTCAGGTGACTTGAATTCAGATCCTTGTGCTTATACAGAGCCATCTCCCCAACTCCCAATATGTTGTCTCTTTTAAACTACGTTTTGAGATAACTTGTTCTATCTATCACTGATAGAAGAATCATGTTAAACTGCTCTTTAGTGTAAAAAAAGGAAGAGAAAAGAGCTGAGATCATGATTCGGTTTAACACATTTACCAAACCAAGAAATGTTCAAGTTATTTGAATCTATGCCCCCGGTGGCCAGCAATTTATACAAAGATCAAGGGCATTCCCTAAACGGGATTTTACAAACTAATCTTCTTCTCACATTGACATTCTCAAGCTGATATGAAGGAATATTGGGGAAGTGACATTGAATATCTCAACAACCTCCCACCAGGGAGAGCCGGCTTCTCCTTGGTGAACGATTTTAAACAGGATGTATCATACGGCTTGCCTAAGAACAGAGCCAGGGGAAGGGCTGTGTATGAGGTAGATGTGATAGACGCATTTCGTTGGCAATAGATGCTGTTTGTTCTTTTTAATTAGCAAACACGAAGCTCATATCCAAGTCAGGAAGGCCAAACAACAACAACAACAAAACAAAACACCAAGATTAAGGCCCCTGTGCTTTACGCTGTGTGTCCTTATGCTCACACAAGCAGGAGCTCCTTCCCATTCGGCGCAGGCTATGAGTCAGGTACATGAGAAGCTACTCCAAAGGAAGAGTATTTGATGTTCACATCTTCCTACGCCAAAGAGAGGAAATGTGCCCAGAAACTCACAAATTGGGGCGCACTTCACAGAAAAATATGCTTGGGTAGCATTGCTTGCTGCATTCTTCAAGAGGAAAATTGAAAACAGAGGCTCGCCAGGGTCAGGTAGTTATTACTGGAACCCGGCTCTTACGGAACGTAATACATACCATTTCCCCCAACTAAATTACATTGCTTCGTCCAAGTCACCCTATGGGGCCCTGGATAAGGTGTTTTTCAGATGTGGATAACAACCTAGGGTTTCCAGAGGCACATCCATTTAAAAGTAGGGCCCAAAAGAACACCGACGGTGACAGAAAAAACGATATTTTTCAGTAACCTCAGCATCCCAAAGAATAGATCCACAAGAAATAGTTGACAGAAAAGGAAGAAACTTTATTATTAAACAGATAGAGTGCTATTCAGCAAAATCTGTTGCTGATGCGACTCTCAAAACTAGGCTTTTGGGAGTTTTGTTTGAACTAGGTGTCAAGCAAGCTCAAAGCAGTTGACAGATCAAGGTGTTTTATTAATAATTTGAGTACCAATAAGAGAAAGATGGTTAAAAATCAAGGAAATAGTGACTACTAAGGAACAGAGAGCAGGTGTACAAAACGGATCGGAATGAAGAGTCCGCATAGTAGCTCATGTCTATATTCTCAGAACTCAGGAGTCTGAGGCAGGAGGATTACTCTAAATTTGAGGCCATCCCAGCTACAGAGAAAGACTCTGCTTCAAGAAAGAGAGAGAAAAAGCAAAGAAGGAAGGGGCGGGAAGAAAGGAGGAAGTAACAAATGAACAAAGAATGCAGGAAAGAAGGAAGGAACTAAGGGAGCAATGAAGGCGGGCAGGCTCAAACTGAGCCACAAATTCCCTACAAATTTTCAAGATTAACGAATAGTTTAATAGGGTTCCTTGGTCCACCTAATTATAAAACTCTGTGGGTCTAATAATTGACTCTCATAAGCTTTGATCCAGAATATTATCTGGATGCCCTAACTAAAAACAAACAAAAAAAACACCATAGGTCATACTAACGGGAGCATCCAACTGCTGACGAGAGAAACTGAGTCGAGACTTTGGACTACGGTGTGCTGCTAGCATTTTGAAATCTCGGAAGACAGGAAGCTATTCAGTGTGGACGCTTGAGTAAGATTCCTCATCGAAGTCTCTAGGTTAGCAACGGAAACGCAACAAAGGGCATCTCACATGCATCCGTGATGATCATAAACGGGGGTCAAAAAGGGACAAGGCAGAATTCATACGGGGCCCAGAAAGATGTGCTAGAAAACTCACTTATTTCTGGAGGATGCTCAGAATCTGATAGACTCAGGGAGGAACGTAGGAAAACAAGCAAACAAATATATGGACTTGAAAGAAGTGGTAATTTCACTTAGTGGATCTGTTAAGTACTAGTGCAAAACAGAACCAGATTATCCCTGACCATCACCCACACTGGGTAATGCCTGTCCTCATTGCCAGACAGAACTATTGTCTCCTTCATGCTGGACACAAATCCGGTTCTGCTTTCTAACAGTATTGTCTGCTGTGATGCCACCCTCATCAGGTTTGCTGAGTGCTTTGTAACTTAAATGAGGCACCAGCGTCTCCGGCGGGTATCAAAAGCCCGTCAGATACTACGCCTGAAGGTAACCAACTACCATAAAGGTAATTAAGTGGTATAAAGGATGAGAGTATTTCCACTTCTCTATAAAATTCCCAGTGGCCAGTCCAACAAACTTGACCCCTTTCTAAGCCACACTACCCTTGGAGGCAACACACATAACTTTAATTGTGAGAGAACACTTCCCTATGTTAACTGGAGCGGGCTCTCTAGAATTGCTGCCTGTTGCGCTCTGTTTTGAATCCTGAGACTCTAGGGGTTGGGGGAGGGGAGGACGCATTCTCATCTGTGTCATAGGCTTTTGACCACTCGAAAGCTCAAATGTGATTTCCAAACCATTAACATTGGAGTCGGTCACTTTAATCACACCCATCTCAGGGTCCGCTCTTCAAACCTTCTGAGTCAGAATCTATGCGTTGGGACCTTAGAATCTGCCCACGAAATGTCCAGAGGACTCTGAAGCTACCACAGAAATCCCTAGCTTCCTGACCAGCTTCTAGACAGGCTCCTTTCAACTCTGCACATTTTTAATACTCCAGGTGTGGCCTAGGTATCATTTTAGGAACTTATGGATAGTAGAAATAGCTTCAAAATAAACAGGAAAATTCTGGGAAATCTCTGGATTCTCAACTGCATTTAACTATGATTGACATTTGTGTGATGTGGTGGGCAGTGTGACTGCAAGCTGCCTGGGTGAGTTCCTACTAGCTACCAGGCACTAGGCTTGATTAGTGTGATGCCTAGTCACTTGTTAGTACTTACAAAGTCCCTGTTTGCCCTTATTTGGTTCTTCACAGGGTCATGTTTTTGAAGCCGTGGAACCTGTAGGAGGCGGGACCTAGTGGGGAAACCGCATTGCTGGATCGAAAGTCATTAGCACAGTAGTCTTGCCCTGCTTCAAGCCCAGTTTCTGTTTCCGGGTCACCTAGACACGAAGACACTCCCACAGCCGTGCCTTCCCTTCTACAATGGGCTGTACCCCCTCAAACCATGAGCCCAAATAAATGCTTCCTCCCTTTAACTTGTTTCTCAAGGTTTGTATCACAGTTCCAAAAAGAGTAACAAATATCTGACCCACTCTGTAGATGGAAAGATTGAGGCTTCAAGAAGATAACTAATTTTTCAATATCATAGAGCTTTGGAAGCAGAACCTTATCCCTTGGGTCCCAAAGCCTATTTATTATCTTGTTCCCCATTGATGTTCCATTTCCTACTTAAAGATATCAAGAGAAAACTGAGACAGGATGATCACTGAAAGTTTAAGGACAGTTCGGTCTACTAAGACCCTGTCTTAAAAAAATGAGGAGGAGGAGGAGGAGGGAGAAGAAGAAGGAGGAGGAGGGGAAGAGGAGGGGGAGGAGGAGGAGGGGGACGAGGAAGAAAAAGAAGAAGAAGAAGAGGAGGAGGAGGAGGAGGAGGAAGAAGAAAAGTAAAAAAATCTAGGTACCAATAGAAGCATTGCTAACTTAAGCAACATTGTCTGTTAATAAGAAAGCCCTATTGACAATTATTTGTGGAGAACATACAATGGGTTTATTTTATCTTATACATTTGATTCTGGCTCATTCACCAGATTCCTGAGTGACATGTTTAAGATGCAGCTGGCACTCTGTGGTGTGATTGGCAATTGCCTGCTGTTCCTGCTCTGAACGCTTAACTCACCCAGGAGAATAGGATGTGATAAAGTGACACTTAGAATAGAGTTTGAGGAATTCGGTGTGAGCTTCAAGGACATAGCCCACAATAGTGCACAAGATTGGAAATCTCTCCCCTAACACCCATCTGTCTACCATGCTATTTTTAATCTCTTTACACTGCAACAGGAAAGAAGAGAATGATGAAACTTTCGGAAGTGAGAGGTAGGAGAAAAAAAAAACCTGCCAGGTTACAGAATACCAGCTACAGGCTTCTAAACTGTCACATCTCTCCAGACTCAGGACCCGTATTTTCAGCAAATGGGAAAAGTGAAGGCACAACTTACATAGGCATTGCCATCCGACCTCTACCCTTGATGCTCCACGTGACCCAAAGCACTATAGGAACATCTGGCAACTTTATTTAGAAAGTTCCCAATCAAGAAAACCAGGGGCTCAGTAGAAGTGAAATCACGCAACTCAGGTTGACTCAGATCCCACTTGCTAGGGCCTTCGTTACATTAGTGGCCATGATACCCCTCTCTTCTCCAGTATACCTCCCTTATCCAATCCATAAAAACAGAGCAGTCTAGCCCAGCTCAGGAGCCCACGAATGCCACACAAAGGTGATGGGGTACCCAAGAACCCCCCACATTTCCCAATAATGTTAATGGTATAAACTTTTTTTCTCTCATTTTTTTTTTGTCCTAGTCTCCTGAGAATAGAAGGCAACCAGAATAATGGCTGGAGGTGTAATAACCTGGACCAAGGTGAAAAAACAAATAATTCCTGGCCCTCCATTTATCTGAGGTCATAGTGTGCTACATTGTAGCAAATGGACTTTGCTAGACTCCATTTCTGGTGGGGTCAAATTGGAACTAAGGAGTAGCAGGTGAAGAATCTGTGCAGCTATTTCTTAGGACTTAGGACTTAGCAGGTTCGATGGCAGCAGAAACACAACTGTTTCTCTTAAGATGGCTTGTCCGCTCTTGAAGGCGTACCATAATGTCTCCACAATTAGATGCCTTAGAGGTTGCATTTGCCATATATAGCAACAGGACACCCACTGATAACCACACATTTTGTTCTGCAGACAGTTACAACAGCACACAGATGAGATGAAGCTCCTCTGTATATTCACGTAACATGAAATCAATATTTAATTATAGCAGGTGTGCACGGTGCTGGCAGTTGGCTCCAAAGTGGAGGCTCTATGAAGCCTTCGGTGTATGAAGAATTCAGAGATTCAAGAGTCACGGTGTAACAGCAAGGTGGCGTTGACCCCACTGACCGCACCACGCCAGGCTCGGGTTGAAAACAGCTGTGAGCACAAATAATGATACAGTAACAGATGTTGTCCCAGTGGTAGTTGCTAAAAAGCTCTTCTGATCGTATTCATTTGTGGGTATGTAAAATCTCAGAGAAGACCAGGGTAGAAGCAGGAAGCCTCTGAGAAGTGACCCTAGGGAGAAGCTATGTGACAGAGGAAAGCAACAGAGAGCATAGAACCCAGTGACCTGGTGTGTGCCCCAGTTCCACAGTCTCTAGAAAAAAAGCTTGCAGCTCAAGCTCCATTGTCCATGAAACAGGCCTGACAGCCGATGATCTGCCTACACCAGAAGCCACTGTGGGGCCCAGAGGGGAAGCAAGTGTTATGTAGACAAGGAAGCCATGGATAATTGAAAGATTGTTTTTTATTTACTTTTTAATTTTAGTGTTTTGATATGCGCGCATGCCTGCCTGCAGATGTATTCACACATGTATGGATGCATGTAGAGACCAGAAGTTGGCATTGTGTTTCTTCCTGGATTTCTCTCCCATGTGTTTACTGAGCCTGAGTCTCTCAGTTGAACCCAACCTTGATGATGTGTTTGTCTAACTAGCCACCTTTCCTCTAGGCATTTGTGTCTCTACTTCCTGAGTGCTAAGATTACAGGTAGCCACCACTACTCTTGTTCCAACATTTACATGAGTTTGGCGGTGTGTGTGTGTGTGTGCAGTCTTCAGTCCTTGCTCAAACTGTAAGTACTTTATCCACTGAGCTACCTCCCCACCACCTCCCCACCACTATTTCTTTCTTTGTTGAAGCAGGGTCTTACAGATTCTAGGCTGGTCTCAGATTCATTGTATAACTGAGGGTTATACTGAACTTCTGATCCCCCTGTTTCCACCCCCTGGACGCTAGGATTACAGGTATACGCCGCCATACCCCACTCCGGTTTGTATGGTACTGAAGATCTCATCCAGATTCCGTGCATGCCAGGAAGCACTCTATTAATTGAGTTATATCTCCAGCTAAGAGGCTATTTTTTATTTTGGGAAGAGATAGGATGTCAGTGTGCAATATCATGAATAACCGAGAAGAAGTAATAGCTTTATTAATTAAGTTTTCAGTGCAATGTTAGCCAAGGTAGAACTGCAATACACACCAAATAGAGGTGAGTGAACTTGGAGCAGAGATTCTAACTACAGTTAAGGACGTGGGCTGTGGATCTGTAAGACTGCTCGCTCCGTAATTCACAGCTCCGTCAGCCGTGCCACACTCCTGTGAGGAGACCAAAGCACTCTGCTCACAAGACGCTATTCCAAGAACACTCTCTTTCTCCCTCGCTAAAATTCCCAGTGTGTTTTCCAAAGTCACTCATATTTGCGTTGTGATTCTTTGTCTTTACCTCACACAGAGGCCTATGGGTTTGTTTATTCGTAAGAGCTTGTAATCCACAGATGCATTGGGCCACCTCGTATCTAGGAAGGGATACGGCAGAATGGCAGGTTGGCGTCTGAATGGAGAACACGCTCAGAATCTCCTGTGTGTGACGGGGGGCTCCGTAACCCTCACGAGGCCCTTGGACTCACCCAGGAGTCTCAAACTCACAGGAGCGCTGCAGGACCCTTTAGAAGATTTCATGTGAGCATTCGCACAGCCAACCTGTGTATCTGTAACAATGCAGTGAGACACGCAAGAGGGAAACCCGAAGCTACAAAGAGTAGGAAAGTGAGCTACAGATAAAAAGAGATAAAGCCAAGCAGTCTGCCTCCAGACCGAGGTCTTCTGAGGCCCATGTCTTCGGGCGTGGCATCGGGTACTCATCACACCACGCCATGGTGCGCTTGTGAAGCACGTGGGAACTGAGAGGACCGGCTCAGTGCTCCATTCAGGGTTAGGGATGTCAGTTAAGGTCAGGGTGAGGAAGGTGGCATGGTTGCTTGCGTGCTGCTTGGGTTGGCCAATGTGCATCCTTTTACAATCTGTTCTTACTCCATCTTTGGTATGGCTGAGCTGGGCAGCTGATGAAAATGTCACCCTCTCTCCTTCCAAGAGTGAGTATGTGAACAAATAAACCATCCAGGTACTCCTTCTAGGAAACTCATTTCAACCCATGAAAGACCAGAGATCTATTTGGGAAGTACCGCATCCTAATAATGCTATGAAATAAGCCTTCCGCAGAGAACCACCCTGATTCTCAGCTTTCCCACACCTGCTCTCCCAACCCCCCGCCGATGCTGAAGCAATCTTATCCTTTTCCACCAATATTTGCTCTGCTAAATTAGTCGAATACAATTCTGTCCACTTGCAATCACATAAATCTAGTTTGGAACTGAACTAAGCCTACACAGGAATTTGTTGTGTACACAGGAATTCACTGAATAAGAGAAACGAGAGTTCTCTGTGACTCTGTGTGCACGTGCACATGTGTACGTGATTTCTCCTCTCTTTACACTAAGGAGAAAATATTTTGTGATTTTTATTTCTAATACATGGCACCATGTACAATTATTGAAAATATGTAGTTCAATTTATTACGCACTAAATTGCAAATTTAAGAGCACTCTTGTCAAAATGAAATGAAAGCTGCATTTGACATTTGACTGATCTGGTGTTTGTTCAGGATTTTATACTTTGATTCATTGTCCTATTTTATCTCATTGTTCCTATATAAACAAAAAAAGTATGTATGTGTAATTATTAGGCTATATATCATTTTAAGATGGAACTTTATGCCAACCTACCACCAGTTTCTAAGTGCACCAGGTTTCCCTTCGTGTGCGTGCTGAACAACACCAACAGAGAGGATGAGCATATTCTCTTGACTTCACAAGGACGATGCTGTTACCATGAAGTTGTGGATCAGAGACCCTAAGATCATTGTCTAACTTTAATTGACTTTGCCACTTGTCCCACTCTCTGAATTACTGTCTTGATGGCATGCCTTTCCCTGTGATCCCAGTATTTCCAAAGCAATTGCATTTCCAGGCCAAGAGATGCAATAAGCAAAGGAAATTCATAAGGCAGCGCTCTGTGCACGTTTCTGCCTTACTGCCGTCTGACCTGAAAAGGCATTCTGTAAGAAACAGGAAGATCATTCCTAATCTGCATCATGATGATGGCGACAAACACGGTGACTGCTCGCCCATGAGAGAGAAGCTTGCGGGATTCTTTGTCATTCCCCAACAAATACGATGTGTGCTATCAGCATACGCACGGCCGGAAGCTGTTTTCCCCGAGTTAATGATCACGGGCCTGGAGGATTTTATGCTAGAGATGGGAGAAGTACCTCGATCCCATGGTGATAGCTACATAGATAAGCCACTTCCCCAAGTTATTGTTACAGCTTTACGTGAATTTAGATGGATTTGTGCACCTTTGTTGAAACTAAAACGCTCTGGGAATGTCATAAATAAATTTGCGTTGCAGGATGGAGCCAGGAAGGAAGGGATGCAGTGAAGAAAGCAATCATCTTCTGTTTTGACTTACAATGTAAGAGTTATCCATATGCCCATTGCCATTGAAAAGTTACTAATCTTCCCACCAGTCGGCCCAACTGTGGGAACAGATAATAATACATTCAAGAGTCTAGTAACACTAGTGCAGAGAAGAAGCAGAAGTGGCTGATGCATTTATCCGACACCAGACAATGGGTTTCCCAGTCCTCTGGTGGAGAGAGTCTGTCATCAGCTCCTATGAGCCAGACTTTCACACCTCCCAACACCCTGTCTCGCCACCCTGGGATGAATAGCCTCATGGTGAACAATATGGGGCCTGAGCCGACTCCCTCCACACTTTCTGATCCTGGGCTCAGTCATAGCATCTCAACAACTCTCGAGTCCTGAGACAGGTGGGCCCAGCCTCCAGCCAGAGAAGGGAGGGTCAGACACCTCCTATAACCTTGATGAATGGCAAGCTCCTCCTCCATGGAAAACGGGCCATAACAATCTGCTTCTTACACTATCATTTTCTGTCTTCTGACCTGAAAGCCAGTGTTCTTGTCAGGGCGTGAAAATTACACATTAGCAGAATCCAGAAACAACATCACCAGGAAGGCAAACACCAGACACCTCATAGGGTAGACATTATCAGACAGCCCAGTGAAGACAGATTCAAACTCTGGTTGTGGGGAAAGTCCATATGTATATATATGTTCCTCTTATTGATGAAATATTTTAAAAAATAACTCTAGCTATAAATGTAGTATTGTAAAATAAACATGCTCATTTAATAAAGGATTTAACTGCATATATTTCGGCAAAAGAACTGCAATTGCATCTAGTCTGAAAGATTTTTTATTTTCTCCTGTCTCATTTACTCATGATTGAGGTAAAATTAGGGGAAGCAGTTATTATATGGCAGGTTACACAAAGGAATAGCGTGCACCTAGCTGTTTTTAAATGATCACATAGTCAACTCTCCATTACAGTGAAATCAGGAAACACTTAGATAACACATATTAGTGAGGTCCTACTACTGTTTAAATTTGCCACAAAATCATCATCCTGAAAATACAGTTCCATGCTGAGGCTGCCTGGGTACCCATCTTTTACTGCTTACAAATGCTGTAAGTCTCTAAATGGAAACACGGTAGGGTTTGTGTGGGTACCTCTGTCTCCTCATCTTCCTTAGTCCCGGATTTGGGAACCAGATCCAATATGTGCCCATACCACGCTGCTGTTCCTCCGAAAAGAGCCTCTGTGCCACCATGATGGCCTGTTTCTCACGGTAGACTGCGAGTTCAGAATGTAAGGACCACGTCGCCTCCCTGCTGCAGCGTCAGCAGTCATGTCCATTTGACGAAGGGGGCGGTGCACAGAGAGGGCTGCTGGGATAAGCACAGACCAAGTAGAAGGTATTCTACGTCTTTGAGTGCGGCTATAGATAAGACAAGATCTCAGCCTCACATTGCGTTCTATTGAGGAGGCGTTGTCATCTCTTTGGATAAAACCCCAAGATGCTATATACCCTATAAAGAGGACTCCCTACTCCCTTTGGTTTCTGTCCGTGTGTGAGTATGAGTGTGTGTGTGTGTGCGTGCATGCCTGAGTGACACACACCTCTCCCCTTTTTAGTCTTTCCTGCTTTTGAATATGATATACATATATGGTTGTAAGTAAGGGGCATAGGGTGGCTGCGGGTGTGTGCCACAGTGAGGGTCAGAGGACAACCTCATGTATTGGTATTTGCTTCTACCTTGTTTGACCCGAAGTCTGTCGTCCTGTGTATTCTCTTACATTGCCCGTATGTTTCTACGGAACCTCCTGTCGCTGCCTCTCGTCTCACCATAGGCGTGCCGGGGTTACAAATGCTCGCTACTGTGTCCGGATGAACTCTCGCTGGACCACCTCTCCCGCTCATTTTTTGTTGCTTCTTTGGCTTGGTTTCTGTTTTTAGTTCAGTTTTAGTTTATCTACACAAGAGTGTGAAATACAAGATCGGCTAGCGATGGGAGACAGTGTTCTGACTACTGCTGCTTTAACCCAGTGGACCTCTACTGGAGTTGGAGGCACAAGGTCAGCTAACGACATGGTGTTATTCTTACTTTCCACCTTAATGTTTTGTAGCTCAGTTTTCCTTGAGACCTTCCCAAGAAAGAGAAATGGCTAGGCTAAGGCAAGGTCTGGCTTTTTGACAAGGTCTTGGTCAAATTTCCCCTTGATGCCAGTCCCTCTGGGTCAAGCTACCCCAGTGTGGACAGTGATTCTGGCCTGAGTCCCCAGGCTTAATAGTTCGTTTCACGGCATTCCGTTGTGTAATGTGAACAACACTCTCTGATTGTCAGCACACACCTTAGATCGTGAGCCAGCACTCCCAGCTCGTTGCATTTGGACTTATTTCTCATTGCGCTCCACACAATAACGAGCTTCGTGGCTCACTCATTTCTGATGAATTTTCTACACTGATGCCAGAATGATCTTTTAAAGCATGACGATTTGAGCACCCTGCTCCCTGACTCAAAACTCTATGAAAATAGGACGGGAGACACAGCTCCATGGGCAAGGCCGCTCAATAAATAACATGGAGGACCTGAGTTCAGATTCCACTATCAGCACAAACGTCGCCAGGCATCATCACCTAGGAGGCGATAACCCTCGCACAGGCAGGGAACACAGAGACAGGAGGATCTCTGGGGCTTGGAGACCACTGTCCCAGCTGTAGGTTCAGCGAGGGGTCACATCTCCAAGGGAAGGTAGACAGCGGTAAAGCAAGACATTCGACTTCTTCCTTGGGTCACTGCATGTGTGTGTGTACGCAACACACAGACACTAGATTTCCTGTCATGCTTGAGAGGGCCTTAACACGCCCTATGGGGTCCGGTGTGTCTGGCTGCCCTCGTGTCTCTTGTCCTCATGTGCTCAGCCTGTTGTCGTCTCTGGCTCCTTCTGCACACAGCCCTCTTTTCTCGGGTCTTTCCGGCTGTCTTCATTCCGTCTCTACTTCAGTTTACTGACTCAGAGATCCCTGTCATCATCCCTCCGTCAAAATTATAGTCTCTGCATTAGTCTGTCCTCTGGCTTCTTCTTTACATCTACCATATTACGTTTAGTGTCTTCTTCCACTTACCCACTGCAGTGAAAATGCCAACGGTGCGAGCTCACCTCCCTGACACAGGGCCTCCCAGAGCATAGTCCGCTCTGGCCAATTTCCTCACGATAAAATGATGTGTTCACTAAACTCGCCAATCCAGCTGTCCTTTGAGACCGTTCCCTTCCCTAGAGTTGTGAAAACTGAATCCTCTGGCTGAAGAGGTGGCCCAGCTAGTTCATTGCCCGACACACACCAGCGTGGAGACCCAAGTTTAGACTCTAAGCACCCACGTCAAGGCTTGCCATACCAGGGCATGCCCAGAGACCCAGTGCTGAGAAACACATCCCTGGGTCTTGCTGATCAACCAGTAGATGAATCAGTAAGTTCAAGATTCAGGGAACGATCCTGTCCCAAAAGAATACAATGGAGCGCGACTGAAGAAGGCGCCTGCTGCCTTTTGACCTCTGACCTCCACATGCACATGCTCAACCTCTCTCCCTGTAAGTCCACTGCCCGCCTTGGCAGCCAGGTGTCGCCAGTGGACCCTGACTGAAGGGCTATGCGTCATACACACCGGACTTGAGAAAGTCAGCACAAAAAAATAAAATACAAAAGATCTCACCGAAATTTCAGTAGAAACAACAATAATTTGGATACGTTCAGCAAATGAAAACATGACCAAAACTAGTCCCATCGGTTTATCTTTTTTAAAGCTCGCTATTGGAAAGATCGCAAGTGACGCATGCGTGCCGTATGGTTGTGTGTGTGACGTCTTCGCCACTGGCTTTCCGTTTAGGAACACGCCTTGGGAGCTCCTCCACGCCTTCTCACGGCTTGGTGCGGCATTCCGGTTTGCACCGGATAATGCTGCATCGCCTGCAGGTTGCTTACGTACCCACCTACTGAAAGGCAACTCTGCTGCTTTCCAGTTTTGCCAATTAGGGGTAAAGCTGATATAAACATCCATGTGCTGATTTTTGTGTGGACATATGTTTGCAACCCCAAGATGACAATTGCTGAATCGAATGGCAAGAGCACGTTTGATTTTTTTAAATTTTGTAAGAAACTGCCGCACCGTCTTCCCAAGGGGCCACAGCATTTGTATTCCGACCGGCAACAGATGAGCGTTCCTGTCCCTCTCTGTCCTAAGCAGCCTTCCGTGCTGCCAACACCCTGGATTCTGGGCGTTCTAGCAAATATCAATGCAAAACGGTTTCTCACTGTGCGTATTTGTATTTTCCTAACTATATATGATGTTAAATATTTCTCATGTATATTAATTTTTAAGTTTTAAATTTTATCTCTCTGTCCCCCCACCCCGTGTGTGTGTGTGTGTGTGTGTGTGTGTGTGTGTACAATAGCCACTGTGTAAATGGGAAAGTCGGAGGACAGCTTCAAGTATCTGTTCTCACCTTTCCACCATGTGGGTCTCAGGGATCTCAAGTGAACAGGCTTGGTGGCAAACACTGTTACTACTGAGTCATCTCGCTGTCCCTTCATATGTTTATCTGGCATCTGTTTGTCTTCTCTGGTGACATTCACTTCTACCTGGAACTTTTTTGCAGGGAATGTTTTGAGACCTGTTCTTGCTGTATGGCCCAGGCTAATTTCTAACTTACAATCCTCCTGCCTCAGTCTTTCGAGTGCTAGTATTACAGGTGTGGGCCACTGTGTCAGACTGCTTCTTTATCCACTTTCTGAACTAAGTTGTTCACTTTCTTATTGTTGACTTTTAAGTGCTCTGTGTTTATTTCGGAGACAGTCCCTTTGCAAATATTTTCTTCCCACCTATGGGTTTGCATTCTTAAAAAGCAATTTGGGTTTCCTTTTTTTAAACTATCCTCAAACATCTGGGATAAGTATTCTAAAGCAAGTCTAACTGGACATTTTGTGTTGTACTGAAAATCAAATGAAAGTGTCAATCTTTTAGAAGTTAAACTATGAAGCCATGTCTTCTATGGACAACGGTTCTCTCTTTTTCATACTGTGATGGGTATCAGCTTCCTATTCAAAAGGTAACTCTTTCCATAACCCTTCCTTGCACCTGCCCACATGGACCTGCATCGACTACATCAGAGCTGACCACCCTGAAATGGTTAATTGAGGGATTTGCATTGTCTACAAAGGAGGTGGCAGCTCTGAGGGGTTTTGTTTGTTTGCTTTTACTTCCGTGGATGTTTCACGCGGTGGCCAATCACTTCATCTTGTGGTCAAACCGTAGCCCACCCTCTTACCTCCTGATGCTAGGGCTCGTCCAGGAAGCCGACCAAGCTGGAGAGAAACGGTGAGAGGCCACAGAATGTTTCTGAGATCTGCACATAAGTCCTTCCTGGCTCGTAGAAATGTCAGTAGAATTCCCGGGAAAATAGGTGGTTTCTCCACCCAACTATGCTTTTCTTTTACTCTGTGTTGAAGAGGAACGATTCTGTGTCAGGTGGGGATGCCCCTAATGTGCAGTAGAGGGCAGAGATCGACCTTGGATTTAGTTCCCCGGGAAGCATCCACTTTTGAGACAGGGCTCCACACATCAGGGTTTGGAGCTCACCAGTTCATCTTGAGCCCCAGGGACCCACATGTCTCCACCTCCCCAGCACTAGGACTGCAAGTGCGTACCACCATGCCTGGCTTTTTATACACATCTGGGGATTGAATTCAGATCCTCATGTCTGCATGGCAAACACTTAACCAACTGCGCTGTCTTCCCAGCTCCCATCATGCAACTACCGCGTGATTTTACAATCATGAAGAACGTGAACAAACCACTACTGCAATCACAGTCAAACAAGACTATCAAAAATACCCTCCCATCTGATGGCAACAAGTACCTGTGGGATGCTGTTGGGGACTGCCTCAGACCTCCCCGAGAGAACTTAGCAGTAGGTGTACCGCAAAGACACTGTCACTGGCTTAATTTTTAGGTAACTTGGAAAAAACCATTCTCCTTGGTTTTCTCTCCTAGTGAAAGCTTTATTTCTCAGCTCAGATTCTCTTGGCTTAATGCCTCTATATCACCAGCTCCCATTGGCATTCCTGCCAATTCACGGAATTCTTCCTGCAGTTTCATTTCCCTCTTTGGCCTTGGGGTGGGGTAGAGTATGACAGATTTCCTAGACTTCTAATTTTCCGATTGAATTTATGTCTTTGAACGGGAAGTGTCCATTTCTGCAGTCACTCAGAGCAGAACCACCCAGCATGATCCTAGTAATATGAGCTTGATACACACAGGCCCAGTCATTTGGCCACTCAAGGGCAATTATAATGGATTTTAAATGTTGGGCCCATTTTTAGTACTCTGACTTTCATTTAAAGTTAAGCAGGTGGCAGTGGTTCAATAAAAGGAGTTTAATATTTAAAAGAGTCAATACATAGAGTTATTTCCTAGGCCCTAAAGGCAAGTATAACGTAAAAGTGATGAACTAACTCGGACGTACTTCGTTTTGTTTCTAAATTACTTCTGCAGTATGTGGAGCTATCAGGGTTGGAAGCCAAATTGGAAAGAGAACTGCACACGCTCTAAGGGATGCCCGCTAATCTGCGCTCATCAGTGCTCTCTCTCAGTAGCTATGCAATCGGTCTAGGCACCCAGCCACTGCAGAAGAGAACATGAAAATGTGCTGCATACACTATGGAATTTTACTCAGTTATAGTGAGAGAGGGAATTGTAACATTTGTAGATAAATGAATGTAACCGAAAGGGAAAACAATTATATTGAGTGAGGTAACCCAGGCCCAGGTAAATAAACAACACACGTTCCCTCTCGTGTATAGATCCCAGGTTTGAATCTTTAGAAGTGGGTGGAACTTGGAGTGACAGCAGAAGCCAGAAAGCTAGAAAGGGATCCTTGGTGAGGGATGCCTGAAATGAGTTAGTAGACAGCAGATAGTATCTACCTACTACCTATGGCTTAAGCAAAGATGTGGGAACAAGGAAGGGTTAACCAAAATGAAAAGTATACATATGAAAAGTTGTGTGTGTGTGTGTGTATACATATAATATACATATGTGTATATATATATATACACACATATAATATATATGTATATATACACACATATGTATATATATACACATATATATATGAAAAAGCCATATAGAGACCTACTACTTTGTAAACCAATTTACAAACACACTTTGAAACAAAAGAAGAAAGAGAGCCTGCTGGGCTGGATAGAGCTATTCCTAGAAGCCACAGGCTATGAAACAAAAGTGCCAGCACTGGATAATGTGTACTGCCTTATGAGCTGTTGGTTAGGGAAGTCTCCCGGGTCCCCACAACTTTACACGTTCTTCCCATTGTCCCTGGTTGCCCACCAGAACTAGATAATTAATGAAGATACACACACCTCGGACACAGATATAGAAAAATCAAGCTGCAACTGGACTGGACGCGTCATGTCTGCTGGCTAGCTTTCACGGCGTCAAGAGGTGTTATATGGGCTACTGGGCGAGAAAGGCATCAGCAGTATCACCCAGCTGAACCTTTGAACTTCATAATGCCAACCTATTAGTCATGACGTGTCCACTGAAACAATAGTGCCACAACAGTTGCATGTGCAGCCAACCACTCTTGAATTGAAGCCCACTCCACAGAAAAGAGTTCATGCCTGGTACTGTAAGCTTGGTCAAAAACTCACGACTGGGGATATTATAGACTCCGGTGGGGAGCTGACTGCTTTTGTTTAGCACCGTTGACGTAACAACAAACTGCCTTCAAGATATTTATGTTTGTACCCATCAACAAATGCTATTCTCAGCCTTAGAGAAACCACTCTTCAGTAGTGAACTGTGAAGAGATTAATGGTTGCCCAGGCTTCTGGGAATAACTTGAGTGCTCGGCCCTCAGCAGGACATTTACGCCATCTCCTGCTGCGTCCAGAGAACAACCCAGAAGGGGGTCTGGAACGAATGGAAGAGCTGGGCAGTAAGGAGAAGCACCGCTGTGGCTGCCCGATCTCACAGCGACTGTGGCAGCCTGCACTGAGCCTGTACAAGACTGAGCCTTGTTCACAGCCACGCATAGACACAAGACACCCTGCCTCTCCGTGCCGATTACTGGATACTGATAGGTAATAAGGGAAGGGCAGTCACTATCTCTAGCTGTGTGCCTACTGGTAAGTCCATCAGGAATCCAGTGGATAATTCCAAACCAAATGCAGTATGCATTCCTGAGTTTGTCAGGAAACAAGCTTGATTAATATAGTTCCGTATGGATCAAGAGACTGAGATTATCAGCAGGGTAGGTTGCCCTCTGTAGACGTTTTTGTTTTCTTGAAAGTAAGTGGAGGAAGAAGCACAAGAAATGAATAATGCAGACCTAAGGAAGACGGACCTGATGAGCTGACTCCTGTTTGTTTAAGAATAAAAAAGCCAAGGTGGGCTTAGGACGTGAACCAAGAATGTGTAAAATATAGCAAGTGGACCGTGCCACCGTCATGTGTCTGTCCACATGACCAGGACAGTCAGTGCAGTGCTGTCCCTTCAGAAAGTGGCTGTTTCCGATGGAGACTCATCACAGGGCTGGATGCCCAGGATGGAGATGTGTTAGATGTGGACAGTCAAAGCGACTGAATTAAGATGTGATAATCTGATCTATTCGACTGAGTCTCATTCTGTTCTTGTAGTTGGGAGATATACTTTCTTCTCTGGTCATGAGTCAGGTATGATGAGTGTTGGTAATTCCTTTTACATGCAGAGAAACAGATATTCGGCAGGTTCCTATGGGCTCCCAGCCCGATAGTGCTAGGCCTGTGCTAGTTGAACGACAGTTTCAGGGGAGTCACTTTTTATCATAAGTCCCTTAGATCTGATAGGAACACAACGCTTGACCTGTCGGTTCTGATGCAGCGCCATGGGAGACATTAGCAATCAATCACGGCACTACACCCTACTAGCACAGGACACCACCTTAGCATCCTTTTCAACCCACTTCTTCGGGCAGCCAGTCCTGACTGGGTTTGCCCATTAGGTTTCCCCAGCCAGCAGAGGATCCGGGGGAGCACACCTGGTGAAGTTTTCCATCCTTGAGCTACCACATCATACATCATCAGCAAATTATAACATGTACAAGAGCTCTGTCTAATTCCCTCATGTGTATTAGCTACTGTGGGGAAGAGAAGATGGATGGCAGACAAATCGTATTTTCAAGGGGCTCGTAATTGGGGCAAAGCTGAACTGCAGGGTAGCACTACCTTTGTAGGTAATTCCAAGTGCCGTGACGGTGTTCTGCTCACGGAAAGCTAAAGGAGCTTAGAAAAAAAGCTAGTCTACTCCAGCCAAAGGGTGTGTTAGTAAAGCTGCACTTGAGATATGTTTTTAGAGATAATAAGATCACGGGAGGGAAGGAGGAGAAAAGAACATTCCAGACAGAAGCAGCAGCATGAAAAAAGCACATAGGCAGGGAATTCTAGGTAGCGTATAGGAAACACGGATGGCTGACTGTAGACTAGCAAGTGGCTTTGGAATGGTGGGAACAAAATGGAGAGGAGTCTGGTGATCTGGTGTTAGGTACTGAACACCAGGATGAGAGTTTGGGAACTGGAACTTAATTTGAATAACTGGGGGAATAGTGACAGCTTTGCGTGGGCACCTTGATTGCTCTGCAGGAGGTTGGGGCTAGCATATCAGCACAGAATCAGCAATGAGGAAACAGACCTGAGACTCGAAGGCTTTGGCGAAGGGAGAGGTGCAATTCCCAGCCTTAGTCTGGAAAATGTCAGTGCTTCTGTCAGGAGCTACAGCTGGAAGAGAAAGAAAAGAAAGCCCCTGACCAGTCTTACTACCAGCTTCTCCAACCTGTATCTAGTCTGTTTCAGCCTGACCTGGAGAGATCTAGCCGACCCTTAAGAGAGGATAAAAGATGACCAGCTTGGTGGTGGAGGCGGGGGACACTGCTGCACTTTGCTTCCTAAGTGGGAGGAAAATTCAAGAATTCTGTTCGCCCTATGCTAGACCCCGGAGCACCTGCCAGTCCAGGGTTTCGTGGCATCAAGGAATGTGAAGGAAGACAGAGAAGAGAGTCGGGGAGGGAGGTTAGGGAAAGCACAGGGGCGTACTGCCCAGAGAGTTTAGAGACAGAGATCTCGCTCTAGAGAACCGGCAGTTAGCCTGCCCTGAACAATCTCTGTGGACACACTGTAAGTATGATCTCACTTATGTGTGATCATTGCGTGCCTTCGTTGTTCTAATGTTAGGACGGATGGCTGAGAAAAAACCGTATCATGGAAGAAAGAGTCATTTTGGTCCATGGTTTCAGAGGTTTCAGGCAACCACGGCAGCTGGCTCAAGGAGGGAGACGGAAGCTCAAATAGTGACGGCCAAGAATCAGAGAGATGGAGGGCAGTGGGAGAGAGTGGGCAGGAGGTCAGAGAGCGCGCACGCGCCTGTATCTTCCAGCTTCGGTGCCTTTTCTTTTGTAATCCATTCCACCCCTCTACAGGATAGCGCCATGCGGGGTCAGAGTCTTCCCTCCTTAGCCTGTCGTTGCTGGACACACCCACAAACGCTTTACTGATATCCTGAGATGCTCCCAACCCCATCTTGTTGACAGTCAGGATGAACACAGAGGGCGAGTTGTCCTCCCTGCACTGTAGTTAAGGAACCTCAGAGTCAACAGAACTGAGAAGCTGAGACTTTCACTGTGGAGAGCAGGAGTCCAAGTGCCAAGTCAGAGTGCTGGCTCTGCCCCCCGGGCTGGCTGACTCTTCAAGCCAGTTTCCCAAGACACAATTTACCCTCAGTCTCAGTTACCCAGCTCACTGTGTCCAAGTTAGGCTCAGGGTAGGTGCAGGGACATGCTCATTAGCCTTTGGCAACGTCTTTTCTCCCGTTCCTTTGGGGTTCTTGAGTTGGTTAGGGTGCAGGGCTTTTCTGAAGTATGTGTTTGTTCCCGAGGAGTTTCTCAGCTCAGCATCAAAGTGACCCGTCCAGCCTGACTCCCTTCTCAGCCGCCTGACACCCTAGAGCAGTCCCATCCTTCCCTAGGTTGACTGTTGAATCAAGGCGCTTACCGTCCCGGGTAAATGTCTGACATGCCTATGACATCTGCGTGCACCACTCTAGTTGTATTTTTTCCTCCTGTGTCTTCTTTTCCACTCCAGTACACTGAGCTTCATAAATGCTTCATATGCTCGGGGGAACGTTCTGTGAAAACCCTGGCTAATCACTGTTTCCTGCTTGTGACCTCCATTTTGGATATACAAAGGAATTTGCTACTACAGGTAAAATATTAATTTAACATTCCAGGATCTCAAAGAAGACAGAGGAAAGTGGACAGGGAATGAAATGCCACTGAACACACGGGGGTGATGGAACAGGGCAGCCGCGGGGTCCACAGTCATGACAGCAGGCATCAACTGTCCTCACAGGCAGGATTTCCTTTCTGCTGTGAACTATGATTAATCTTATGCCAGTAACCCTTAGCCTACAGCATCCAAGTGTTGCTTGCTGGGCAACTCTTAGCTTTTCATGAGTTTAGGAATTTATGTTCTCTGTCAGGTCTGCAATGGAAAAATTCTGAAGACAAGCTGAAGGTTTAAAAGCAAAGGGGACAGATGGAGATCATTACAGAAAACCACAAATAACCAGAGCACATTTGTGGAGCCCAGTCACCTGGATATAGCTGCAAAAAGACTCCTGTACCTAAAGCTCAGGAACATCTCAGAAGAGTGGGCGAAAAGATGGTAAGGCAGGGAACGAGGGCGTTAGCCGTGAGACCGCGCCTTCTGCAGATGTCAGGGAAGCTGCGCCTGTGAAATCCCAACAGGATAGGAGCCCAAACAAGACCCAACAGTGACAATACAGCTGATACGCCAATGTGAAAAGTGGAAATCTCACAAGGCCTCCCTCTAGATGAAGAGCTGTAGGTGATTAAGGACTGCTGACAGAGGGAGAGTCATTCTTTCCCAGAGATGAGCCCCCTGATTGGTTATCGATCATCAAGTGTTCAGACCTAAATATAGATTTTGTAAGACTGACACTAAATGGACACAGTAGGTTATGTGTGTGTGTGTGTGTGTGTATGTGTGTGTGTGTGTGTGTGTGTGTGTGTGTTTGAATAGGTGCATGTGTGTGTGACAATAATGACCAATGAAAATCAAGGATAATATCTGATAGTAAAGGAGGTTTGGAGGTAGATAAAGGGGAACTGTAGGGGAGAAGCAGGATATAATAATTGAAAACTGAGGATGATCAAAGCAATACATGCAATAAAAACTAAGAATAAAAAGAAGGCATGATTTTTAAAAGGTGAAAACATAGGCTATACATAAGAGTAAAAATCACACAGTCAAAATGGAGTCTCCATAAAGTCCCCATCAATAAGACCACCTAACCATAAGTTAAATAAGGGGGAAAAACAACAACATGAGGCCTCAATCTTGCACAAAGAACTTTAGACAAATAGGAGCTGAAAAGGAATAGTCATACCCAGGCAAAAACACACTAATCGGTCATCCCTGAAACATACATGGAAGAGACGTTACCGAGACTGAGCATACGTTCAGGAATGCGAACGCACATAGCTGCAGGTAACAACAATTAATGAAAACTAGGCCCTGGGTTTGAAAGAGAACAAGGGGGGCTTCATGGGAGGCTTAGAGCAGGGGTTCTCACCCTTCCTGACGCTGCGACCCTTCAATGCAGCTCCTCACGTTGTGGTGACGCCAACCATAGAGGAGTTTTCACTGCTACTTTACAACTGTACCTTTGTTATTGTTATGAATCGTGAGGTGAGTATCTGACACGTAGATGATCTTGGGCGACCCCTGTGAAAGCGTCGCTCTACCCCTAGCTGAGAACCACTGTTTTAGAGAGAGTAAATGAAAGGTGAAAATAATAAAATTATAGTGTAATCTCAAAAATAAAAGAAATAATTTTAAAAAAGAGAGGATTCTTTACTTAGCCATAAGACATATCATAGTGGTATAAATCCTTACCACTGTGACACAATAATGGCAGCAAAGGCCCGCGTCTGCTTGGTCCTCCCCGAATTGAATTATCTTGATTGATTTCTAAAGTAGAACAGTAGTTCGTGCTCACTGCCAGAATGTCAGAATTATTCAATACACATACCCTTTCCATTCCATACAGTGATCGCGGTGACCAGTGAAATGTACGTTATACACACCGTAACTCATGTACTATAATCTACTGTTTTGTTTGATGCTCTATTGTGATTACACCTCCTCATAGAAATGAGATCTTCCTATTAAAAAATAACACGGTGTGGATATTTTTAACTTTACCTCTTTCCCTCCTTCCCTCCTTCCCCCTCCCCATCAAAAACAATTTTATAAAATGAATATCGAAGGTGAAGGCAAATATTTTCCCAGAGCCATTACAGAAGTAGATAAAAACCCCCAGTGACAGGTTATGAACCACAAACCACAAAGCCTGTCATGTGTTTTAAAACCTGGAACAAAAATGAGAAAAGTCACTAAAGATGACATATACCCTCTGTAGAAACAACATAAGACATAAAATTCTCTTACTGCTTAAAAGAACTGGGCCGAAAATGTTAATATACTAATTCCCCAATGGAGACAATTGTTATGGGGAGTTCGCCAGAGATGACCACTCAGACACGGTTTATACCTAACTGAATGTTTATTCCAGTCAGCTGGGAGTACCCCCCTCCCCCCTCAGTGTTCAGGAATCTAGCTGTAGCTCCGAGTGTCCAGCAAATAGAGTTTTTGAAGGCAGAAACCACATCCTGCCATCGATCACAGCAGCTGCATGGGGGCTTCACACAAGCAAGCAGTCTAACAGAACCTAAGATGTTAGCTGGACATCTTTATTTCTGCTTCCTAGAAAAAAAGTTGGATGATTTTCTGTGGCATTCTCCATTAAGGAGGTCAAATTCTAGTTAAACCTGACATGGCCTCAGCAAGAAAACAAAATGGGCCAGGCATGGTGGCACACACCTTTAATCCCAGCACTTAGGAGGCAGAGGCAGGCAGATCGCTCTGAGTTTGAGGCCAGACTTGTCTACAGAATGGGTTCCAGGACAGCCAGAGTTACAACAGAGAAACCCTGTCTTGAAAATCGAAAAGAAAAAAACAAAACAAACAAAAAAAAAAACAAAGAAGAAGAAAAAGAGGAGGAGGGGGAGGAGGAGGGGAGGAAGAGGGGGGGAGAAGGAGGAGGAGGGGGAGGAGGGGGAGGAAGATGGGAGGAGGGGGAGGAAGATGGGAGGAAGGAAGGAAAACAAGATGGAGGAAACTGTCCTGTCTTCCCTGCCACACAATGAAATACAGAAATAAACCAAACCCTAAGGACGAAGGGATGTTCCTGCTCCTCTAACACAGTACTGCAGACTGAGTCATGTAGAAAGAAGATAAACTTACTTCTCACAGTTCTGGAGGCTGAAGTCCAAGATTAGGGCATGAGGAAGTTCAGAGTCAGGTGAATATCAAGTTTCTGGTTCCAAGATGGTCCCTTAGGGTTAGGGTTAGGGTTTTAGGGATTTAGGGTTAGGGTTAGGGTTAGGGTTAGGGTTAGGGTTAGCATTAGGGTTAGCATCTTCACATGGCCAAAGAAGGTAAAGTAAAAATGGGTCAAACATGCTCTCTCCAGCCTCTTTAAAAAAAGTACTAGCATATTCATTAAAGTCTTGATAATCTAATACCTTCCCAAAGTCCTCTCTTCATTTTCATAATTCTTATTTTTATGTTCATGGGTGTTTTGCCTACATACATGTATGCATGTGCACCCCGTGAGTGCCTTGTACCCATGCAGGACAGGTGTTGGACGCCAGAGAACTGGAGTTACAGATGATTGTGATATTCCAGGTGAGTACTGGGAACTGAACCTGGGTCCTCTGCAAGAGCAGCAAGTGCTCTTACCCACTGAGCCATTGCTCCAGCCCCAACACAATATCTCTTCACCCTGTCGCACTGGGTATTACTTTACCGTGAATTGTAGAGGAAACACAAACCATCCCAGGAGAACTGTTCCTTCACAGGCTCTTTCTTGTCTATGGGACAAAAGGTCTCAGAAATAGAACTCAGGAAAGTACATGCCATGGTTTACCTAAAAATCCAAATTTACAGTGTGATTAAACAGCTTGATCTGCCCACTCTATGCTTACACCGTTCTGCTGCAAATAGACACGGCACCTTCTTCAGCACAGAGTTCATGGTCATCTGAACAGTAACACCCGTGGTCTATTTATTACTTACGAGAGAGACTAATGGAAATGGAATGAGGTGAACAGAAGGCTAGTATTAGCTACTGGGTTACAAACACAAGATTTTATAACCTCTTCTTTCTAATGGGAGAGTTTCTTCCTCACTTTCTAATTATTTATTATTTGTTCTTTGACAATTTCATACATGTATATTACCCCTTCTGATTTCTCTCTCCCCACAACCTTTCTCATCTGCTTTTCATTCCCATCAACCCTCTCTCCTCCACAGCAGTCCTTCTCCAAGACTCATAACTTTTGGCTTTGTTTTTTGACCCATTTAGTTTAACCAGATCCACCTGTGTGACCACTGGATCAGCACTATCAGAGCCTGGTGTCATCGGTAAGAGACAATTTGTCTTCTCCCAGAATCTAATAGCAGCAAATGCCTCAGCATTGATAAATAGAGGCTCTCTGTTCCCCTCTTCCATCTATGGCTGGCTGTTTTTTATGTGTGAGTGTTTTACACGTATGTGTGTGTATTATGTGCTATGTGTGTGCCTGGTGCCTAAGGAGGTCAGAAGAGACATCAATTCCAGTTCTTATGGATAGCTGTGAGCCACTGTGTGGGTGCTGGGGATTGAACTCAAGTCCTCTGGCAAGAACAACAAATACTTTTAACTGCTAAGCCATCTCTTCAGCTTCTGTGGCTGTCTGTTGATGGGCCCATTCATGTGCAGATCCAGTGAAGGCACTGCACTGATTTCAATGACTACCAGTTACCAGAAGATGGCTGTTCACAGCCCTTCTCCCTGTCTTCTGTCTCTCACATTCTTAGTTTCCCCTTTTCCATACTGTTCCTTGAGCTTTCAAGGGAGTAGGTGTTTAGGGATAAGCATTCATCTCTCATGTATCCCCACAATCTTGGGCAGTCCCTTAGGCAAATTGAATACAAGATTTTCTAACTTGTAAGAGCCTCTTCTGAGTTACAGAAATGCAGGAACACAAACACAAACATCATCCCTATGCTGAGAAGACAGCAATCAAATTTAAATCCACAGAATTTGCCTGCCCATTCGCTGCTGCAACTTTTTATTTACAAGCAAGGAATTAGTTTCAGTTGAATTACTATTATTCAATTACTTGGTTAAATCACTTGATGGTCATTAATAATTGTAAGAGATCCAACATAGAACATGTAGGTGATTTACCAGAGAGTACAGAGAATAGAAATATAAGCCAAAATATATATACAGTAAGAATAATTGTCTCATCTCAAACAAATTTCCAACACTGCGCTACTTTCAGTAAAAAGTATCTCAAGGAAGTGATTTAAGATGTATCGATTAACGAATACTTCAGCAGCAAGTTCTCTAAAGCTTAGGGGCTTAAAACCTGTTCATAATGCTGTGATGAGGGTAACATTACATTATCGTCATCACCGTCCTTGTGATTAATGCACATGCCCCATCGCACTAGCGGAGCTGGCTCAGTAAGACTGGTGATCCACTGGCGAGATGACCCACGGACAGCAGTCTCGTATTGAATGTGAGCTCAGAGCTCAGCCGAGATTGTTCCCTGGGCTTCCTGGTTCTCTTTCCACTTGGATAGTTAGAACCTCCTCAGTGTGGGGTGTGGTCTTAGGCAGTAAGGCTTGGGTGGTGGCTTACTACTAAGAGCGCAGGGAGGAAGCTGCTGCCACCTGACTCAGTGTGTATCTTGCACATTTAGGCTCCTAAAGCGGCTGACAAATGAGCCAAAACCCAAGAACAGAGTAAACTAAGGCATAAATCTTGGAAGATGTACCTGATTGAAAGTACTAAGGAGAAAAGTAAGAGCGTTTTGTAGCACGTCTTGCTTCTGACTACAAATCACCTTCCCGCGTGCAAAAGTTAACCCTTCTAACTTCTAAGAGCCACGAAAATCACCTATCAAATAGTACAGCATCAGATTATCATCTGGAGTCCAGGATACTGTTAATTCAATCAGTTACCATTAAATAAGACACCTTAGCCAGATCTATATCTAAAGATAAACCACAAAGTAGTGAAGTGCCTAATATCCCTACCTTCCCTAAACAGCCAACCAGGAGTCCACAGTAGGTGAAGTAAGATTATATATATATATATATATATATATATACATATATATATATATATATATATAGAGAGAGAGAGAGAGAGAGGGAGGGAGGGAGGGAGGGGGAGAGAGAGGGAGTTTTTTCCATTATGGAGGATGATGACTAGACTTTAACTCCTGTGATAATCAGAAAACTGGAAAAATTTAGTTATACTAAATAACTCATTTTAGTATTCATAAATAGGCTATACAAATTTCTAAAATTATTCTAGTTTTATGCCAAAAAGGAATACAAACATAGAAAAGACCCCAAACATAAATTGTTGATCTCTATGAAATAAAAATCAGATTTCAAGGAGGATGAATGGCTAGGAATTATGGGTAAGACTTACCAAAAGGATTTGGTTATATCAAAGGATTTTATAAATCCATTAGCTGGCCTCTTGAGTTTCAGGCACATACGAAGTTTTGTGTGTGTGGAATAAAATTCTACAAGCTGACACAGAAAGAACTACTGAATTACAAAAACAAACAGTTTACAGAGCTCAGTGGACTGAAAGGTGCTTAAGCTTCTATGAAGCACAATAAAATGTCCCCAGTGATCACCTGTGATGTTCAGTGGACACTGAGAGGATTTAATACTGGTGCCACGCTCTTGCACAAACTAGCTCCAGACCAATCATCACGAGATTTGAAAACGGGACTTTCAAGAGCTCAAACTAATAGGAAAACACATTTCCCAAAACAGAGTCCAAAAACTTTGAAGAGAAGACAGCAAAATTCAGACAGTCAATGTGGCGGTTGAATGAAAATGGCTCCCACAGGCTCATAGGGAGTGGTACTACTAGGAGGTCTGGCACTGTTGGAGTAGGTGTGGCCTTGATGGAGGAAGTGTGTCACTGAGGGAGGGCTTTGAGGCTTCAGAAGCTCAAGCCAAGTCCAGTGTCACTCTCTCTTCCTGCTGCCTGTTGATCCAGATGTAGAACTCTCAGCTACCTCTCCAGCACCGAGTCTATGTGCATGTGACCACACCTCCCACCATGATGAGAATGGACTGAACCTTAAGCCAGCCCCTATTAGATGCTCTCCTTTATAAGAGCTGCTGTGGTCATGGTGTCTCTTCACAGCAATAGAACCCTAATTAATACAATAATACTCTGTTCCAGATGGAGACCATTAACACAAAACCAAAACCAGCCAAAACGTAGGAAACAACAGATCATATAGTATCCAGTCCCAAATGGTGGAATCTACGGCAGTTTCTGTACCTGAGCCTCAGTGATCGTTTCAGAAGAGAGAGGGCAGGAAGACTGAAAGAGTCAGAGGGTCAGCAGGTGTGCTGTGGAAATGTGTCTCCTAGAAACGTCAGAAACTACACCCGTGAATTCTTATCAACAAGGTCGTCTAACCAAGATCTAACAACAGCTGCACCAGTGGACACACTAATACAGATGGGAAAGCTCCCTTGGATCTCTACCCTAGGGGAAAATATCTTTGGGCCCCTGGAGAATGCTAGAAGGGGGAGAAATGTTTTTGTTCCAGGGAAGAGACGCCCAACTGGTTATTCAATATCAAGTGGTCAGCCCTGAGATCTTACACATACAGGTAACAATATATGGACTAAGCAGGTTGTATTTATTATGTATTTAGGAATCTATCTCTGTATCTCTCTACATATATATCTGTCTACATATAGAGATAGAGACAGAGGTAGAAATCTATATAGATTTAGCTGTAGAGACAGAGAGATAGAGATTAGATAGACAAATGATAGATAGATAGATAGATAGATAGATAGATAGATAGATAGATGATAGATAGATATAGATGATAGATAGACAGACAGATAGATAGATATAAATGACAGATAGATAGAGAGATGATAGATGGTAGATAGACAGATCTCACAACAATTCAAGAGTTAAAGTGGCTTTTCAACCAAGGTGAGGCAGAATGGAAAGTCAAGATATACACAGCAGAGCCAAACCACTTACTCTGCAGCCAGGGAGTCAAAGAAAGAATGACGGGGAGACTGCAGTCCCACAGTCCCCGCAAGGGCACTTACAGATAGCCGGGAAGCCTCTCTCCTGACCCCGCCGCTTAACTTTCCTTGGACCTCCAGTAGCTCCGAAGCCTCACACGTGAGTTTTAGAAGAACATGCAAGTTACAAACTCTAGCAATGACTACTCGAGCTGTTGCTTCTTCCTGACTATTCTGAACATGCTTGTGTATAAATAGCGATGTGTGTGCATCCACACGTAAACCTTTCAGGGGACATTCTTAGGGATGACTCGCCCTTCATGAACTGCTTACGTTTTACTTAACGGCAAACTATTCCTGCTAAGTAGCTGCTAGAATCTTCTCAACTTAGCACTATTGTACACTTACATTTTAGTCAATCTAGCTGGGGTATTCAGGCACCTACCTTACGGAGGCTTCAATTTTCATTTCCTTGCTTGCAGTTTATAGTCTAAGCACTTTTTTCTATCAGGAGCCATGTGTTTGTTCTATCTTGTGAAGTTTAAGGCGCCCACAGTTGCATTAGCACGCCTGCCCTTTTTTTCTTGCTAATTGTTAGTGATACAAAACTGAATGCTTTATTTTTACTTTCCTTTCTAATTCGCTAACTATGTCAATAGTCAAATAAGTAGATTACATGCAAGCTCCTCTTAGCCTGCCTAACATTTTACAATGCACGGTTTATTCATTCATGTGATAGAAAGGACAATTTCCAATTCAAGGGTATTACAAACAGCAGTGTGGTGAGCGGTCTTACACAGATACATGGGTGTTGAAAGAGGCTGCCGGACCTCAAACAGCAGAACTAAGACACTGATACCTGTGCAGAAAGACTCATTACCTCATCCTTGGTGTGCATACTTTCCTGACACTCGGACCTGTATGCCGGTGCAAACAGGAAGAACAACGAACTGAAAAAGGAAGGGCAAAGGGAAGGCAGAGCGGAGGGAGGCTTCGCTGTCGGTGCTCTGCTCCGGCCTGCACATCTTTGGGATGGAGCAATAGGGAAAGAAGAGAGGACAGCCACACGTACTCGGACAGAAAGCTAGAACTGGGTGGGCCGTGTGCTCTGGTGGAGACACCCCAGAGACCCTGAAATAGAGTGTGTTTTTATTATATATACCTGAATGAGGAGGTGTGTTTATTAAATACAGCGGAACAGGACGGTGGGTTAGCTAATCTCCGTAGGGGCACAGTCCCGGGGTGCGGTCATCCAGGAGTAGGAAGCCGTGGCCAGTTCCTTCTGCACACACTGTCAAGGTTCTTATGCCCACCAGGGAAGGCCTCACCATCCCCAAGAGTCTGAGGCACTGGAGTCCTTGGCATGCCTTTGCTTATGTCAATAATGCACATCTCTCAGGATTCCATCCACTCTCCAGTTTTAAACATTTTGTTATCAAAAGAAACAAAAAAAATCAAGGAACAGGAAAATTGGAAGAAGAGTAGCACAAACATAAACACAGCAACCACCTTACTTAACAATTTTGAGTAAAACTGACCTAACCTCCTCACTCACAGTCACTACTGATGGGAATTGTGGCGGGGGCAGGGGGAGCAGAGAAGGAAATTAAATGCCCGATTTCTTTAAAATCGCATCTAAAGACTAAGCCATTTAACTCATTGCACTTTGTAGACCTGCTTAGATCCTCAGAGGCTCCCCTCCCCATCCCTCTCCTGTATCAGGAACAGAGCCCCTCCCCATCCCTCTCCTGTATCAGGAACAGAGCCTCGCCCCCATCCTTCTCCTGTATCAGGAACAGAGCCCCTCCCCCATCCCTCTCCAGTATCAGGAACAGAGCCCGCTTACCCGCCCCCGCCCCCCTCCCCCGCCCCCGCCATCCTTCTCCTGTACCAGGGATACTGAGGAGCTATGCGGGCATCATACCGACATCAAGCAGCCCTAATGCTCAGCTTCCCTGGCCGTGGGATCCTCAAGCCTCCGGGAACAAGCTCCCAGTTCCCTGGTCATCGTGGCATGCTGTTGCTCAAAGCTGGAGCTGGGCTGTTCCCTGGGCTTGAACCACGTCCACGTCTACTCCCCAGCTGTCTTGGCCTCTCCTCATTTCTACAGACTCACATTTCCTGTGTCTTTTTTCTGTTTTGTAGCATAGACAGCACACAGTGGGTCCATGGTTCTTACCCAGAGTCTACATAATAGGGTCGGAGAAACTGAAGCTGCAAAGCAACCCTCCCTATGACCCGCGTGACCGATGCTGGGGCATCTCTGCAGAAACGCTTGCTGATATCGCACAGTTGGCGCGAGCAGTCACTGCCCGTCTGTCCATTGAACCCCTGTTTATGTGATGGGATCTCCTCCATTTTCCCCAAGGAAAGCCTGGGGAAGTCCAGAGCACAGCTCACCTTTGTTTCCCTTCCCGTAAACTCCTTTCGACTTACCTGAATTAGGCAAGAAACGGGGTGGAGTGTTGGCCTCAGACTTCCCCTGTATCGTGACTCCCCTGGGCCAGCTTACACAATGGACATGTACTTCACAGCATGAGATAACCCTATGCACTGGTCCCTCTGGCGTGCCCCCTCTCCTTCAGAGTAAGCAATCTTATCATTGAGCTAATCTGAGGTTTAAATAAGACACTGCACACCAATTGTTTAATCCAGTTTATATATCTGAAATTAACAATTGGCTGTTGATTATCATGTATCAGCTAACACGTCACCCAGTCGACTGAGCTCGAGCAGGTAGTGATCTGTTTTATAAATGTGGACAGTCAGGTTTATAAACGCAGCCAGGAAAAGCAGAGTCTGTTTCAGAGTTTCAGTCTCCCTTTCTTATTCTCTTATGTGAAGTCTCCTGGGACTCTTAGCCACGTAAGAGTCCCATAAGCTTATTCTACAGGACAGAAAATGGGTATTTGGGGAGTTGGGAAGCTCTCTGCCACAGTGATTCTATTCTGATGCTGTAGTCTCAAAGAAGCCACAGCCAGTGTGGGAGTGAATGGACGGGATTCTGTTCTAACCACGCCTTGTTTAGAACAAGAAGTAGTGGGCTAAATTCTGCCCATAGGATGCAGTTCACTGACCTCTGCTTTGGAGCTGTAACAAGGATTGGGAACACAGCCAGGGATGTAAAATGAATCTGGATACATACATAAAAAACAAGATCCCTCCTAGTCTGAATTCTTCTAGCCCTAAAAGTCTGTCTAATCTACCATTGAACTCTAAATGTGCTTGGGTTATTAAGTATCACTTCATATATCTCTTTTTCCATGTGTAAAATAATATCGACTCCTTTATAGTCAAATGGGCCTGGAACCAAGACCTAGTTTTTCCAGTAGAATGATTTCATTTACCTTAACTTCTGTTAGGGCATTTGCAAAATGGGAATAACGATGCAGACTTGTGGTGGTATGGAGTTCAGGAACGGAGCGGGCAGAGCGCCACACGTGTGGTATCATCTGCAGAGGAGTTACTGATAAGGGCTGGTGTAGCACAATGCGTGCTAGCATGGGAGCCCTGATGTTTACGTTGTGCTTTACAGTTTTCAATGTTTCTCAATATACTTGGAAAGGAGACAAACACAGAAGAGAGACTCCTCTTAAAAGTTTGCATAGAATCAGTAACTGGGGTGGATAATGCAAGACCACCGAATGGGGAGCAAGCTCTGCCTTCTCACTGCGAGGAAGGAAGACGCACTAGGTCCTACATGAAGACAGGTTCTCCTCCGCCCTCCCCGCCCCACCCCCAGCAATGAGCTGACTCATTGCAGAATGCTGATTCTGGCATTTTCAGCTTAATCTTGAGTCCCTGTAGTCCCCAAAAGCTCCTCCTTCTGTGCTCGCCCAGGCCCGCCTGAAAGCTGTGTGGCTGATTTGCTAGGAGAAGGAAAGCAGTGAGCTTCCAGGCATCTCCAAGGCATTATTAAAGCAATATTTTTATATCATTACCGAGCCTACTACTATGTTGAATCTACAGTTGTGGGGTTCATTCTGAGCGTTTGTTTGTGGCCAGAAGAGAGATCTTGTATGTGTCATTTTCACAAGTATGCCGGAGTAAGAGAGTGGTTTGTGCTCAAGTAAATACAGCAGTCTAGGCAGCGATGAGCTGTCAAGTAAGTTGTGCTGACTTACTGATGTAACCCTCAGTGAATGACGGCTTCTACCTATGAGATGCCATCTGAGCAGCTTCAGAGTGTATGTTTGTGCTTATCAGTACATATCAAAATCAATGCCGCCTCACACTTGAGGAAAGATTATTGGGTTGTATGTCTTTGAATTTATTCATGAGCAAGTATTTAGCGCTATTAAAATTGTTTGACTTCACCGTCACCGCCGGTGCGCATACCGAGAAGACGTTGCTCGTAGGCTGGAGCAGGAGGAGGGGTATTTGGCACCTGACGTACACCTTCTGTTAGGCGATCTGAATGTCTGAAACAACCCAGCAGTCCGTGTACTCAACCCCAAAGGTGACCGAGCTGGCTCTCTGAGTGTCTTCCATAGGAAGCCACTAATTTGTAGCCATGTGTCCAGCTGCACTAAGATTTTGAGAGATTGTGTGCTGATCAATTCCCATCCATTGATCCGAGGTGATGTCTGTATCCCCACCACAACACAGCTTGCTGCGTGAAATTGAAATGCAGGCATATTTGTGTAACTGCATTTGACCCTCACAGCTCTGCCACGAGGACAGTCCTGATGCTACCATCCTCCCTCAGCTCATGAGGGACCGGGGTACAGGGTGTTTGGAAAGTCTTTCCACAGATCATTGTTACTTGGGATTTGCTTCAGGTATGATCTGGAGCCGTGGCCAGACAACAGATTTTAATCTCACTGACTCTAACACTCACTCAGCCCTTGTTTGTCTCTGAATTATTTCCCATGAGATTTTATAGAGACAAATCTTTTGAAATTTTTATTATATTTTTATTATTTAAAACAATTTTTTAACTTTATATTTTGACCCTACCCACCCAACTTTGAGTTCTTTCTCAAAAAAATGAACAAAAATCCAATACATCAACAAAGCCCCCTAAAACCAAGAAAACAAAATACCCCCCCAAAAAAAACTGTAACCAAATAAAAGCACACACACACAAAGAAAAAAATCTGTGTGGTCCATTATATGTTGGACCTGAACATGAAGTCTGCGCTGCAGTGGTTGGTATACCCCGTGTCATTCTACTGGAAGGACACTGGGTTTCCCTCTCTCTGCAGTATAAAGGACACAAATGAAGGTTCAGTTGTTAAGCTTTACCCTAGTGACCAGGTTTGCATTAATTCATTTTTTAAAAAAATGTAATAAAATAAAATATAATGAGCTACAACAAAAACCATCACATCAAAGTTGGACAGGACAAAGCAAAAGAAGGAAAACAGCCCAAAGAAGACACAGGAGTCAAAGACCCACTCATTCCCACCCTCAGGATTCCATAACGACACTAAACTGGAAGCCATAATAGATACACAGAGACCTGTGAAGGCCTCGTGCTTGCTGTTTCAGTCTCTGTGAGTTCGTGAGCTGGCTCATGTTGATTCAGAAGGCCTATTTTTCTTGGTGCCCTCCGTCCCCTCCTGCTCTTACATTCTTTCAGCCTCATCTGTGGGGTTCCCTAATCTCTGAGGGGAAGGATTTGGTGAAGACATCCCATTTAGGGCTGAGTGTTCCAAAGTATAAATACAATTCTTGTGTTCTATGTTCTAAAGTCTTACCTCCAAACTAGGCATGCCACTCTTTGGACTGGAACTTTTCAAGGCATGCAGAACATCAGGAATTTGAGAGTTCCTCTGCAGACCATCCCTCTATCTTGCCAAGATAGGGCTGGGAAGGCTCCTAGACTGAAGTCCTCTTATTTTCCAAATCCTCTAAGACCCACAGGGAAGTCTGCAAACCTCAAGGCGAAGCTTTCTTCCTTCCCCGAGACTTACTCTTCTGTCCCCACATTTTATCATTGAAGGTTCTTCCCTCAGAGAAGAGGCCATTTGGTGGGGATCAGCTTCAACTTGAGGACCCTGAACTATTTATGTAAGAGATGGTGTTACGCCCAAATACCTCTGCCAAGGTTTGAATATGCTGTCCCCTAAAGGTCCAGGTATTAGAGGCTTGGTCCTCAGTGTGGCGCCATTGAAATGGTGGGGCTTTTAAGATGTGAAGTCTAGTCTGGAAGGGGGTCCTTGGACATGGAAGTACACCTTATGAAAGGAGTTAATATAAATTGTCCTAAGGAATTAACATCATAACTCTTATGTACCAGGTCAATGATATTTCATTTTCGTGTAAGCCACAGGAGTAAATACGTATGTTATATCAATCTCAGTTTTATAAAAAGAGTGCCCATGTAGTGGGATTTGATGACCACATTTATATCTAATCCTGTACAAAGTCTTTTGTGTAAATTGGAAACATCGGCAGGGTGCTACTTCTGTTCAAAATTAGCATAGCTGGTTTTGGTTTTACAGGATGAACATACCCACAGGCTACACAGATACAGCTTAAATAGTTTGCTTCGTTCTCCAGGAAACCCACTGGCTTTTCTACTGCTTCCTACAATTAAGAATGTGAGTGTAGGTAGGTAGTTTGTCAGTAATGTGCTCGCCATGGAAACATTATAGCATCCACGTTGAAAAACCGTATGGGTGGCAGGGTGTTTTTGCAACCCCGTTGCTGAGGAGGTAGAAGGGTGCATCTCTGGCTCCCAGGAATGCCAGCCTACCCTAATAGTTGAAACCTAGCTCTTAGTGAGGGGCTTTGTCTCAGGAAACAAGGCAGATGGCTCCTGAAAAACACCCAAGGCTGGCATCTGGCTCACACACACACACATATGAATCCACACACAAACCCACACACACAGACACACTCAACACACATATATACCACTGAAGAAAAAAACTGTGGTCCTCTCACCCTTAATTACTGATCAACATTAACATGTATTAATGCTTCACTCTGCTTTGTTCTTTTTTTGCCTTTCGTCTATATATCTCAATTAATGGCAGAAATGAACAGTTTAGAGCTAAAATGTTCACTTTGACCATTTTGGGGTGAATTTCCAAATTTTTTTACTTGATTTATAACACAGAAAATGAAAACTAAGGACTCCCTAGGCCGCCAGTGCCTTTAATTCATTTAGGGAACACAGACATACTTAGCAGAAGTCAGGTAATTACTACACAGGTTAATACCACTTACTTCCTACAGAATGAGGCAACCAGTCACTGCAAATTAAAACTGTAGATCACTGATTGCAGCGATCCACTTGGTTAACAGTCGCTGGTAATTTGTAGCTGCTGAGTCCCAAGCCTGGCCCCATACAAAAGCCCGAGAAGGCTGCCGTTGGGCTGGTAAGGGGACAGTTACTGCGAAGGTGAAGGAACACCTGAATTCGTGATCTTGTGCAGAGTATCTGTTGGTATGAGAACAGAGGGGCGTGCTGGGGACCCGGAGAGAATGCCGTCTGTCTTGCAAGCTTCCCTTTACAATTAGAGACATCAAACATCAAGGAGAAACCTGAGCCAAGGACAGTAACCCCTTCCTCACCACGGGACGGACTCGGGATGGCAAGGGCTGCACTTTGTTCAGGCAGGTTGTTCTTAAAGGCGTGGACAATGGTGATTTTAATGAAGCAGCTTGGAAAGGTGGACCGAGAGGGTATGAGGTGGGGCATGGAAGTGCTTCTCATCTCTACAGATCGCCTAATGAGAAGGAGACTTGGTTTTGAGTTGCATCTGCGCCTCTTAAGAGCTAAGAGACCTTGGAAAAGTTACCTTCTCTCTGCCTCAGTTTCCTTGTGTGGAAAGTTATGACAGAAGAGTATGAGTCTCTTTAAGTTACTGCAGAAAATAGAGCGGCTAGATAACGGCGATCCGTATACTGGAAGGATTCAGAGATGCTGTGGTGGTTACCATTGTCAACTCGACAGGCTCTAGACCAGCGATTCTCAACCTGGGGGTTGCAACCCCTTGGGGATGGAATGAGCCTTCCACAAGAGTCGCCTAAGACCATCTGCATATCAGATATTGACATTGCACAGCTCTGAGCATAGCAGTAGCAAAATGACAGTCATGAAAGAGCAATGAAAATAATTTGAAGGTTGGGGGTCACCACCACGTGAACTGTACTAAAGGGTCACAGCATTAGGAAGGTTGAGAACCCCTGATCTAAAACCACCTGGGAGACAAGTCTTTGGATACTCCTGTGAGAGACTGTCTGAGGTAGGAAGAGCCAGTTTAGATGTGGGCAGCCGTGAGCTAGGGTCCTTGACTGAACAGAGAGGAGGAAATGAACTGAGGGCCAGCATTCATCTCTCGGACTCCTGACTGCAGATGGGTATGACCAGCGGCTGGGTGAAGGTCCTCTCAAACTGTGAGCCAGAACAAACCTTTCCTTCCTTTTGCTGCTGGTGCCGGACATTTTTGTCACAGTGACAAGGAAAACAACTAACACGGTAAGATGTCAAGATTCTGTAAGAGAATGGACCTAGAGATTTTAGCGAGGCTCCGGACACATGTCACAGATGGACTGGGAGCTATAGGTATGACGAACAGGCTCTGGGGTCTTTTGAATGCTATGCAGTATTGAGTGTCACTAGTGTACAAGTTGGCTGACTTCACAACGGGATAACTTCCAGTCATGGGACTGGAAGTCTACGTAGCCTGTACTTTTCTCACGACAGAATGTTCAATGTGTCCTTCTTAGGCCGTGGTTTTGACTTTGCAGATTCTCGGATAATAGACAGCATGCCTAAAGCTTGGGCTTTCAGCTACAAGCAGAAAGGAAACCTCGGAATTTCAGTTCCTCTGCCAAACCCAAATGAGCTGTGGGTCTCAGTACAACCGTAGGAGACAATAACGTATTACACGATGTGTGAGCAACACAAACCGTGGGGTCTTCGAGGCTGGGTGCCAGGAAAATCATCTTATTAAATGATCATTAGGGGATCAGTCACTTCAGTCTGTAAATAACTGTCATGTGCAGCAATGTGTGCGGCTCTGCACTTGCCACTTCCTGAGAGGAAGATAAGGAGGACGTGAAAGCGAAAATACGTCCATAAATATTTCTGAAGAGACTATTGCAAATTTAATTAACTGAGCAATGGAGTCTGAGTTCTTCAAATTTAGACCTGAAATATGAGTTTCTCCTCCAAAGCATTCTTCTTATTAGAGGGGGGAGGGTGGAAGAAGAGGAAGAAAACCAAACCAAACAAAAGCAAACTCCTCCAGTAAATTTTAGCTTGGCAATGTTTTATCATTAAAAGAGATTAAAAGGAGGAATCGCTGTGACTTATGATCAGTAGAGTACTTTAGGAAAATGACACCCAGTTGGGTCTATTTTTCCCCAAGAAATATAACTATGTCCACAGTAAATAATTCCTCTACTTTGTAACAACATCATGATCCCTACTGACTGTGAATCAGGAGCACTGTGAGGAACAATGTGTCCTTAGCACACGGCTCCCAGTCTCCAAGGGCTCCAACTCGGGAGGAAGACAGAGCTTCCTTCCTTCCTATATGTGACCAAGGTGGAACAGTATCATGCTGGATGTGAAGGGCCCATGACCGTAAACAAGGACTGACCTCTCCACAGTCTATTGGGACATCTGGGCCATAGCAGGCCACAGGGTATTTAGACCATGGCAAATAGTCAATGGGGGAAGTTCCTTCAGACAGCTCCATCTCTATGTATGGACTCTGGACTCTGTAGACCCAAATCCTCTCCTCTTCCCCATCTTCTTCCTTCCTTCCCCTTTCTCTCCTCTCTTTCCTCCTCCATACTCCCCACTGCTCTGCTCTGCTTCTCATTCTGATACCTGCACATTCATTCTCTGTTTACCTGCCCCCTTCAGAATGCTCACCAAGGGCCCCATACAATGTCTGTGTCGGGATGAGACGGGAGGTCCATGTTTAATTTGCACGCACACCACATTCTAATGTAGCTTTTACTGTGGCTTATACTGGGGTGGAAGGAAGTTAAGGAACTAGTAAGATCAACACAAGGGAAGTAGGATTTGCATCTAAGGAGGCTAACCTCATTGAGCTTTTCATGTCGGGGCTGAAAGGAATTCCAAATCTCTCACTAGTGAATTTCACTCAGGCTGACTCAACTGGCCAGCTTCAAGGAGCTAATATATGAGCCAGGCTTTGTATACGGAACAGGCAGATTTATATTTGGAGAGGTGGAGACTGAAGACACATGGAGAGATGCTGTTATTTCCCCTCACCTCTGTCTTCCTGGAGCAGTTGGACCCATTTTAAATCAAAGGTATGTTTAATTAAGTGCTGTGCAGCCTGAAACCATCTCTGAGCCCTGAACTTGCACAAGAGGACTAAGAAGTAACAACAGGGATGTGTTCATTCACTCTGGGATTGGTCCAACAGTGCCATAACGGCACTCAAACGATGCTCCGAATGGGATGTTTCATAAACAGCTGTCTATCATCTTGGTCCATAACTCTTCAGGATGCTCCCAAAGGTGATATTGTGAGCTTCTACTTTAGACACATGAGTGATGTCTGTCAGTCTCACGTGTCTAGGAAGTCACATGTTTCTTTAAGATTCATGATCCCAGTTAAGGACAAGAACACCAATAGCTCATCCATAGCACCAGGCCACGGAGCATGTGGTGAGAAAGCAGTCACACTAACTGCATAGGCACCAGGTGTTTTAAGTCTCGCAGTCGGTGGAAATGCTGTGACCAGACACAATCAGCACGGCCGTCTTCTTTTGCCAGCCAGGAAACAAAGGACAGAGCAATATTCACCTGTCATTCAACCGTGCTGTGTAAGGTGGGACATCCTGACCATGGAGGCACAGACTGTTATTTTCCACTTTGTATCTTAAGCATCTCTGTCTGGCACATCATAAATGCTCAGTGAATCCTTTGTGGGTGACTGCAATGGTAGACTGTGATCAGAACCCAACAGCCTGGCTCCAGCGTCTGCCCTGGGCCCATGATGCCCTCTTTCCACTCTCCCGTGTTTCTCTGTCTTCTTCCGATGCAAGTTCGTCTCCAGCTTTAGCCTCTATCAGGGTCACATGGAGCGGAGGGTGTTGAGGTCTTAAAAAGAGTGCTAAAGCTGGATGCTCAATTAAAGGTCCCGGCAGTGTGTGGTCTGAAATAGGACCTGAAATTTGGCATGTCTGACAAGCTCCCTGGAGATGCTGATGCTGCAGGTCTAGGACTCAGGAGTCCTGAGAAACTCTGTCCTAGGCCAGCACCCTCTGTTTTCATACCACCTACCTTTGCCCTTTCCTATCCCAGAAAGGACAGCTCCCAGCCACAACAACAGAAGGAAGGAATAGCCCAACATTGCCCAGTCCACATAGCAACAGAAATAAACCCCATTAAATGAGCTTACATGATGGAAAGGAACTCTGGATTTAAATCTTAGTACTTCCAGCAGCATAACCCTAAGCAAGTCAGCTGACCTTTCTGCTCTACATCCTGTCAAATGGGCATGCGGATAACCCTCGTCTTTCTGTGTTCCATGGCTGTTGTGAGAACGTAGGAATAAAATAAGGAAAACATTTTGTAGAGGGTAGAGGATCCAGTGTATGGTATTAGGCAGTCAGCTCATGAAGTCGCAATGCTAGTCTCGAGACTAGCATTAACTCCGATGGGTGACGGGTGAGTTCAGAAAGAAGTGTGGGTTTTCTTTATATACTGTGCATTGGAAACAAAATGAAACAGCAAGATGTTCCCAAGTAGAACATGAAAATTAAAGCTATATACTTCCGGATGAAATATACTTCATTATCACGGGCCAAATATAAAATAAACAAGGGAGAAATACAACGGTACGCTCCCATAAAGAACAGAGAGAAAATTTGGGGAGCTAGTCCCGAGTAACTTTAAACGCCTCTTCTATCTTTTACTGCAGAGCCAAGAAGGGGAGAAAATTATGACAAACTAATTATGATGATGGATGGGGAGCCAGTCCCTTCTGCTCGAAACACTGCTGGAGCAAGAAGCAGCCCTGCATCCTGCATCCCTCAACGGGCAAGACAGATAGATAATAACGGGCAGCACAGATTAACAGCATTATGCTAAAACAGGATAATTACTCTTTTTCATTTTGCACTTCTTTCCCATGAACCCGGCCCTGCTTTGCATTTCTCTGTTTCTCGTTTCCAAGGCGCTCTCTCTGTATTTAAGGCCGACTCCTTTCCTGCTAATGAAAGGTGATAGCATGCTTGTTTCGCCTGTAGTTCCTGTGGAAAGAGTCCAGGGACCAGGTGCTGATGACACTTGCGAGGGAACCGCCCTTGCAGATGGATGGAGGTCGTGGGAGGAGCAGGGATGCAAAGCAAACAAGCTGCACAGGGAAAAAAAAAATCCTGCAATTCTCTCACTGCAAATTGTTTTAGAAAAGAATTACAACAGTGCCTTCGGCAGTGTGACGCGGGGATGGTGAGTTTAGAATAGAGACAGCCTGTTTGTTTTTTTTCTTTTTTTTACTTTAGTAGGAGGTCAATTCCAGATAGCGGTTACATAATTAAGCAGTCATCCCATTATGCAAAGGAGCAAATGCTTTCACGCAGGCATCATTCACTCAGGTAGTGAGTCATCATGGCTTGCATGCATTAAGGACTGACCCAGTGCCAAGCTTGAGCTAGAAACTGGAAATGCAGTGGGGGAACAATACAGACGCGAACCCTCTTGTTCTAAGAGGAGGTAGGCAAACGCTATGAAGGCCAAGAGGCAGACCAATTGTAATTTGTAATGAAATGTCAGAAAGGAAGGAAACGTGGGGCTGAGATGGGGACTGAAAGAGGGGCTGCTATGCGTAGTAAACACCTAGAGTCACCTCTAGGGAGATAGGGGATTGGGGGGGGCAACTCGAGGAGACGAAGGAGCTCAGCATTTACAGGAGAGGAGCAGAAAGCTCAAGGCAGGGGAGCTGCATCTGCTCTTTCAGTGGAGAGAAGCCACGATTTAAAGGAAGGAACTCCGGATGGGCGGCTTGAAGCAGATTCAAAATGACGGACACCGATGCAGCTGCTGCAGAGCAATGAGGCCAAGAGGAGTCAGATGTGGCTGCAGAGTACTGGGGGGTGGGAGGGGGCGTGTTCAGCAAGAGGGGCAGCAGAGTCTAGAACTCATTTCTGGGTAAAAGGACACATGGGAGAAGAGCTTGCAGCGGTGGTAGAGGGGTGGCGTGGATGTGTGGGGTCACGGGTCAGAATCTAAGACTAAGAGGTTGCTGGTGGTGAGATCTGAAGACAGCGTTGATGGGGAAAGAGAAAAAGAAGTCGGCTGTAGTGGACTCACAAAGACCATGCCAAGAAAGGAGTCCTGGATGACAAGAACGCTGCTGGCTCGGGCAGCTGGGTTTCTTACTGCTCACGGAGACCAGCGAGCACAGATGAGAGGGGAGGAAAGTGGATTCCAGGGAGGAAACTTCTCAAGGTCTTTGGAATCCTGTGTGCTGTGTTCCCATAGACCAGAGTCGACCTGCACTCCCCAGTGTGAAATCATGCCATGGAGAGCGAGCTACACATGCAGTTTCAGGACAGTGTTCTATGCCTTCTCAGCTCCCCCGCCAACAACTGGCTCAGCCACACGTCAAGATCCCATTGTCTACTAACAGGATGATCTCAAGTCAACACGGGGGAATGCGTGTGTAAAATGTATGGCTACAGATTCAACACAGAAACCGCACGCATGACTATTTCTAGCATTCAAATCTCAACTCGAAATTTACAATACATTTTTTAGGACGTTAAACATGCATATATCATTACCTGGGTATTTCGTTAAAAAACAAACAAACAAACAAAAAACCATAGGGTTAGACCTGAAATTTTGCATCTAGCAGGCTGCTAAGACTCCTGGTTCACTGACAACAGTGCAAACAGTGGGATTCAAATGCACATTGTCTTGATTTGAATACACAAACTCATTTGTTCCTACAACAACCTTCAGAGAAGTTTAATCTTCATTTTTACAAGGAAAACATAGACTTGGGGAGTTTTAAATTATCATTTTCCAAACAATGTCAGACCATAAGTGTCTTAGTTAGGGTTTCTATTGCTGTGATAAAACCATGAACATGTGACTTCCGGAGGAAAGGGTTTATTTCATCTTAGAGTTTGTAGTCCAGCTTCCAGGGCAGGGGACCCAAGCAGGAACCTGGAGGCAGGAACCATGGCAGAGGAGTGCAGTTGACTGCCTTGTTCCTCATGGCTTGCTCGCCTGCTTTCTTATTGCTCCCAGGGCCACCAGCCTGTGGGTGGCACCACCCACAGTAAACTGGGTAGACCCTCCCACATTAATTATCAATCAGAAAAATGAAACACAGGCCACTGTGGGCGGGGACATTTTCTCAAAAGAGATTCCCTCTTCTAAAAGGACTCTTTTCTGTGGAGTTGATGTAAAATTAGCAATACTGTAAGAGACAGATCTAGCATGTAAACCTCAGCTAACAATACCATTTGTAATAAATTATAATTTAAAAATCTACAAGATTTCATAGGTTTCAAGACATACGTAAATTGTCATTTGTTAGATAAATAAAACAAAGACCCATTACATCAGAATTAATCCATATATTTACATAAAGATCACTTCATCAACAAAAGAACAATGTTTGAGAATCACTATAGTTAACAGGTCTCTGTGTATGTAATTTTATCCATTTTTTAATTAAAGTATAATTTACATACACTAAAGTGCATAGATCTGAAGTGTTCAGTTTTATTCATTTTTAATTGAGGTGTAATTTACATACATTAAGTCGCACAGATCTCAGGTGTAAATACTACCCCAAACAAGATGGAAAAAATCTCCATCATTCCAGAGAAAAAAAAAAAAAGTCACCATACTTCCCAGCTAATTCCTTGACCTCCCCCAGCAGTTACAAATCTGACCTGTTCATGACCTTCGTGAGATGATCAGGAGTGCCCACTGCAGTCTTCTGCTCTGCTAGCTGGGCTAAGGACCATCTCACAAGTCTTCTAACTAAAACCATATCCAGGGCTCCTGGGGACCAGCATCAGTCACCAAACAGAACATTCTGAGGTTGATAACTACATTCTTTTATCCAGAAACTCCCCCATACTACACCATGTCTTCAGCTCTCTTTCACCAGGATTTTGCAATTCCTCTGAAATGAAAGGTTTCTCATTGGAAGCTAAAAGGACAGAGATTACACAGCTAGTACCCACTGGACATTTGACTGTAGTAAAGTTTGTCTGAGTTTTGTCATCCAGTCAACTGTTTTTGAAGCAAAGTCATCTTGTCTTTTGGTGACTCACCTTTGAAATCACTTAGTTAGCATTAGTGGATTTTCTCATGGTGCCTCCTAACACCAAACATGCTACAGCCGGGCATTTTCTTAAGCAAGTGTGCGCACCAATCACGACAACACGACAGCAGCTTTAAGATGAAGAACTGTTATTCAGCTTACTTACATGGAAACACGTATGTTTGCAGAGCCTGCCTGTTCACTCTTGGCGGAGCTCTGAACCAAGTGTAGATCTTACATAAACGCACAGCCTCAGAGATGCCGCTTCCCTACCAACAGACTCAACTAAGTTTCTCCGTCACCCACACCTGCCCAAAAGATACCTACACGCTTGATCCAAATCAGCCTGCAGCCCCCGTGGTAAAAACTGTGTTTCGTTAGCACCTTTGTTTCTGCACCTCTAGTTGGTGTTCTAGAAAGTAGATCACAGGCCATGTCTTGAAATGTAGCTTCATCCTTAATGGGCCCCTCAACTCCTGCAGTTTCTCTTAGATCTGGTTGTGTTCTCTATCTCTTGCGCGCACACACACACACACACACACACACACACACACACACACACACTGAATTCTCAGTATCTACAGAGTTCGCTGAACTACCTGTACCTGAACCCTCCATTGATTTGACACAGACCATGACTTCTGTTTTCGTGACCCTCCAACACCCACGGAAAAAACCCAAGTACTGTTGCATTAGGTTCATCTCCCACTGATGTCATCAAGAAGCGATTTAATGGAAGAAGGGTTTATTCTGGTTACAGTTCAAGGGGATCGTTCCACCACGGTAGGAAGGCATGGCGGCAGGGCAGGAGGTCGCCTGGGCTCACCGCATCAGGACGTAGAGTGGACAGGAAATGGCCCACCACTGGTTGACACCACAAGACTCCATCACCTAAAGGTTTCAAAAGACTGCCAAGTAGATGCCAGCTGGGAACCAAGCGTTCAAGCCCATGTGGGGGACACGTCACATTCAAATTGCAAGGGTCGCTAACAAGATTTAGAAGCATTTCTCTAGTTACCGTGTAGGCTAGGAGAAAACATACTATAACATTGGAGAATTTTAGTGAGGGGCAAATTCTAAACTTTTACTTGGAAAGTTTTCATGGATACCCCCCCAATGCAGACATCCTGTTCTGTGTGTCTGTATTCTAGCACCTTCCAGGGCTGGCTATAGAGCAACGCACTGTAAATATTTGCTAAGTCAATAGCAATTGGTTAAGTTAAAATAACAATGACGCTAATGTTTAAAAGGCATGATACTGTGGTTTGCCTGACAAACTACAGGGTAATTACACAAGAAGTAGGAAGACAGCAAGAAAATACACTTTGAAAAGATTCTATCAAGAAAATTTCTTTTTAATGATCTTAGTGCTTTAGAACACCGAAGGAAACTACACTACAATTCTCAATCTATTTTTTTTCTTTTTTACCGGTTTCAAATGTAAGTGTTCTTAGCTCACGACATTACTGTAATTACTAAGTGACAATCACATACAGATATACTCAGAACCATTTAATCCCATAATGCCTATTCACTAATATATTAGAATTATACTTTGGTATTAGGTTTTTAATCAAGGAATGATCGTAGTTCTTATGAATTCTGATTTTGAAGCCATAAGCTATCAAATATGTAAAAAAGAAAATTATGCCTTGGGGTGCCAAATCATATTTCTTATTTTAAAATGAGTATTTCTATTGGCTGTTTTTTGCACACCTTGCTAGATTTGGGGCTGTTTTCCCATGGGGCTACACTGGCTGGGGCAGGGCATGGCAGAGAACAGACAGAAGTAAATGCGGTGCACACTTTTCTCCATGCCTCCCTCGCAGCACGAAGTCCTCACCCGATGCGGCTCTTGCTTCCCTCTGCACAGCCCCTGAAATGCCCCACCCCCATCTCCTCGTGGGAACAGCCCCTCCCCATCATTCTATGTCTTGCTCTGACATCCTCCATAGAAAGGCCTTGGTAGGCCACCCCTGCTGGGCATTTTCAACAGCGTGCTCTCATCTCATCTGAGATCTGTGGACATGGCCTCTCTTTTAGTGAAAGAAAAGCCCCACCAGGCCAGGGCTATCAAATCTGTCAGCTCTCAGACCAGTGCCAAGCTCTCAGTAAGTATTTGAAGAAGGGATGATTGGAGAGAGAGCCCACTTCTTGCATGCACACAACACTTTAACCACGCAAAACGTGAAAGGGCAGCCTGAAGATCTTTCCGTGCCCTGATGTCCAAGGCTAAAGAATGCAGCTAGCAATTAGTCCCAGCAACTTGGGTTCACCAGCTTTACTTTTTATTTATTTTTGCATTCCTGTACTTGAGATCATTGGTTGCCATCAGTTGGCTCACAGGATATGACTCTAGAGTGGGAATCCTGGAACTTTTTCCCTGATTTCTGCAACCAGTTGCATAAGGTTCTCTGCCATGATTCCGAGCAACTGCTGAGTGCCTGCGATGAGCTCCACAGACACCGCTGAAGCTGGAAAACCAAGAGGCTCATTGCCAAAGGTTAAAAGATGAGGCTATTCCGCTGGTCCTTAGCCTGGGGCGTCTAAATGCATTCACAGCAGTTGTTTCCCCCTCCTTCTTCATGGAAACCATGTTCATGCTACCGTTTCTTTGATCAGAAGGCGGGTACGATGATGAATGATATTATAAAAGAGCTGGGAGATTTTGACCACCCCATATCTCCGCTCTACGTTTTTTGTCTCAACAGGTTCGAACATGCGATTTCAACTCAACTTACAGCTGAGTTGCAACTGCTTGTAGTACTCGTATGGTGTTGTGCTGTCCAGGTCTATAGCTTAAAAGCAACAGCTTACAAAACATAGTCTAGGTATACGGTGGAGTATAACACGTAAATCTGTGTGTGTGCACTCTGTCTCTTTCACCTAATGACACTTCCCAAAGCATTGCTGCCTCATTACCCAACACATGACTGTACGTCTCAGAGTGAGTCTTGCTCATCATATCAAACCTACAGGAAAATGCCTTGAGAGTGTCTTTAAAATGTGTCTAGGTAAAACAATATGGTTTTAGAAGGAGACTTCCTGGGGAGACTTCTGGATCCTTATGGATTCAAGCAATAGATAATAAAAGCTGAAAAATTCTTCCTGTCTCCATATTCCTGCTCTTTTACAACGGGATCAGCCACTCCCACATTCAGGCGAAATAATAGATTCTCCTTTTCCCATCCCTTTGAATTCAGAATTGGCCAATAGGCTATCAACAAGGCCAGCAACAGCTTACAAGTGCCTGAGCACATCTGTTTTGCCTACCTTGTGGGTGTGGACTCCTCACTACCACACGAGCAAGCTCGGGCCACTGATCTGTACAGGTAAGTGGCCATGCAATAAATGGCCTCGATATCTCTTTGTCCACTAAACTCTTAGTGGTTCTCATCCTGCGGGTCTCACTCTGATGGGTGGTAGCATGGGAAGAGAAGACCCGCTTGCTGACTCTCGGCAGGAGCACGTCTCTCACCCACAACACACTACCCTGGACACAGTCATCACCCAGCTAAGTGAGACAGCAATCCATTCTCTCCTTTGTTCTAGTTTTAGAATTCCAATTTTATTAAACCAATTCATTCTCCCAAATTCCCTTAGAGCAGCTCTTCTCAGCCGATGGGTTGTGAACAAAGGATCCTTCTGCAGGAGTCGCCTAAGACCATCTGCACTTTAGATATTTACATTACGATTCATAACCATAGCAAAATTACAGTTATAAAGTAGCAACAAAAATAATTTTATGGCTGGGGGTCACCACACCATGAGGAACTGCGTTAAGGGGTGGCGGCTTAGGGCGTTTGAGAACCACTGTCCTAGAGCTACAGACTAAGCCACCTTGACCCACCAGTCCTGGAGGTGCGAGTGAAGCCATCTAAACCCGTGTTTGTAGCCATCTGAAGAATTACATGGGGGAAGAAATTCAAAGTCTGTTGTATTTCTGTTAGCAAAAGAATAGAATCAGTGAATCTGGGAGAATTATTTTATTCTATTAATCCTCAACTTCTTAATGTAAAAGCAATAACAGTGTAGAGTCTTTGATTCTAACACTGCAGTTTTGATTTAAGAGTTTCAGTATTAAGTGAGATAATGAAGAAAAGCATCTTGCACTTTCCTGAATAGCTGAATCTGTATTTACCCTTCCAGTCTGGCGTTTCTTTAATGAAGACTGTCGTATTTATTATTTCCTGTTCTGTCGGCATATTATTAGTCATTCTAATATGACTAATGACATAAAATCCCTGGCATAAAATCATTGCTGCATTGTTTATTCTGTGGACACACTGTTGGCTCAGTGTTCACGTCCACACACAAGCAGATATGTGGAGCTCTAGTCCCAGGGTGACAGTGTTTGGAGACAAGGCCTTTCAGAGTCGCTAAGGTGATGACAGCCCAGAGAGAGGCGTAATGCCCCCATGACACAAAGCCAGAAGAAGCTAGCCTGTGTGCTTCCCCCTGTGTGAGGACACAGGACGCTGGCACTCCTTGGCAACCTCAAGGAGAGTGCTTGTTAGAGTTGAACCTTGTTGCACCCTCGCTTTAGACTTCTGGTTTCCAGAACGAACCCACTTCCGTTCCTCTTGAGCCACCTCATCCCTGGATTATATAAGCTCCTGAGAGCTGAGACAAACTGGCTTCCAGGTTTTGTTTTTTAAGCTCCTCGGCTTATAACCCCAGAGAGCTCACTGAGGCCAGAACCACCCTGAAGTAGATGGTGGCTTCTGGGGACACTCAAGCTTTTCCATGGAACCATGCCAGTGAGAAATAAAAAGGAGCGTATTTGTAGACCATCTGGAGTGATCTAACATCACTAATATGTTTAAGAATAGGCCAAAGACGCCAGGAGATGCTGTGGAGGACCAACTGAGATCCGTGTGATAAAGAGAAATGGGCCCTCATTGGCCCACATCTGTATTGGTTCTGGGACAAATGGCTCCTGATGAGAACCCAGAGCAAACGCCCTGGGATGAGATCTGCAGTGTGATCCCCAACAGCTGCTTGGATGGCAGCTGTTGGATCCTTTGAACACATGACTGGCACTCAGTGGAGAGGCTGAGCAGCTGGGGCTGAAGTTCACGGCCACAGCAAGCCTATCACACCACCTTGCTGCTGCCATCCTAGGGAGCTTCGTTTTCAGCGGTCCTGGTGGAGACTAACTCCTCAGGTTCAGAGCGCAGTTTCGGGGGTCCCGGGATGTCTACTTCAGGCCTGAAGCTTCAGAAAAGTGTTTCCTGAGGTTTGCTGGGGACAACCAGCTGCTGTCCCGACATGGAGAAGGGGTGGGGAAATCTTTGAGTGTTGTGACATCGCTGAGAGCTGGCTTGTGTCTCTTCACTTCAGGCTTAAGGTTGGTAGGGAATGGACCTCCCACTGGTCAGTCGGCCAGCAGTTTCCGTGCAAGACTTTCCTAAGTCTTTCTAACGTTTCCTTTGCAGCTCGTTGTGCATTCTGGTCATGCTATCTCCTTTGCCCTACTTTTCTTACTTTGCAAGAAGGGAAAATCTCTGCAGGAACTAGATTCAATCAATACTCAACTTTCAACCAATTACAATCGGCCAAGCTACAGTGTCTTGTCTCCAATTTTTGTGGCAGACCTTCGAGAAAAATACAGCCTTTATATTTTGGATTTATATCTTGTTGTCATTCTATATAATTTGTGAAATTTTTGTTGGTAAATCCAGTATCATGGAAACAGATGACAGTAGATTGACTCTGACTCAGCATCTGCTTCTCTTAGTTTCTATGTAGAGAGAAACTTCCCCAGAATACTGACATGCTTGCCTCCGGTTTCAAACTCAGTGATGCAAGCGGTCTCGTCAGCCGTGGGGCCCTTACCCAGACACTCATGCAGACGGCAGGCACACATACATGTGTGTCAGCAAGTGGGTTCTGATATATTGACTTATTTGAAACTCGTTTCCTGCCGATTTTCAAAATACATCCAAGGAGACCTAACAAGAGGCAGTCAGTCAAGTGTTCACAGCACAAGACTGAAGACCTGAGTTCCATCCCCAGCATCCATGCAAAAGCCAGGGGCAGCAGCCTGGGCCTGTAACCATGGCACTGGAGAGAGAGATGGGAGGAGCCCTGGAGCTTGACAGTCAGCCCGTTTAGACAAATCAGGGAGCTCCAGATCCAGTGAGAGATCATGTGTAGAGTGGTTTGGTAAGTGTCAACCTCTGGCTTACAGGTATACACATGCATATGTGCCTGCACACACACACACACACACACACACACACACACACGCAGTCAAACTGCAATGGAGAGAGCAGAGAGCACATCATAACCCAGGCTGAGGGAGAGCCAACACTGGCTACTTGAGAAAGATACATGCGGTCTTTGTCTCTGGCAACACAGAAAACGTGATGTGTTGGAAGAGATTTGGCAGAGACGAGGAAGGAAGGTCTCGGATCTAAGATGCTTCACTTCCTGGGGAACCTAGGCACGCTGCCAGCTTTCCTCCGGTTGCAGGTTTTTCTACTTCATGGGGGAATTCAAAGCACTTCATCGTTGTGTGTGTTGCAAACACACACAAGAAGTAAATGCACAGGTGTGATGTCCAACACTGTCCTCAGTACTGCTCAGTACTGGGACAAGGACCCTATGGATTTTAAGTGGCCCTGCCCCAGATTGACTTACTTGGGGACTGAGAAAGAACAGTTATATGGGCTGATGAGTGAGGATTTGAGACTGGGTGTCTGGCTTTGAGTTCCTATTCTTGACTGCTCTTCTGTATTCTCTGTATCCACAGTGATTCAGCGTCAAGATGGGAGGCCGATAGATGGAGAGCCACAATTTTGATCTCTTTCCTGGCAGCCTGTGGTGGTTTGAAAGAGAACATGCCTCCACAGCCATTTGAATGCCTGGCCCCTCTCTGGTGGCACTCTTTGGGGGTGTTTAGGAGATGTGACCTTGTTGGAGGAAATGTGTTACTGCATGAGGATTTATAGACTCTTGCCATTTTCTAGTTTGCTTCTCCGATTCATGATCGTGGTTCAAGGTGTGAGCCTTTGTCTTCCTGTTCCTACCACCATGCCTCTCATCCACCATGGATTCCAACCCTAAGACCCATAAGCTCAGAAAGATTCTTTCTTTTATAAACTGACAGTGTGTTTTATCAGAGCAATAGAAAAGTAATTACTGCCTTAACAACTTGGGAAGGAAAAAGTTTACTTCAGCTTGCAGTTATAATCCATTATGAGAGGAAGCCAGGACAGAAACTAAAGGCAGGAACCCAGGCACAGGATCATGGAGGAAAGCTGCGTATTGGCTTGCTCCCGTGGCTTGCACTGCCTGCTTTCTTATACCGCCCAGAACCACCTGCCCAGGGCGTCACTGCCCACAGTGGGCTAGGCCATCCCACGTCAACCATTAATCAAGACAATGCCCTGCAAATTGTCTTTCAGTCAATGATGGAGACTTCTCTTCCTAGATAACCCTGGCTTCTATCAAGTTAAAAAAAAAATAAGAAAAAACCTAATCAAAGTGAAAAGGAAAATACGTGTCCCTGAGGGGTGTGTGTGTGTGTGTGTGTGTGTGTGGTGTGTGAGTGTGTGTGTGTGAGTGTGTGTGTGTGTGTGTGTGTGTGTGTGGTGTGTGTGTGTGTGTGTGTGTGTGTGTGTGTGTGTGTGTGTGTGTGTGTGTGTGTGTGTGTGTGTTAAACCATATTATAAAACAAACTGCGTTTAGGAGATACTCCATTTGCTATGCTGAGATTAAACTACACAACAAGGCAGGCATAGGGGCAGGGCAGGCCCTGCAATCCCAGCGTTTGGCGGATAGAGGCGGGAGGATCCCGAGCTCACAGTCATTCTTCCTCAGCTACATAAGCGAGTTTAAGCACAACAGCAATCTTTAAATGTTTTCTTTGTCTCTGAATTTGACTACACAAGAGAAAGGAAATGAGAGTGAGAGCACCTCAGGCTGAAGACACTTTGTAATTGGTAGGACTTTTGCCTTGGCTCAGGGGACCCTAAGCCTCTTCAGGCCACTGCCTGAAACCACCTTGCCAGAACCTTATCTCAGGAACCATGAAGCGGATGTATCCAGTGGGAGCTTCGTGCAGCATGCAACTCATTTAACAGACGCTCAGTAAAAACACGGGGCACGCAGAGTCCTTTCTAACGAAATCCAAGGCTCCAAGAGTTCGGAGAGGTAGATCTGTGGTGCCTGCGCGGTTTGAGGGCATCACCCGTGTGCGGGGGAACCTCTTAGGATGCTCGGAGTCCTGCCTCCCGGGCCTGACACAGTGACGCTCCGGGCCTAAGAGGGGAAATAGGAGCTGATCCCACAGTGAGCTTATGAGCAAGTTCCATGGAAGATTCCTGGGGACAGTAAAGAGTGCTGACACGGAGCTCCGTCCTGCCCAGGCGTCCAGGGCTGGGGAGCTGGAATACAGCTGGGCGGCCGCTATCCACTGCTCCATCCACCCACAGAAACCCTCCTCCAGACTCCAGTGAGAGGCCCTTTACCTCTTCGCTTCCCGTCCAAAGCTCTGCTTCCACTACGTTCTACCGTTGCTCAGGTGACACTGGGGAATAAGAATAGGGAAACTGTGGAGAGGAAGTCTCGCAGCTTCCAACATGTGTTAGGAAGAGAGTGTGTCCATAGCGGGTAGTGGGCGGGCGCAGTTCAAGAAGAGCCCAGGCCACAGGGGGAGAGGAGCCTGGAGACAGCCCGCACTGCACCGGTGATCTGCAGCCTCCTTTCAGGAAAAAAGGCCTGCCCGGTGCCCTTGAGGGTTTCCCGAAGTGCTAAAGGTAAAAGCAATTAATTTCCTCTGCAAACCTATAAAAGCTTAGATTTCAGCATATCTGAATCCGGACGCTTACAGCCCGAAGAAGACAAGGCAGCTGTTTGTCTCAGGAAATATTTCACGAGGGAGGGCACAGCTGCGCCGCTCGCTCTGTGGACAGCGTGGTCCACAGAGACTCTACTGCGCAATGCCTTGGAAGCATTGCCATTTTAATGGGAACCGCCGTTTCTTCCCGTTTCTCCTCATTCCTGTGCCAGTACACAAACCTGACTGCTCCCTATGCACACATGCACGCACACACACACGCACATTTCCGTGGTCCATTTCAGTTTTAGAACACTGGGAGTGCACCAGAAGGATGGAAGTTAACGCAGCGCTGGGGAGATGGCTCCGTGGGCAAAGCGTTTGCCATGAAAGCGCGAGGGCCTGGGTTCGGGCCTCTGCGTCCTTGCGAAAAGCTGGGTGTTGGGTGGACGTCCCCAGTCTCAGTACTGGGGAGGCAGAAGCAGGCAGGTCCCTGGCAGCCTGCCAAGTCTAATCAGCAAGCCGATGCTCAGTGTCTCCCAAAGCGAGGGGCATGGCTCCTGACGAATGTCACCTAAGGGAGACCTCTCTCTTGTCTTCACATGCAGGATGCATACACGCACACACACATGGTCACACACACACATACACACACACATACACACACACACGGTCACACATACACACACACACATACACAGACAGACACACACACACACATATGCACACACATACGGTCTCACACATATGGTCTCACACACACACACATACACATGAACACACACACACACGGTCACACAACATGCACACACAAAGAGAGGGAGATGATGCATATTTAGACTCTACAGCTAAGTTTTATTATTAGAAATATTTATTATGCACTTAGCTTTTATAATGCACTAAAATCTGCTTTATATTTAGTCAGACCTAACACAATGAATGGCAGTCTTCGTTGAATAAATAAATTAGTAAATAGATGAATTGGTGGTTATGACTTGTTAAGCAAAAATCTAACATGAATGTAAGGAAAAAAATCGAGGCATTTCTGTAGAAGAAAGCACTGCTACACAACCATGTTTAGACTGACAGTCGGGCTGTGCTGTTTTCCACTGGATGCTGGACAGACATTTTAAGAAAAGCAACGCAGACTTTTAAGCTTCACAATTACAGAGTATGAAGGGAAATGCCTTCATCGTAAAATGTCACCAGCAGACTTGAAATTCAAAGTACATTAAGAACTTGGTTAAAACATAATCTAACCCTTAATTCTCAAGATCACATCCTTTAAATGTGAAGCTGGAGCAATGCCATACTTGTCAATAGTTAAATTTGCTGCCGTGGCCATGCCTGCCTTCCGATATCCCTCTGTCATCTCTCTCCATCGCGTGACATTTAAAGATAATAAAAGCTCACGCAGGATTGGGAGACAGGGGAAATTATGGGGGCATGCGAAGGGAAGGGAGCCCCTCATCCTAGGGTGTGATTGGAGCATTTGTGGGCTAAGAATCAACAGTTCCAGAATAATTAACAGCACTTGCTGTGAGGCTTGCCGACTGAATTGAATACTCTCTGAACAGCACTGACTGAGGCTTCAGGCATGGGTCTGCATGACCTCGGTAGGCCCTCCTTCTTCCCACAGACATTTCCTGGGAACCTCAAACAAGATGCTTAACTGTGTTTACAGTGGAGATCTTCCACTTACTCGCATCCCTGTGATTCTGAGTTTTACCTGATCAACTGTAATGTTGTCGGAGCCCTTCAGGAGCCACCCTGTGATCTCATTTGGGTTCCTTATCCATCTTTTGAAGACAGTATCTTCAAACCGCGCCCAAATCCTATGCAATACCATTGTCACCACTGGTAAAAACTGAGACCTAGCCATAAGAGAAATGTCCACACCCCATCTCAAAACCGCCTCTTGTACTTCTTCTTTGGCGTTCATCATATCTATTCATTCATAAGTCCTGATAGTGGCAATCTCAGCAAATATTTACTGAGTATCCGTGTATGGCAGGCAGGCACAGAAGCATGTTTCTGGTCAGATTAGTGGCATAATTAGCTTTTTATTATTGTGAAAAAGACCATGACCAAAAGCAACTTGGGGAGGAAAAGGTTTATTTGCCTTATATTTCTGTGTCATAACCTACCATTAAGAGACATTAGGGCAGGAACCTGGAGGCAAGAACTGAAGCAGGGACCAGGGAGGAATGCCACTTGTTGGCTTGGTGTTTCATGTTGCTTAGGATCACCTGCCCAGGAGTGGCACTGCCCATTGTGGGCTAGACCATCCCACGTCAACTATTTATCAAGAAAATGCCCCCACAGACTTGCCTACAGACCAATCTGACAGCAGTGTCTTCCCAGTTAAGGTTCCTTCTTCTTAAATGACTCCAGTTTTGGTCAAGTTGACAAAGACAAAGCCGTGCAATTCTGGAGGGCGTCATGTAGACAGACAGCTAGTAACTCTTTATGTCATTGATTTACCACGGAGACACTGATCCAGTCTATGAAAACAAGTGCAAGCTCCTTTACCACAGGGCCACGTGATCAAGGAATACATATTCGATGCTTGGAGGATTCTCATTTGGAAGGGATATAAGGCCTGCCTTAGTGAAGTTTACTCTGGCTGTCCATAGCAGACATGAGGAAAGCTGTGCAAGGATCAGTATATCCCTTTGTGGTTTCATTCTCAGCAAATAACTATACTGGCGGTGACTTGCTCCAGCAGAGACTACAGGAACAGCACGGAAGTGAGCTGGGAAATGAAGACAGTGCTTAACCAACCCTCTCATTGCCATTCCTCATGACAGCCTGTGCGTGAGATGTTGGTACCATGCCAATTTTATCAAGAAAATTAGGGCACACACACACACATATATGTGTGTGTGTGTGTGTGTATAAATATATATATACATATACATATGTTATTCATGATCACATGACTTATAGCACTTTGGACCCAGTGCCGTTCAGTCTCCAGACCTCACTGGTAACCGCCACAGATCTTGCTAAATGCAGCTTGAACACTGCCCTCTCCTGGATCCTCCCCCTGCTACCTGCTTTTCTGTGGAGTTGGCAATGTAGTCATTCCTTGTTCAGAGCCCCCAGCGCTGTTGGACAGGTTAAATATTTTCTCGCAGGCTAGTTCAGAAGAGCGCCTTCCATGGGATTTCTCTCTGCCTGGCCATTTCCTACACCCTTCCTAGTCTCAAGGATGACTGTGTGCACTGTGTGCACTGACTTGTACTGAAGAATTAGCTTTAGAATTTCTCCATACGAAATTCCTTTTAATACAAATCACGGGTCGTGGAACAGGGCTCAGTGGTGAATTTTGATGCCTCCATTTGACAAGATCTGTTAATGTGAGAATAAATATAACTCATCAATCTTGGGCACTGCCTGTTAGCTGTAGAAAATTGGTCATTTACAGGGTCACTTCACTGTGGAAGCCTGAACAAAAATGTCAGATTAGAAATTCTGGCCCTGTTACTGAATTACTGTTTTAGACCCGTGTCCCATTGCTTTGGATGCGGTAGAATGGGAACTGGTCTGAGCCTGGCCAGGTCAGGTGTTTGTAGAGCCAGATGATCTTCCAGCTGTCTGCAATGTTCTCAGGGGAGTAGGAGGAGAGAGTAGGGGCTGGCTGGGGAGGAAGTAGGGAGACTAGAGGGAATGCTGCAGGGTGGGGCAGAACGACCCATAAGCAAGTTTCATTTTCTGTCAACACGGCTAGAGTCAGAAAGAAGCTTCAGTCCTGGGGAGGGAGCCCTAAATAAACAAGTGCTGCAGAGTTTCACGATGGGCCTGAGACCCAGGAAAGACAGACACACCCACACCGCCGAAGCCTGCTTATTTTAAGCACGGTGGGTTATTCACGCAATCTATATTCTCTATATGCCAGGCACCACGCAAAGAATTTGAGATTCAAAAGCCAGGGCATCTATTCTGACCAGGAAGGACTCACAGTCTAAGTAGGGAAGACTTTCATTCTTCTGAGAACACAATAAAGGCTAAATGAACAGAGAAACAACCTTGGTTCAGAGTCGTCTCCCCTTCCAACCCTATGGTCAAGATGACCCTCAAACCACCCTGAACGTAAGTGGTCCTCGAAGGGAGAGTTTAGCTATGAAAAATCACCCGCTTAGCCCCTCCTCTGTAGGGGGCCCTCCCTCTGGAGCCCACCACATCGTCCTCCAACCCGAAACTCACTCTGCTGCTGAGAACATCTCATGTGAGGGTTTATCATTTGTCCTCCTCTGCCCCGACACCAGCGCGCTAATGGCAGAGCCCGGGCTTCAAACGCCACGACACCTGACAGCATTGTTTAGCATGGCAGGTGCTTGACCATTGGTTGAATAAGCGTATCTTAAATGGACGACATCCCTGCTCTGAGAGAGTGCCTTATGAAGATGGTCCTTAGACAGAACAAACACAGAGACGTCTGCCCAGCCATTTTACTAAAACTGACATGGATACTTACTGAGTCTCATATTGTACATACGGTGACGCCATGTTCTGCAAGAAGAAAAGTCTCACTGCCAAAATTGCAGAAATGTGGTTTTGATTTACGGCAATGCAGGAGAAGTTTTAATAAGTTGTTTGTTTGTTTCTGGGACTTCGCTGAATTTCCCCTTTCGTGGAATTATTATTTAAAGTTCTACTTAGTGAATTAATGTCAATAATTTAAAAGAATTTCTTTATACATAATTATCTCAGATTGGAAGACAATAAAACAGTTGGAATTACTTTAAGCAAATTATGAATTTTTCCCCTTCATGGACTCTACTGTTAACATTAGGGAAAGTTACGGCTGTAATTTCATATTTAAAGTGGAAGTATTTGGTTTAAAGAGAATTGCAGAGATTAAAAAGAATCTACACATTCCTCATGCGAGCATCCGAGTAAGAAAGGCCCCGAGGCCGGGCTGCCCTAATCAGTGGTCTCCGGCCGTGCTCCGGCATCCTGGTCACTGATACTCAGTCATGCCCGGTATA
>JAMJFZ010001203.1:7840000-7915000 GCA_026225945.1 Cricetomys ansorgei
GTCTGTGTGTGTATATGCACGCATGTGTGTATGTGTGTGTAATCATCCGTTTTCAGATCCACTTTTTAGGAATGTGAATCTTTACCTGGGTTAATGAAGGGCATATTAACCACAAACCACTTAGAGAAATCTAAACCGAAAGGAAATATGTCTTTCACAGCGAATGGAAGCATTATGGAAATCTGCTGTCCCGAGAGATGATGAAGTCTGGAATTGTAATTACCTTCTAAAACAGTCCAGCTAAACGCAGCGGCCGCACTTTGGCTCGGCTATTAGGGAGGCAACACGCCATGTCCTCCTGCTTCTCTGCCAAGCATCCTCTGCCTCTCACACGTGTTTTCATGCCCCACAGCTCCCACGAAATTAAGATCCGGCTCAAGCAGGCCCTGTTCTAAGGCATGTTCTAGGGCGTGGTTTACTGGGCGGCGTCTAACAATATCCTCATTGATTTATGCGCTTCTCACAGCCGATCATTGAGACGTGATATCCCACACCTCAGTGAAAAAGATGGCTGGCTCGGCTCTGGCTGAGTAGGTTGCAGTGACTTCACACACACATTCTTGGTTCCCTCACACACACGCTCTTCTTCCGTACAGAGAACTTCAGCTTCTACTGCTGTAGTTTGCAGTCCTGCTCAAGCCACCCCCACCCCCAACACACACACACTGTTAAGCTCCTTTGGTTTGAGTTCCTACAACTTCGAGGAAGGCACACTCCCTCTGCCTGCTCACACCCATCTAGGCTCAGTGAATCCCTGTCTAAGCCAGTCTCCCTGACTCCCCAGAAGATTTAGACAGTATTTTAGTCATTGTGGCAAACAACAAGGGCTCAAAACATACTGAATCAATAGTAAATGCAGACCAGAGAGCTGAGCGATTCCTCTTACCTTGATGCTGATTGTTTTTTGATACTCAATAATTAGTTTTTTTATTCATTCATTCATTTTGCATTCAATTATATTGTAGGTATTCATTTTTTTGCTGCTTTCCTCTTAAATGGCACTATAGATTCTCAACAATTATTTTATTTCCTCTACTCACACTGAGTGTGATGTCGCAGAGAACAGTGCACATAAGGAAGGCCTAGCTATACTGAGCTCACCACCCAGACAGTTCATGCTCTTCCTCACATCTTCAGCCCACATCCTCAGAAAACTTTTCTCTCGCTCCTCACAAGGGATAGGGTCTCTAATTTATGACCATTATAACTCTATGCTGTTTCCAAACCACGTGTCATGAAGAGTCAGGAGTTAGTTCTCTATAGCAGGTAGGGGGAAAGGCCCACTGTGAAGATTCCAAGTTGATAACATAAACATGAGAACCAAGAGAGATTTATATAATTAACTGTCAGCAAGAGACCAGCAGCATCTGCAGGGTTGGTGAGTAGGAAAGCCAAAATAAGTGTCCAGCAGATAAGCCAAGGCTAGCATCTAATGAACAAGGCAAAGAAGGGTGGGGCAGAGCTTCAGTGCATGGCTGCTCTCCCAGTTGGGGAAGCAGTACATGAGCATCATTGTCTCAACTGGGTCAAGGACACATTCTCAGAGCCTGTGGGGACCCAACTGGCTTACCCTCCCGTATGCCCAAAGAATGAACCAATCTCAAAAGAAATTGCTGTCTCATTTCTGCCATCACACAAAATGGTCCTGAACAAGTAGTTCTACTGTTTCCCATCTCTTAGGACTCTCTCTCTCTCAATTTTCCTTAGTTTCTCACTTTTCCTGGATAAATCTTGTTTCTGCCTTAATCACACTTCCTTTGTCTGAGTCTTCATTCCTCATCATTGTAAGATTAAGAGCTCAGGCGCCACTGTCTCAGCTTGACCTTGGTACCCACTGATCATGGAGAACCTTAGTCCTTAAGTCAAGGCTCTCTATGTCAGGAGAGGACTCTTTCACACCCAAAGACCTAAACTAGTGGTTCTCAACCTGCGGGTCACGACCTCTTTTGGGAACTGCCCTTTCGCAGGGGCTGCCTAAGACATACAGATATGTACATTAGGATTCATAGCAACAGCAAAACTACAGTTTTGGCTTAACGATGAGAATAAATTTACAGTTTGGGGATCACCATAACATGAGGAATCGTATCAGGAAGGGTGAAAACCACTGAACGGGAGCGTCTTTCTCCCTCACTGCCAAAATGGTCCGTCACCATGGGACTTTTCCCGGGAACACAAGAACAAACATCTATTCAGCCTAGACGGTCTACTGGTGACAGACAAGAAGAATTATTCTACACTAGTCTAGCTCAGCAAATCTGTTTTTGCTGGGGTTACTTTCCCAGGAGCACAGGTGAGTCAGAGGCGGCTGCACCAATGTAAAGCCCACACTAGCTGAGAAGAGAGCTTGTGAGTCTTGTCACTTCCAGAGGACTCTTGACTTTTCTCTTCCTGGGCCTTGCTTTTTTTTTTTTCTTCCTGAGTCACACAGAATTTCCCGACTTCTACTCAGGAATGTTTCAACTCAGAGGAAATAGTTGCACAGCACTCATATAGGAAGACCTTATGAACGGCATTGAAATAAAAAAGGAGGAAAAATAGATTTAAGCTCCACTCTCATCTTGGGGCTGTTATCACATAGGCAGTACGCTGCAGATGCTTTAAAGTGCAAATTTTTTCTACTTTCCCTTCAAACCCGTAACATGGAAAACAGTTTTATCTTACACGTAGAGCATTTATGTGAATATAACTCAACACTAGTTTTTACAAATGAAGAAATAAGATTAGCTTGTAAATGCTATGTATATGAGTAGTGTATTTGGATCATGTCCCTCTACCCTCTCCTCCCTCCTACTCCCCTCCTGTTCCTCTTCCTGCTCCCTTTCAAATTCATGGCATCTTTTCTTTAATTATTACTGTTACATACATATATGTGAAAAATATATAAATACGCCTTGATGCATGCATTAAATGCTGCTTGCTTACATCGTCTGTTTTGAGGGCTCACCACATGGATTGCATAGCCAAGTAGGGCACTCATTCCTCAAGAAGTCTGACTCTCCCTCTTGCAACAGTCGCTAGTTGCCTGTACGTAGCTCTCCATGCTTTTGAACTATGCTGCTAGGTACCAAACAGCACACATTTTCTACCTCACTAGCCATGGCAGAAGGCCAGAAATGAGGACCGACAGACTCCAACAGTTCATCAGATTTTCCAAGCATTACCATATCGTACACTGGAATAAAGAAAGGACAGTCAGATCTCAATCTCATACCAGAATGATTAATTTGCAATGGATCATATGTATAAATGTGAAAGTTAAAACAAAAGGATGATTAGGAGAAATAGATTATCTTTGTAATTTCCCAGGGAAGAAATAAAAGCATATTTTATAAAAGAAAAAAAAAAACAACTTAATAACTTAGACTTCATTTAAACTAGGAGCTTCCAAGCAGTAAACCACTGTAAGGAAAACGAGCAGGCAAACCACAGACTAGAGAAAATGCAATGTCTGCAGTGCGTATACCTGACTGAGGAATCCTATACAGAACATGAAGAAGTCTTGCCTTTAATAAAGAGGCAAATACTCCACTGTGATCAGACTGACTGTCAACTTGACAGAATGTAGCATCTCCATGGAAACAAGCCTCTAGGTGAGTCCGTGACAGTTATGTAAAGAAGGTTAGCCCTAAATGTGAGAGGCACCAGTCCCTGGGCTGGGGCCCTGCACTCCATCAAAAGGACAAAGCACCCAAGTCCTGGTGTTCCTCCCTCTTTGCTTTCCTGACTGTGGATACTCTGTGACCAGCAGCTTCAAGTTCCCATCGCCATGATGGGCTGTCCCCCCAAACGGTGATCCAAAAGAAACCCTTCCTTAAAGTACTTCTTCGTCAGGTATGTGGTCACCACCGTGAGAAAGGTAATATTCGCAGGAAGATTTGAACAAAATATTTGAGAAGATTTCGGGTAAGAAGGCATACAAATGTCAAAAAACAGATGAAAATAGGTGAAGGGTCACCACTGTCAATGAAACACAAGCTACAGGGTGTCATAACTCGTGTCCAGAAGTATGGAGAAGACAAAGCGTATCAAACATGGAGTGGGATCGGGAGCAAGCAGAGCGTGCGCACGCTGCAGCCGTGCCACTGTCGTCCCCCAGCTAAGGGAGACGACGAGGCATCCTCTCCTCTGCTCTAGTTTTTGGAATTCCAATCCATTTCCACAATGAAAACTCTCCAACGATTGCTTAAAATGTCAACATCAGATAGTCTACGGTCAGCAATTCCATGTCTAGTTCTGTGCCCAAAAGAGAGTAAATATTTGTCCACCAAAAGTACACCGCCACTCACATACATTTTCATGGCGGGACTGTTTGTCAAAGTCTAAAGCTGGAAGCAAGCCAGGCATTTGGCATGGGAACACCAAGTGCACAAGTGTCGTTGAGTCATGTGACCAGAGGTAGTCAGGTGACACATGCAAGGGGCAGCATGGGCCAGTCTCTGAGGTGCGCTAAGTGAAAGAAGCCAGAAGAAAAAGAAAAGAGAAAAAGCTGTGTTCTGGAATGTTCTACTTACATGAAATCCCAGAGTACCTATTGGTGGGAGGAATAAGAGCTTGAGCTGCTTCTGCTGGAGGGTAGGAGGAAGAATTAACAGGGAGGGATACTAGGAGACATGTGGACCGGGGCAACTGTCCTGGGCCTTCACAAACACATTCGTTAGAACTGATTTATGGTTCCGGAGCCGGGCATGCCACTGTACATGAGTTATATCTTAATTTAAAACTGTAAAGAAGCTAGAGATGATCTCTCAATGTTTTAAAACCTGGACAGAATTTTTGAGTAGATAGCACCATTTTTCAAAATAAGTTAAGGAGGTATGGGCATAAATAACCATCAGTTCGTGAGGAAAGGGCGCCAGGGCTCAGAACATGACAATTATTTTTATTATAACCCATATGGCTATATTAACACCCCCTTGACACCTTTGCTAATTTCTTCGTCTCTAGCAAAGACCAAATACTCGTCTCTGTGTTACTTTCTCCTTTAGTAAGACATAGACATACCTTCCCTGCCTTTACTCAGTGATGAATGCTCCCTTGATGAATGACCTTCAACGGCACCGACACTTTATTACTGAAGGTCACAGAAAATGGCATCGCAGCATCAGCTGCAGCCTCACACAAAGAAGAAGTCCACAGTGTTGGACTTGAGAGGACCATATCCCTTACAGGTATGCTTTGAAGCTCATCTCTCACTATAATGGCTGTCCGCGTGCAAAGACCCGCTTGCTGACTCTCGGCAGGAGCGCGTCTCTCACCTACAACACACCAGCTAAGTGAGACAGCAATCCATTCTCTCCTTTGTCCTAGTGTTTAGATTTCCAATTGTATTAAGCCAATTCATTCTCCCAACTTCCCTTAGAGCAGTGGCTCTCAGCTTGTGGGTCAGGATGCCCAACCCACAGGTTAGGGACTGCTTTCACGAGGACTGCCTGAGACCGTCTGCATATCAGATCCTGACATCCTGACTCAAAACAGTAGTAAAATTATAGCTGTGAGGTAGCAATGACAATCATGTTATGGTTGGGGGCCGCCACAACACGAGGAGCTGTATTAAAGGGTCACGGCATTGGGAAGGTTGAGAACCTGCCTTAGAGTTTTAAGATTTCTGGGAAATACTTTTCCTTGCTGACAAAAAGGAAACGAGCACAGATGACATTTCCCTTCCTCCCCTTTTCCTTATTTTTGGGTGTGGATGAGATAGACTCCGGGAGCTTCAACATCGATACCGCCACCTGGAGTCAATAAACCAAACAGGATTGAAGCGAACACAGTCTAGATGAAGGCTGGGTTCTCGACAGCATAACTGTGCTGCCGTGCCACATTTGGGCAGCTTCCTTCTAGAATATTCCCTCAAATGGATCAGGCACCACTTGGGAAAGGTCGAGAGAATGGCACGATTCCAGGGAGGACCTGGATGCAGAGGCTGTCTCAAAGTGTGTAGGAAAAGACCGAAGGGAAGTGTGTAGCTCCAAGAACTAACTCTGTCTGGAGACGGCCCTATGCGAAACCCCAGAATCGAAGGATTGGATGAAATCCAAGCACCAAAATGCTACTTGTAATTTTTTAAATTGATTTGAATGTTTCAAATTGGTAAATGACTGGGTTTATGTGTGTCGTGTGTGTGTGTGTGTATGTGTGTGTGTGTGTGTGTGTATAGCATTGAGAAGTTCGAGGGTACTCAGTATTCTGTGCTTTTTCACACACGCAAAAAGTTCTGATCTTTTCCGCACTGCACTTTGCTGTATTCCAAAGGGGCATCCATTAATCATCATCCTATTCTCGGCTCTGACAACGGAAACACCACATCATGTCAAAGATGTTCCTGCTCATAATTAATGATAATTTCCATAATGGGGAGTGACACAGTATATTGTCCCCAAGTTCGGAATAACTGGGGCCACCATCACCTCTTGCTCTGCCCCATGTGCTGAGCGCGACAGAGGGAGCTTGAAGCAGGTCAGAAACAGGGAGGGGGCACAGGGTGTAGAAGCGATGACTTCATGACAAAAGAAGCCTCTTGACCCCAGGATGCATGAGGTCATCCTAGAAAGGAAATTACGGTATTCTAAAAGAGAGAGAGAGAGAGAGAGAGAGAGAGAGAGAGAGAGAGAGAGAAAGAGAGGTGTTCATCATTGCCTTCAATTTCACAGACTAGGCCTTAGTGTAGAAAGATGCCTACCGGGAAATCTCAGATGACAGGAAGGCCGAATCCACTGCTAATCTCCGCCAGGTAGGAGGAGGAAGAGCTGGTATGTTTTAAGGGTTAAGTAGTAACAAGGGCCTGTGTCTGGCTCAGGCTTGAACTCTGCCTGTTGTCTCCGCCAGCCGCTATTCAATCCCGTCTGGCTCCGGCACGCAGGCACTTTGGCCTCCGCGTCTTCACCCTTCTATCTCGCTAACATAATTCTGGGTTTGCACAGTACATCAGCTAAAAGCCCTCTCTTCCGGGCTCTCTTGCAGCAAGGGCTGCCCTGTCACTCAGCTCCAGTAAAGGAGACGGCAAGGGAACTGCTTTCTTGATGAAAGTGGTAAACGTGGGCTGGGAACGTGCGTCAGCCAGGAGAACATTTGCTTAGCGTCGTGCAAAGCCCTAAGTTGGTTCCTTTGCATGGCATGAACCTGGCATGCTGTGATGTGACTGCGATCTCTGCAGAGTTCCAGAGATGGAGGAGGATCAGGAGTTCAAAGCCACCCTCCTCAGCTACACAGAAGGTTTAAGTTCAAACTGGGATACATGATACCTGTCTCAAAAAATAATACATGTTCATGGAACCACTCCTGGTGTCCATATCCACTTAGTACGATAGTGACATTAGGCTGTAGTCACAGGCCATAATCAACAAGCTAAGGTTGCCATAATAAAGAACCACAGAGAGCCTTAGCATTCAAGGCTTCATTGACACTACTCTATGTACACGTTACTGTGGGAGCTCAATGTAAAAAACACCAGCCAAAATTTGTCTAAACTATTTTTAACTTACTCATCTTACTACCTGGAACGAAATCCATTCATTCATTAAGTATCTGACATGTAAGTATAAGGGCCTTATTTCAGACCAGGGATGGTGGTGTCTGTCTATAACCACCAGCACCAGGGATCACTGTGGGGTTCAGAAACAGGTAGATCCCTGGATCCTGTTAGCTACATTGCTAAACCAAATGGACGAGCTCCAGATTCGGTGAGAAACATCACTTCAAAAGGTAAAGTAGTGAGCAATCAAAGACAACGTCCAATATCAGCCCTTGGCATCCATCTGTGTGTGTATAGGGACACACACATACATACACACACACACACACACACACACACACACACACACACACATACACACTTTTTTGCTTCCATCTACTTTTCTCTTCCTGCCCCCAAATTAACACCAATCTTCCTCCATTCTTCCTTCACTTCTGTTATAAGCACTACTCACTATGGCTCCAACCAAAAACTTAAGGTCCACCCCACCACCACCAAGACCCACCATCTCCTGGTCCTCACAAACATCCTCAACCCAGCAAAATCTCTCCCTCTCCATTCCCACTTTCTTGGCCGGATATCACTGCAGCCTCTTAAACTAGCTCTTCCTTAAAGACAGTTGTGGATGAGATGCGCTATTGGTGATACCGTGCCGATGTCTGCTGCCCATGCACTGGGAACACGTGTTCGCCATGGCCAAGGGTTGATGACATCGCTTGCTTCTTTGAATGTCAGCTATTGTCTCTACCCTTTGCTAGTTTCCTGCTCTCCAGCGCTTCTGTCTTCTTCTTGTTCTCTGAACAAGGTTATGCTGCTCTGTGAACCTTCCAGCCTGGGAATTCTTCCCCCATGAGACACTTGCTGTGTTCAGATCTGGAATACCTTTCAAGTCTTAGTCTTCCGCTTCACAGTATATGGTAGTCAGGCCAACTTTCAAAAGGTGGTACCCAGAAAGGAAGTGTGAAGTCTCTGGTGGGTAGCCCTCAGGGAGATGGATTCTGGAGTGTTTGTTTCTTCCTCCACATGCCCCAGCTGCCATGGGCCCAATAAATGGGGCCAAATAGTCACAAATTAAAATCTCCAAACTGTGACCTGGAATAAACCATTTTTCTTTATAATGTGAGTGTCTTGGATATTTGTAGCAATGGCAAAAAGCTGACTTGATACACCATCCATTCATGTCATCCAGGCTTTGGCTTATATACCACCTCCTCTGACTTTCTTCCTCTGACATTTCTATCTAAGGTTGTTTCTCACTCCCTTCCTATGATATGATTTTGTTTTTTGTTTCCCTGTTTGTCATTATGTGATATTTTATTATTTTATGTTTACTGATTTGTTTCATGATTTCTTCACTTAGAATGCATATTCCTCAGGGTTTGGATTTGCTTCTCTTGTCCACTTTCTAGTAATTATAATAATGTTTAACAGATAAAATAGGCCTTACTTAATGAATAAATGAACATGTTTCTATCCAGATGGCAGAGCTATGCAGATGAATCTTTCATAATCTGCCATGTCTCCCTTTGCATGGGATAGGGTGTCCACATCACCAAAATGCACTCTTCATGACCCAGATAAAAAGGCTGATTTCTGTCATCACAAAGACTCTAGGTGTCCCTGACATGGCAGGAGATCATTTTTCATTTTAAGAACAAGAAGAAGAAGAAAAAAGAACATTATTGCACACACCCATGGGGGCAGAGGCAAGAAAATCCGAAGTGTGAGGCCAGCCTGACCTACATAATAACAAGACCATCTCAAAGAGCTGAACAAGAAAAGGATGGAAGAGAGGGAAGGAGGGAGGAAGGGAAGGAGGGAGGGAGGGAAGGAGGGAAGGAGGGAAAGTGGGAAGGAGGGAGGGAACAGAAAAGACATTGTCCATTCCGTGGATCAGTTGTATTTTCCCAAGGCTTTCCTTCCTCCCACTGAATGCACCCTGAATCTCCCCCTTTGTGTCTTCATAAAACATTCAAAGTAGAGGAGCTAAGCTCTCCTGGTCATGAGTTTTCAGGCTTCATTCTGAGATCTCTCACTCCATTTACCAATAACTGAAACGACAAAGGCCCAACATAAAGGGGCCTGGGGACAAGGAGAGTCTTCTAGTCTGAGACATAAATTATGCTGATAACGTACATTATCACATGCTGCCGAGTCGCCAACCTGTTCTAGCTCAGCTTTGTTACCAAATTACTCATCTTAATTACTCCCTTCTTCTTTTTCTTATCTCATTTTTCTCTAGTCATATTAATGGTCACATAATAATATTAGACAATGTTCACTAAGCTTAACTGAAAATAATGGCTGTTTTAAATCAGAGTTAATTAGTATGTCAAGAAGTTCAGGCAATTATGAGATCGCATGATTTTTTTTTTTAAGGGCACGAGGGAAGAAAGCCCCTTTACCGAATGCTGTATCCATGATCACATAAAGAATTCTTAATGTTTTCCTCGGTGTTGTCACTTGAACACCGGATGACAAGATCCTTCTGAGACCATTTGTCACTGTTGACCCTAGGTGAGTGAGCACCCGCCACAACCTCCCGCCGGCACCCCGACCCTGATCCTGCAGTCGCTGCAGAAAACACATTGACTGCAATTTATGAATCTCGGTGTCATCTCTCTTCCAGGTTTAATAGTGAATCGTGGCTTATTCTATTTATATCTCATCACGCACAAGGAAGCTTGTCAAGAGCAGAAGATCAGAGCCATCTAATTCTCCTTCCCCTCCCTCTCGGCTATTTCCGGAGGATGCGTGGCTGAAACAGATCTGGAAGACGCACCGTCCTTGGCTCTGAGTGAATGTACTCGGGGCTTCGAGGGGGGCAGTGGGAGCTGAGGAGAGGGGGAACTTTGAGAGCTTTGTCCATAAAAGATGAGCATCTTGCACAGGAGACATCAGTCACGGGTGCCATAACCAGTTCCTTACACACCTGTGGGCCTTTGGAAAATGCCTATAACCTCTCCAATAATCTCTCATAAAATAATCAGAATTTCAGTGCAACTGAGAAAGAAGAGGTAAAATAGTTGAGTCTATTTCCCTTGCTCTTAGAATGCACGTCTCCCAGAAAAATCAGGTCTCTTTTGTTTTGTTTTGATTCAACATTGGCAAAGAAGGCAAAGCTAAAATCTGGGCGAATACTGCACCAGAAATGAGAAGCACCTCTCAGTAGTGAGAGAGCCTCAACATATGGTATCTCGGGTCATGAGCTTAAACCACTGTCAGAGAAGGGTTCCTGATTATGCCGGGGGTGGGACTGGAGGAGAGCTGGGCAGAAGGCATGGGCCTCTGGTGGCAGGGGCCGTGCTGGAGGTGCCAACTAAGGGCAAAGAAAGTCCATCTGTCTGCACGATTTCTTGGGACACTTCTGATAGTGCTTTGTGCGCTGCTGCTGTGGCAGCCCAACATAGAGACAAGGGGGCATTTTCATAGGTGGAAGCCCTGCCAGACCTCAGCAGTGGGAACCACCGTCATGGCAAGCCGCATCCTTGACAGTGGAACCCGGAGCATCTGAGCTCAGGTGTTTTTATTCTTTCAGAACTCTTAGATGTTCTACTGATAGCACGTGCAGATCATTAGCAATTAAACAACCTCCACAGAAATCCGGCCCCTGCAGACAATACAAAACATGCTAGACAGCCCCTCACCCAATAGTGCATAAAACAATTATTTTATATATAACTAAAAATAAACTTCTGCAACAGAGCTTGGCCCAAACTCGAGAAGGAGCAACTCACCATATTGCTTATTTTCAACAACACGGACTTGCCAAATTCAAGGGGAATTGTGAACAGTTTCAGTCAATACATAATTAGCACCTGCTAAATGCAAGGTACACATTATACAAAGATACCTTGACACTGCATGCCTAAGACCCCCTTTCTGTCCCCTGCAATAACAAACCATGCTGACAGTACAGTATTATTTAGCCATCTACCGTCTCTATCAGTGAACTCCAGGACACGCTGTGATGATTCTGACCTTCCCAGAACTTAGAAATTACTCAAAAATGTATTTGAATAATTGATATAACATAAAATATTTCAGTCATGAACTATCAAGTGACCCCAAGGTTCTGTATCATGAATTGCTGATGCAAATAAGAAGAGAAGCTGTGACTTCAGGCTGGAGCTTGGCATCCCTCATGCCCCAGGAGGAACCACGACGCCGAGCAACGTGGTTGACGTTGCTCAACCACGCTGAGCTTGGAGCCCAGAGACGGAAGCTTCTATGCAATGGAAAGGAAGAGTAGGATACGGGAGGGACCGTGGGAGGGGATCCCGGTTGTCAATGTTTTTCTATGTGTACAAGTTCATGTATAAATTATGTCTGTGTGAAAGACAGATACAAAATTAAAAAGAGACATGAGATGGTTTAAAGGTAAAGGCCCCTGCCCCCAAACATGAGCTCCATTCCCTGTGGGAGAATGAAAGAACTGACTCTCCAAAGTTGTTCTCTGCCTTACACACACACACACACACACACTCACGCGCACACACACAATTATATCAGGGTTTCAATATTGATCCAATTGATTTAATTTAATTAGCTACAATGGACTGCAATCAATTTGAGAAAGGCTTATGGATTCTCATTCATTTATTCTTATTTAGTGATTAAGTACCAAAGCGCTCACCCACGCAATCCTATTTTGTCTATTTATTCTTCTTATGTCAGTGAAATTCAGTATATGACACAAAACTGAAGAGACACAGTTGATCACCTATTGAGGTGATCAGGAAAACAGATAACTGTACAAGTGGGGGAAATAGGTCCCCTTATGGAAGCCCCAACAGAATGCAGCAGCAGTTCAGTGGGCACAGAGCTCTGAATGATTGTCTCCACTTGGTGGATGAAGATATTGAGCCACGAAGAAATTAAATGAATCAAAAGGATCCAGCCCAGGGCATCTGACTTTCAGAACAAGCATCTTATTTAAACCCAATAATAATGCAATCAGATTTTAATCATGCTAAACCAGTACATTAGCTGAACAAGTATTAGCTCAGTGGCTCTCAACCTTCCTAATGCTTATATCCTTTAATACAGTTCCTCATGCTGTGGTGACCCCCCACCCATAAATCACTTTTATTGCTACTTCAAACTGTAGTTTTGCTACTGTTGTGAATCGTAATGTAAATATCTGATATGCAGATGGTCTTAGGCGACCCCTGTGAAAGGGCTGTTCGATCCCCAAAGGGGTCACGACCCACAGATTGAGAACCACTATCTTAGATGGTAAGCTGAGGCCCAAAGCATTAGTCACCATCGAGTATTCTTCACACTGTAGAGGCACTAGGGTCTGCTGGGAAAGCTGGAAAACTGTGCCAGCCTTCATGTTCTCAAAGCTGCCAATGACAACCTCTCCAAATGCAGAAAGCTTCCAGGTGGTTCAAGGTCAAAAAGGGTATAGGCCATCAGCATGAAGGGGAAGACGTGGTCTCCAGGGTGGGATTCCAGTCTTAGCAAGAGCTTTGTAAAAATGCTTCCCCTCCCCCGTCTGTGTTTACAGAGCTATTTGCTATTGTCAGCTCTCATCCCTTTTTTCTAAACTTACTTCAAATAGAGGTGGTATCAGTCACCTATTGGAAGAGAAGGCAGGAATCCAGCGTTAGAGCACAACCCTGCTTAAGGATAGGTCTCTAGCTTCAAGGAGCAAATGGGTAAATACGAGAGAGATGAGTTTACCCTCCGATGGAGTTATGAAGTGCTGTGTGAGCTTACGGCAGGTGTGAACACTCTCCCTTCCTCGTCCTGTTCCCTGCTTCTCCCCTCTATGAACAACTGCCTCTGCCTTTCGCACGAAGGAACCCCTTTTTCCGTATTCTCCCTCACAGCGATGGGCTTCTCTTATCCTCAGTCTTCCCCAGCCACCTGCCTTCTTTGTGCCTTCTAGTTCACACCATTTATAAACCTCCAGGGAGAACTGGGGTCTCCTCCTTCTGGGCTCCTGTCACGTCCTGTCTAGGCTTTCCTAGTTCCCATTAGTACTTTTAGCTATGTTCACGAGAGTCTTAGGTTATACACTATTTCCTAATTCAGTTTTGTGCCCCACCCACACTGAATTACACTGACATAGGAAGTATAAACAGATCCCCATGGAATCCATCCACATTTACCACCCCTGGGTAATGGCACCAGTCACTTCAAGACACTTCATGGTAAGAAGAGAAGTGTTATATTACAAGAAGGCTCACCAGTGATAGGTTAGCACTATTTCATTAACCTATGTTGACTGCCTTTTAAATATAAATTGGATGCTTTAGTGAGAGCTAAATTGAAATATTACTTTGAAATTAGCCTTGATAAAAGAATATCACAGTTTGATGCTGTTAACATCACCTACACAGCTATAAATTACTGGAGCATCATAAGTCAACTTGGTTATTGTTCCTCAGTTAAACAAAGACAATTAATATCTCAGAAAACTGTCAATTTATGAAAATATATAGCAAGTAACACTGTAAATAGAAGCACTATGGAGTAAAAATGTGATACTTATTATTTAGAATAAGCTAACACCTTAATATATTAACTGTGCATTCTTAGAATCATCACCCAATTTATTTGGGTAGCTAATTAGTAGAGAGGTCAGAGTCATCTGGGATGTGGAAAGACAGTAAAATATAATATAAAATAAAAATAAAATATCTTTCAGACTATATGTTGATTCTAGTAAACTCGTGAGAGAGGCAAGCAAACAGTGATCAAATAGCATGTATTTTTTATCTCAACCCACTACATTCTTCATTCATCGTAAGTTTTAAACAATATCTAACCTCCAGGAAAACTGAGCAAGCCCAGGAGTTACCACAGTCCTTGACTCCAAGGAGAAATCAAAGCTCTCAGAGGAGACACCACAGAGAAATATGAGCCAGTGTGCACATTATTATTATTGATGTAATTGCTTCAAGTGATGTACTCACTGCAGGTAAGGAAAAATCTATAGGGAAGTTCTGATTTATCTAATCACTGCAAGGTGTCCTCCATACTTGAGCAGAGTGATATATTCATCTGTTTGTTAAAAAGGAAGTGCTAATTGGCCAATCTGCTTACACCCCCTGGAGGAACAACTGGATGAATGGGAAGCAGTTAAGGAGTGTAAACAGACTAGCAAAGGTAAGCCAAACTGTAAATTAAACTCAAGAGGGGAGAGGGACACGGAGAAAGAGAACGTATGAAGCAGAAACGCCTTAAACACATGTCTGCAAACACTGACAGTGACAAAGACATTGGGATCTCATACCAAAAGGGGCTCAATGGTGTGCCCAGGGCTAGGCGACAGGCTAGCATTAGGCTAGCCTAGTACCAAAGGACTGTCTCTTTTATTCAACTCTAGTGTCTATTTGCTGGACCATGTAACATGAAGATGGGAAAACGAGTCACAAGCAAATTGTCAAAGGAGGTGAGCAGAAAACATCAAAAGGGGGAACCGTACTTTGCCAACATTGAGCAAAAGTCGGACGAGGCCTCGACAGGAAGCATGGATAGCCTTGCGGCTCCCTGGGTGAAGCACAAGCCCCATCTGCGGTTCCAGCGGACGTACCACCTCCCGCCCACCCCAGCAACAGTGTGTGAGGCCCAAGACACGCTGGAGTCTAAGGACGTGATCTGCATTCCTAAGGGTCATTTGGTAATGTGAAAGATTGCCTGTAGGGGGAATGAGCAAAACTGAATTTACAGGATGCTCCAGCCGACCGGTAAGACGGTAGAGTGTGAGTGCAGAAATGGAGATGAGGAGAAAGGTCCATGACATAGTGTAAATGCAGACCTAGAGATTTGTGGGTCAGAGGGGTTGAGGAGGATGATGAGGGGAAGAGGGATTAAAAGTCACACCTAGCTGCTCATCTAAACAATAGAGAGGTAGAGGGACAGCTCTGCTGGGGTAAGAAGGTATTGAGTTGATTTCTTCTACGTTAGACAGCTTCATGCTGTCCTGAATCAGAGCAGTCTCGATCACGTGAGACCCTTGTGAGATCGGATTTATTAAGATTCCACCGAACAGGGAGGGGGCTCACCTGGCATCTGAACTTTCTCAAGATCATCGTAGAGGTCCTTTCTCTGAGTTTTTGTAAGAAGTAAGCAATGGACAGGAGGTCAGGATTCTTTGGTAGTGTAACTGTCCTTGAGTTATCTGGGCTTTGAGGCTGCCCGTGAGTCAGCCAAGCTCCTGGGAGTAACTGCACTAAGTCCTTTGCCTCACCGAGCTGGACTTGATGGAAATTCTTCCTTGGCCTATCAGTACCCTCTGCTTCTGGAGTGAACAGACATTTCTTCGCATCTCCCCGGAAAACCTACAGGACGAAAGGGCTGGAAGAGAATTAAGTTTGCAAACTAGGAAGAACGAGGAGAGAAGAATTTGGGGGGGAGAGAGACTCCTAAGTGTCGGCTTGAACAGCTAGCCCAAATCTTCGCAGCAACCCTGTAAGGACTCCCCCCCTCCGTCGAGGGAACTGAAGCTTTGCTGTGTCAAATCATGAGTGTGCCCAGGAAGACTCAGCAAGGAGGTGACAGGGTTTGGGCAAAGGTGTGAATCTAGGCTTCACAGGTGTGTCTTCTGCACTCACCTCCCAAGGCAGAAAGGCGGAGTGTCTGGTGCTTTCAACTCAATGAGCTCTTTGCTTGTCATAAAAACAGTCAAGTGACCTTTCTAAGGATGGCAAAGATAAAATAGGGAATTCCTCCCGCACTGGGCACGTAAGAATTACAAAAAACCCAGTCACAGCTCCTGCAAATGTGACTGATGCTATGAACACTGAGATTTCTGATTCTGCCTGTGGTCACACCCTGGCCAGGTAGACTGCTGTTCTGTTTCCCGTCATAGTGATTTCAATACCCACTCCTGGGAATGAAGGAGACACAGAGCCTACACCCCGGCTCTCAGGGTCTGTGTTTCTGCAGTTTGTGATTGATCTTCAACATATATGTCACAGTGAGCCCGGGATGGAGATTTCTACATCTAAGATGGCCTTGTATCCACATGGTAGCTTCTGGGATCCTCTATGAGAAGGCCTGCAGCTGAGAAGTCCTTCCTAACTGCCCAGCCTCTGTCCCCATGAGCTAAGAAGCAAGTGAAAGAGAGAGACTGGGAAAGAAGTTGACTCTTATTGTGAACTCTTACTGGCCTGAGGCCTGTGGATGGCATTTGTGCTCAGAAAATCAACTTTAATCCTTACAATGATCTGGAGACGCAACAACTATTGTCATTCTAAAACCCCAGAGCACAGAGCTCAGAAAGTCCTTTAGTTTGCTGGTGTTAAAAGCAGAGGCAGATTTCTGAGCTGCACACACAAACAGTGTTCATACTGCTGTCCTCATCTCCAATAGTGCTCACGCACGGAATCAGGGGAGAGATAGGCACGTTTGGAACAAAAGTCTCCTTGGAGCGTGTCTCACAACCCTACTGAAAAGACGAAGTCCTGAGGCCACAGTCACGAAAAATTAATTTCATTTTCAGTTCAAGCATGTCAATGGGAAAAAAAAAATCTAGGTTCTGCGATTGTTACACCTGTAGAATGTAGGTTATCACACTGTAATGAAAAAACCTTGGCCATATTTAGCCGGCCAGATTTTTATTTCCCAAGGCCATGATAAGGAAGATGACTGAGGTGTAGTTTGCATAATTATGAAGAAACTATGTTAGCAAAGGAGGTGGGAAGCTTATTCTATTGCTAAGAGAATCATTTCTCCCATCCAAATGAGGATGCCAGGTGAGAAATGGGAATTTACACGGCTCCTCTTCACCGGGATGATTTGATTTTATGTAAGTAAGGCCTATGCTTTCCAGCTCCTAAGTCCAGAATGGTACATTTAAGCTGATGTATATCAGGGCTGACTCCCTTTCTCATTTCAAGTTGATAATTTAAATGCTTGTGTTAAAATTTCTACATTAACTTCCGGGGTTTAAAAAAAAAATGAAGCAAGTGTCTGTTCTCCATCAGATGCAGGAGCAATGGGAATTGATGTGATATTGTCTTTAATGTAGCATACTGGGGCTGTGTGATTCATGTTGGTTCCAATCCTTTCCTTCTCTTTAAAACATCATAAAATGAAAAATACAACAGCTGCTTCATATTAAAGAGAAATGCAAATGTGCATTAATGCAGCTCAAGAAATTTTTTTATATGTTCAAAGAATTTATTATTTATATGAATGGAATCAATCTACAATTTCCCCACTGGATAAAGCGGTGCTTGCTTCAATGGCTTTGCCAGCTATTTCAACCAAAGCACAGAAGGAAATGATGTAGGAGCCGAGCAAAGGGTACATTTTCCTTTTCCTGAAAATGTCGTGCCAACAGAAAAAAAATTCTGACTCTACTCTCCAGAGCTAACAGCACCACATTCTCTCCATTCCCGGCTTGGTAAATGAACTGATTTCATGGCTTAGTAAATAATCTCATCAAAGAAGTCAATTGCTCAGGCTGAGGCTTGTCAGGGCGAACTGTGCAAACCAGGTCCTTTTTTGATCTAGTAAATTATGTTTGGAAAAGACCTCCTGATGAGATATAATGCTTCCTCTATTATATACTCTAGATGCAGATATAAATTATTTAAAACAGGAGAGGTTTCCCTTGCTAATTAATGGCAGGCTGACAAAACAGCTCCCATCAATGCCTAAGGCTTCGTTCCACGAACAATTCTCCAACCAGTGTAATAGCACTCTGCCATAGATTTGCTAGGTAATTTTAATCAGTCACTGTGTGTACCCTGGAAATCCAACAGCTGTGCACTCGGTTGACCTGATGATCATTAGTAGCAAATCGGCTGCTGAGCGGGGAGTTTCGAGCAGGGAAGGCCACATGATTTCATAAATTTGGGAATGGCCAGACTCTATTGTTTCTTTTAATTATAATTTACAACTTAGAAAACAGGCACATTCAGAGTGAGACTCACACCTTGATGAAGAGGGATATATCAAAAGCCCCTTCTTACCACATTTCCTATACCCTTTTATTCTCTGCCAGGGAATAAGAGAATTGCTGCCATTCATTGCCAAGGCACGAGCAGTTCTCAGGGGCTTTTGCTTTCAGCTCTAGAAGCATCAAGAGTTGTTTTCTTTGGCCAGGGAATCAATTCTCCCAAATATCAAGGGAAATTATTCCAAACAATGGTGCTGAAAAGGGGGATTTTTAGGTGACTACAATGGAAGAATTTGGGTGCGAGGATGAGCACAGAAAGAGTCATAAAACCTACTGACGGTGGGGCCACCAGACCATGTCTGGATCGGGTCTGCGGAGAGTACTTTCACACTACTGTCCATGAAGTACTTTCCTAGTGGGCAGCCCGACTCCACATTAGAACTCAGAGCCTCAGTTTACACCTCTCAGACTTTAAAATTGCCCGTTTTGCCTTTGATTTAATGTATAACCGGTTGTTCTGTGTCTTTCAAAATTGTTCCCAGGGCGCTTGCCTCTGTAAAGGTAGCTTCTCTCGAGGAAGCTGCTGTTTTGTTTTGATCAGCTCACTAACTCCAATAATTATCAGACGCTTACTCTGCTCATTATCAGCATCCATGTGGTGTGCAGATGAATTTCTTTGCGCTTCTACAGTACTGTGGCCAAATGGGGTGTGACCCCATTGGCATTAAATGTGACCTCTGGCTGTGCAGATAAGGAATAGGCAAGCTCCTTCCCCTTCCTTTGTGGACTGTCAAAGTGATTTACACATTGTTACACCAGCTTCGGTTCCCTGTGATGTTTGTGCCTTCCCTCTTGTAGGTATCTTTGGAAAAAATCAGGAATAAAATATTATATATATATATATATATATATATATATATATATATATATATGCATGTATATATATATACACACACATACATACACACACATATATAAATATAGTATATAATAATATAAATATATATTATATATTAATGTATGTATAATATAATAATATAAATATATAATAATATAAACATAATATATATAAATACATGTGTATATATATTATGTAATATATATATTATATATATAATAAGATTTGAACCTTCTCCGACCTTCCCAGTTTGGCTCTGTGTCTTCACTCTCTACTACTAAACTCTAAAATAAACAGGGACAGCTTGTAAGAAACATTTTCTTCTTTCTTTCTCTCTTTTTGTTTTTTTGAGGCTGAGTCTCACTGTGTAGCCTTGGTGAACTTGGGACTCACTGTGTGGACCACACTGGCCTCCAACTCATAGAGATCCACCAGGCTAAGCCTCTGAGTGGTGGGATTAGACTCCACCTGATAAGAAACGAAGTGATTCCCGAGAACTTTGCTTGGGTTGCTGTCCAGAGTCAGCTCGCAGGGCATGCAGGCGAACTCTCATTGGTGCCTATCCCTGGGAAACCAAGTGTATGCTGCTTCACAGGAAGCACACAGCTAATAGTGGGCTAATAGTGGGAAGCAAAGATCCGGCCCCTTGACCTCAGTTGGGAAAACACTGAAATACCATCTCAGGTCCTAACCATGAGGGATTGTTTGTGGCTTCAGGTTCAACAGGTTCTTTAACAGCTTCTTTTCCTACCCATCTTTGTCTTCCTCATGTTCTTACAGGTTCATATCCCAAGAGGGCTTCCCAGCAAACCTCCCGACTCTAACTTTGCATCCTTAAGTATATCTCTGAGAAACACAACCAAAAATGCGGGGTCACCAAGTTATTCCTTGAACATAGAAAAGTTACATCCAGAGAGTAGTCCAACCTAAAAATGAAGTAGAGACTGAATTAAAAAATGAAAAGCAAACTAAAATGAGGATTGAGATACAGGTGTTACCAACCATCTGGAAGCCGATTCCAAGAGCAAAGAGAATACAGTGTTCTGCAGCCGCATCTAACATGTGAGCTTAGATAACCTGGCCTCTGCAGCGTCTTCTGGCTGTTTGCGGTCCCTACAGAGCAATCCAGTAAACCTTCATGCTAAGGACCCTATAGTCCAGTCACACATCCATGAAATGGGATCCTGAGAGCAGGTATCACCTGGCACCTGGCTCCAGGATCACATTTAAAAGAAATCCCAGGAGTGAGTAGCCCATCCATTCCTCAGTTTACCGTTGAACTCCACCTCTCCCTCATCACTGCCTCCTGCAGGCCATGCATCCATGTTTCTGCGTGGCTGACATCCATCCCCTCAAGCCTTTTGGAAATTCAACCCATTGACAAGAAGCTACCTTAGATTTTTTTCAATGATGCTTATTCTGCAGAAAGGTGAGCTTTTCTTTCTTCTATGATTTCCTCAAACAAGGACATGTTTTCTTCCCAAGCACCAGTTTTCCGGCTTTTTGGCAGGGAGAGGATCCAACATTCTCTTGACTCTTTCTCGGGCTATGAACAAGCTCTCCCTTTCTCCCCTTCAGTTACAGTAGCTCAACCAAAGGCACTTGCTGTGAGAGGGACTGCGTGCTTCTGACACATTAGCTCAGGCAGTCTTTCTAACAACGCTGTAATACAGTTCTGTTGTTGCTGGGCATATTTTACAGATGAAGAAACAGACCTGCCTAGAGGTGATTTAACTCCTCTGGAGCCACACGGTCTGTAAGAGAAGGGGCCGGGGTTTAAACGTAGCCCTCACTCTCAGCCCGTAGTCTCTTTTACCTTGTAGAATTTCCTCTCCACCCGATGATGGCATCCTCAGTCAGGTGATGTCAGCATCTCAGAAAGTGCCACAGTGGTGGCCTTTCCGCTCCCTCATCTATCTTCCAGCGGTAGCAGGGTAATCCACCCCTGGTTGTTACTCTTTCCGAAGTCTTGGCTCTGAAATGCTCTTCCCGCCACATGTCGGGGCCTCTCCTTACTCTGCTTCTTTTTCTGAACGTCTTCCTGGCACCCTCCTCCTCCACCAAGTATGGTTTTCTCCTCTCTCTGCCTTTAGCCTTCTCCCCTGGCCAACCCACGTCTAGTCTTCCCTTCAGTTGCTCTTAGCATGCAAACGTCATTGTTTATATTACGCTAATCTCCAGTCCTACATACTTCTTCTTTTCAACTGTTCTTCTAAGGAAGGGAACAAATCCAAGTTCCTTTGCAGTGCCTCCAAGACACTGCACTGCTTCCCCAGCCTGCACCGTCCCTGTTTGCCCACTCACCCATTCGCCTGTCCGCCTGCCGTCCATCCATTCGACTGTCGGGCTGTCCATGACTCATCTGTTCAAATACACTTTGTGTTTCCATACCTCCTCGTCGGAAGTCTCCCTCCCATCTCTGCTGGAGGGAAGCTCCAGGGCCTGATGACTAGGGGGAGACTTGTAGATAAAAGAAAAAAAAATGTAGAGAAGGTTTACTCTGAGTACTCAAAAATAAGAGCTAAAACCACGGAGAGTGGACTAGGCCAGAGGAGGGAAGGCAGGAAGATAAAAGGCCGTGGGCGTTCTCTGATCAGAGGGGCTGATAAACGCCCATGTGGGAACATCATGACTGTGACTATCACGGGCAAACACGGACTCTCAGAGCAATCATCTTCCTTTCACCGTAACTATACAGAAGAACCTTGACTTTGCTTCCTCTGAGTTACAGTAGTGAACACAGCCTGGGTACTTGCAGTGAGCGAGGCGCTATTACAGCGAGGCACTTCACGTGGATTCCAAGGCAGAAAAACTTAATTTAGAATGTGACCGCTAGCCAAATACTCGGTAAAATGAAGAGATCAACAGACTCGCTTAGCTCCCGGCTGCTTAAAAATACGACAAACACTCATGTCTAAAATGAATGTAAAAATGGATGAATAAAGTTATCTTACATTTCACTAATAATTAGGAAATGTATATCCAAACATTTCCCATATTATGAGAAAATTTATATGCTTATTAGTGTAATGAACTTAGTCATTAGCGCTAAGATTGTTGTACATTAAAACAGAATGTATGTGGATCATTAATCTGAGATTTTTTTTAAAAGTATTTTTGTGTATGCTATTTTCCTTAATTTTCCATTGCTTACCTTTGAAATAACTTCAATATTTTAGCATTAGATTATTTTATATTTTAAAATTTTGTTTTTTATAGAGAAAATACGGGAGTCAAACCATAGGACCAACTTAGTCATATCCTAGCACAGATAGGGAAGGAGTTGTTGAGAGCTGATTGTTACTGAGGATGGGAGAGTCAGTTTCTTTGGGGTACAGTCATGGGTATGCTGACCATGATCCGGTCGGGGGCACTCTGCACTTGTTTATATAAAGGTAACACTGATTGGCTCAGTAAGTCACTAGGAAAACAGAAAGATACGGAGTTTGAAGTTTGGGGTGTGGGAGATACACAGGCACAGGGGACTCTGGGGGACGTCAGAGCAGAGAAGTGTGACTATGATCAGAATACATCGTGTGCGTGTATGAGATTTCCAAAATTATAATTTAAAACGTTACGTTAAAAAAAAAAAAGATAAAGTCTAAGGGAAGCTGACATGGCGGGACCACGCTGTATAAGCCCCAGAGTCGAGAACGACACAGTGGATTTGATAAATGGTTACTCAGGGAATAATTTAGGCTGACTCTGTTCTACCTTTGTCATTAGAAGTATATTGTTTTCTTGTGAAAACTAACACATTTTTTCCGAGTGCTCAGTGAATCGCGTTAGAGTCGGTTGTGCTGAGAGGAATGGGGGCCACTTAGTACATACATCTAGACTTTGAAATCAGTACCGTTGCTACTAAGACTATCAGTAAGTGCTGGCTCTGCCAGCTACAGTAGGTATCATATATGATATGGTATCTATATGTGTTTTGTTTATTATATTTATTATCTATCATATATGTTTAAACCCAGGCATATTTAAATATATGTGACAGATAATAAATATTATGAACGAAACTTATTTTAAGATAAAAATGTATATTCTCATCTCTCCTCTCCTGCTCTTCGTGAAACCAGGCACAGATTGTGTAGGAGTCTTTCTCTTTGCCCGCGGTCATGTAGAGAGCTAGCGCGAGGCTCAGAACTTAGTTGGCCGGAATCCAGAATGACTCCAGCTGCTCTCTCCATCACACCTCAGGCTTCTCACGGCCACACACAGCCCTTCTGTGACTGCTTGCGTTTGCTGCCGCTTCCATCGGCCTGTACGGTCCCTCGAAACAGGATGGCGTTGGAGCCCTCTGTGTAAGGGCCGTTTCTGTGACTAAGATTTCTTGCATACACCAGAGTCAATATTTCCTCGTGACATTTTGGGAACTGTGTGTCCTTGGCATTGTGCATGTTCATCCTTCAACTGGTAAAGCATCCAGAGAGTTCCTCCTAATGCTCATGTCCATTTCCCGACAATCTCTAGTAGCCATCTTGTCTCTACCTATAGGATGCTGCCCGGTGCCGCTTTAATGTTCTGTCTGGTTTTAGCTCTTCGCTGTTGGACGTGGTTCCTCTAGTGTATTGAGTTAGGTTCCTCTGGGTCTCAGGTTCAATGAGAACAGCCTGCCTGAGATCTAGGGCCTCGGCACTTCGTTTCTGATGTGGATACGAGGCTCATAGACTGATCAGGAGTGGCTCTTTGATTTCACAGCCTTCCTACTCATTATTGAGAGGGCCCCTTTTTCCAAATGAGCCGGTTAAAACTTGAGAACGCTTAGGTTATTTGACGTATGAAGTATGTACTCAGGATGGGTTCCCGGTGCCAAGAGTGAACGGAAGAGCAGAGAACGACTGATTGCTGGAACACTCCTCGACTCATTTGTAATCACTCATGTGAGCCTGAGTGCTGATGCCTGATTATTTGGCAACAAGACAATGCGTTTGTTAAGACTCGCCTTCAAAATGGCCAGTAGATTTCCAACACTCTCTCCAGCTCATAATAATTCTGAGCTGTGGACATCTGATCTCAATTAACTGCAGAAAACTAGGGTCCTGAAATGTTAAGATGTCTTTAGTTTTGCAGACCAGGAGAGGCTATGGTTCAGCAGCTCTGCATTATTAGGAGTATGCCCCTTAAATCTTAAGGGAGGCAACCCACCAGACTATTGCAGGCTATTAGAAATTAAATGAGAATTAATGGCTCTGCTTGTTGATTGTATCATGAACAAGAATAAAATAGAATACAATATTTGGTTTAGGTCTCTCTCTCTCTCTCTCTCTCTCTCTCTCTCTCTCTCTCTCTCTGTGTGTGTGTGTGCATGCTTATGTTAGTGTATAGGTTTGTGTATATGGACATGTGTGTGTATGTGTACAAGTGTTGGCATCCACGTGGATGTCAGATACTGACACCAGGTGTCTTTCTCAGTTTCTCTCACCTTATTTTTGGTACAGGATCCCACCCTGAACCTGGAGCGCACCAATATGGCCAGACTAGTGGACCAGTAAACTCTGGGGAATCCTCCTGTCTCCTCACCCCAGCGCTGGAACTACAGGTATGTGCCACTACTTCCAAATTTCACAAGGGTGCTAGGGCCCTAACTCAGGTCTTTGTATTGCGTGGCAAGAGCTTTACCAAATGGGCTAGCTCTCCATCTCTGGCAACCTATTAATCTACCAGACAACCTAACATATAAAAGCCTTCTTTGCCTCAGATGTAAAAACAAAGCAGTAGCCAAATATGAAATCCTCATCACATACACAGAAATTTTTTCTTACATGTTTGGGTGTAGATTAACAGATAGAAAAAGAAGGAAATCCTACCGAAAGTTCAGAATACAAGTCCAGAGGTCAGTGTCTATAGTACGGTGCCCAGCAGATCGTAGTCTCCAAATCAAGGCGAGGTTCCAGAGGTTAGCAGTCATGTCTGAAGCCACACATGACTGAGGCGCTGAGATTTACACACACCACTGTGTCTTCCTGTACATGTTCACAGGTAAAGTGGAACCGCTTTATTATTGAGGACTGATAATACATTATCCATGAGAAGACTGTCAAAATCCAAAATGATCAGGCTCCCATGACATGGGAGAGTTAAAAAGTGCAGGCAAGGGCAATAGATGGGAGAGAGGGAGAAAGCTGGCAGACTTGGGGTAAATGGGCACCAAGACAGGAAACCAAGGGGTGCCTCTCACAAATGGGAAGGTCGATTGACTTCTCGGAAAGCGACCTGGTATTGTTAGTGATGAAGGGTACCCCTACCCCCAACTACTGAACACTGTATGTGGTCTAGAACAGTGCTTCTCAACCCTCCTAATGCTGTGACCCTTTAACACAGTTCTCCATGCTGTGTTGATCCCCAACCATAAAATTATTTTCCTCGCTACTTCATAACTGGAATGACATGCAGATAGTGTGGGGAAACCCCTGTGAAATGGCCATGTGACTCTCAAGGGGGTCCTGACCCACAGGTTGAGAACCACTGGTCTAGCACATTGCCTTTAATTTTAGAGAAATAATAAGACATTAATATTCACCTTTTCATTCATTAGCAGTCATGTATGTGCTTAGATGTGTGTTAAAGGGCCAGATTCAAGCATTAGCAATCAAGGCTGGCAAATCCTGGTACTACAGCAACCACTGTTCCCATGCAGAGATCATCAGTCACAGCATTCTTTGTGTTGGTGGACACTGTGTCCTTTTGACCACACGCATAAATTCTCGCTATCATTCCACCAGACAAAGGACGAAGCAGTAAAATCAGGAAACACAGGATTGCCTTAGTGGTGAAGAGCGCATGGTGCTCTTGCACAGAACCAAGGTTCGATGCCCGGGGTCTGTGACATCACAGGCTCACAACCACCTGCCATCCCAGCCCCACCGCCCTCTTCTAGACTCCATGGGCACCTACACTCTCACGTGCACACACCTACGCACAGACGCACGCATCAGCAAAAACGGCAAATCTCAAAACAGTAGAGTGGGGACAGAGAAGTGGACAAAGTCAAGACATACGAGAGTTGTAAAAGAGACAGGAAACATGTAAATAAGTAGATACTCTCTGAGCGATGAAATTTATTCATCAGAGTAAAAAAAAATGGTATTGAGATTTCTGTTTTAGACGGTTGGATGGCTGGTATGCTGGTGAGCTTTCTTATTACTGTGACAGAATTACCGACAAAAGCAGCTCAAGAAGGAAAGACATGGTTTGCTTTGGCTCAGAATTCAAGGGTTCATCAGGACAGGGAAGTCAGGGCATCAGGGGCACGAGGCCGTTGGTCACCGCGTGCCTCCAGTCTGGAAGCAGAGAGTAAGGCGTGCACATACCCAGCTCTCTTTCTTCTTATTACGCTAAACCCAGGTCCCCAGCCCGAAGGACGGTGCTGCCCACGGTTAGGGTGGGTCTTCCTGGGCAAGTGACCCAATCTAGAAACTAGATTCCGTAGTGATTCTAAACTCATCAAGTTGACAATTGAGATTAGTTATCGCAGCCGGCAATATCGTTCTCTGAGTTTTATGAGGAAAAGTGGCTCCATAGGGAGAGAGAAATAGCTAGTTTTAAGTAACTTGAGTTAAAGTTTCTTGTGGAATATTCAAATAGAAAATCCTAGTAAGAAACTGAGTATTAGAGTTTGTAAATTAGATGCATCCTCAAAGCTCTAAGGGATGAGAGCGTAGTATATGTAGCAGGAACACTGACGTTTCCTTATCTGAGTTTGGATCACGGCTCTGTCAGGTACCACAAAGACTTCAGCCCAGTTCTAACGTGCCTTAACTTCCTGTATCTTCATGTGACGTAGAGATAAGAATGGTACTCATCACACAGGGTATCTTCAAGATTGCCTGAAAGCCCAGCATGTACAGTGTGTGCTATGTGAATGTTTGTCATTGTATCTGGAGAATGGATGCATTGGTGTTATTGCTCAAAAAGAAAAATACTAACTAAGAAGACAAAATGAGTGAACTTAGACACCCGAGTTCCTCACCCTTTAAAGTATTGGTCTTCTAGTTTGAGGGAACGCAGGATGATATGAAATATACTTCATTGAACATAAGCTGTCCAGTTCAAAATAGCCAATTATATCAAGAACACAGAAAAGAAATTTGGTGTTTCGAGTAGAGCAATGTTTTGGAGACCAGGCTGAAGCAGTGAATTCTGAACCAAAGAAATCCTCCTAGGAGGATCGGATCTACCTCAAAGGGAAGTGTGAGGCAGCCAGGTATCTACGCATAATTAAAAGGCAAGACGAGGAAGCAAAAGACAGGAGTTAGATGATGAAACATTTCAATAAACAGTATGGTGGTCCCAGGCATTCATTTCCATTCAGTTCACAAATTTGATTGCTTCTGCAGGAGATTGTTCCAGAAGAGATGAGAATCGGAACAGGCCATTATCACCTTCGAGTGAAACAGCAAGCGACTCCTTCCCAAAGAGTTTCCTCAGTCGGGACGTGCAAAATCTCCCCTGGCTTCTCTTTGTTCTCTCCATCTAACTCAGCCTGCATCAGTTAATGGTCCGTCACGCTTCAAGGACGTTTTATATCCCGTCCTTCCTTCATCTCTACTTTCAACACCTTGTACAAGGTGGCCCTTAGGGTGTTTGCCGGAAAGGATTGAAACTTGACCCCACTGCCTCGCTTTGTCCAAATCAGCTCAAGGTAAATCTGAGACCTACTTGAAACTCTTGAAACTGCTAAGACAAAACATCAAGAAGGTGGTACAGCCAACACTTTCTTGGGACCTCCAATCTAAAGAGACAAATGGGATTACAACCAAGTGAAAGGTCTCTGTGTAGCAAGCAAAAAGACAAATAAATAAATGATCAACAGGATGGGAAAAAAATACCCAGAAACTGTAGAGAAATAAGAAGTTAGCATTTGAAGAAGTAACCTAATCTAAAAATGAACGAATAATGTAAAACTATCTTAAAGACCTTGATATTTCTATGTAGCATTTTAGTCTTTTGCGTTGATGGATGTAATTTGATGATTCTCAAAGTGCGGAGTGCAAAATTAACATTTTAGCGCTGCTTGAGTCATGGGGAATGTCTTGTAATTATGAGGAGTAAAGTGGATTTCACAAGGTGACTTTGACTTCATCTATGCTATCAGCAGAGTAGGCTCCCTAGAGGTCGGCACTGGAGTAAGGATTTGTCTAAAATTGATTTAAGAGAACGTGTTCGCTGCAGGAACTGGGAGGGTCACAGGGAAGTGGGACCATGATGAAGCTGCTGCACAAGAAGGTGTTACCCCAAGCAGCCTCTCACGTAAGGCAGCTTTTGCCTAATCCTGCCAGGAGAGGAAGAGAGAGAGATACCTCTCGTCGAAGTCTTAGTCTATGCTCTTGCACTTCTCAGTCAGATGCAGATCCCTAATTACTATGGGTCTTACTGCCTGTTCGCAACAGCTGCTGGAGGGAAAGAACAGTGCCAGCAGAGGGTGTGAGAATCACAGAGACTGTTGAGGATTCAGTCAAGACTTTAACCAGCGAGTACTGACAATACCTGCTCCGTGTCCCACTACATGCGTGTCTCACCAGGACAGTTCTGAAAGGACGAATGTGTGTGACTGCATTAGATTTGAAATCCTTTATTATTATTTTTTCTGGCATTTCCCTTGCTATTCGTGAGTATGCATTGTGTAAGCTGTAAAGTTTCATTAGATCACTTGGCATCATGATTGAGCATTCTGTTTGGGATCGTATCTCACTGTCCCTTGGTTGTGCTGATAACTGGAAGAATCACCGTGATTCTTACCACACTCAGGTTTTGACACTAAATAATAACCTCAAGTTCTCACCAAGCTGCTTGAGACTACTAAACTTTCTCATCAACTCTTCAATTCTGACCAAATGGCTGGCCAAAGACTGTTGCTAAGTCGAGGCAAATTCTGGTGCCATTTCATGCACTTAAAAGCCTGTGCATAGCAGCTCCTTTATAGAAGATGACAGAAGAAAGTTATTTGCAAGCTGAGGAACGAGAAATCAGCAATGTTCCCAGAGGCTTAAAACAACACCTGGAGTCCAGGGAGATGGCTCAAGAGGCAAAGCACTTAGGCAACTGCGAGGACTGGAGTTCAGATCCCCAGAGCCTAAGTAACTACCAGGTGGGTACAGTGGCATGCCTGCAAATGAGCCTCAGAAAACAGAGACGGGGATCCTGGATACTAGACTAGCCGTATGGGTGAGCTCTGTTTGGTTTGGTTGACAGACCCTGCCTCAACGGATAACATGGGACAGCAATTGATGACGATTTCCAACATCAACCCCAGACCACACATCCACATGCACATGCCTGTGAACCTACACAGATGCAGAACATGCATGCATACACATGTGCATACTATACATACATGCTTACCACGCACATGAACATGAACAAAACATGTGTGCATACACACATTTGCACACTACACATACATGTTTATCACACACATGAACATGAAAAAAGAAAAAGAAAAAATACTTGGTGGCATGATTTAGGAAACCTTGGGTATTCTTTTTTGCCAAGCAAGCTGATGAGATTCTCTCAAAAACCCCTCTTTGCAATGAAATTCTGCTGTCAATTCTGTGGCCATGCTCCAGTTCCCACTCAGTTCTGCAGACAGTTCCATTAGCCTTTGCTTGGGGCACTGCTGTAGTCTTCTCAAGGCCTGTGACAATTTTACCACTGCCTAAAAGTGTTGTGGCATCATTTAAAGAGCAGAAATAATTGTTGTTGAATGTCAAGCAACATGTCAAGTATACATAGTAGTTCATGTACTCCCAATGACATTAATAGCAACAATGTAAGAAGATATTACATTAAATAGAGTGTGTGTTTCTGATACACGATGCGCCTCAACTGCAGAGAAGTGAATAATACTTTATGTAGCTTTTAAAGCTGGAGCCAGGAATAAAATACAGGTAGCCTTATTCTTTCCAGTCTGAGATTCAAGGTGGGGCAGGGTGGTGGAGTTCCAGAGCAAGATTCATTCACAGAAAGCAGCCCTGAGCCCAAACCAATGAATATTCCTGTGTTCCAAAAGGAAACTACCGACATATACCTGACTAGATTCCAGTCAGGTATGGCTGTGGATGAGCAGCTGCTCTGAGAGCCCATCCTCCTTTACAGATAGAGGCAACTACCCAGCCCGTTCTGTGCTGACCTTACACTGCGGGTTAGGTGTGTATCAGCAGAGAGAGTGTGTTTCTGTAGTTCATGGGTCTTCAGCCACAGAAGACTCTCTTCTCGATTCCCCTGCAAGGAAACTTACTCACACCCTATTTGGATTACAGTGAAGATATATTCACAGTCAACTCTATAATTCGGTGGAACTGAGGGAGGTGTAAGTAGAGTAGGTGTGTTTGGCATGTGTAGCAAATATAAATAATTGACAGTCAAGAGATAAAGGGTTAGGCTGAAAACTATAATAACTTTTTTTTTTGCAACTAATATCATAACCACCCCCTTGCATCTGATATGGCTTTCAAAATCTTACTTAATTAATTAAATGAAAAAGAAGTTACATTATGGGGCTAGAGAGGTGGTTCGGTAAGTTAAGAAAACTTACTGCTCAGGTAGAGACCCCAGTTTGGTTCCCAGCACCCACGTTATGTGGCTCACAATAGCCAGTGACTCCAGCACCAGGGAATCCAAAGTCTCTGGCCTCCCTGAGCACCCAAATTCACACATACATAGCTACACACAGACACATACACATGATAAAGAATACAAACATAAATCTTTAAAAAGAAGTGATACGGCAGATCTGCCAAGAAGAGGTCTTAGAAATTCTCATGGCTCCCAACTTTAGTGCTTCTTCTGGGGAAAGCCAGCCATCAAGTAAAAAATCTGACTACCCTAAGAATGCCTTGTTGCTCAAGCTTGACATATGGAAAACCTAAGGAAAACAAGATGGGGGGGGGAGAGAGAGAGGGGGAGAGAGGGGGAGAGACAGGGAGAGAGAGAGAAAGAGAGAGAGAAGGAGAGAGGGGGAGAGAGAGAAGGGAGGGAGAGAGAGAAGGGAGGGAGAGAGAGAAGGGAGGGAGAGAGAGGAAGAGAGAGAGAGAAGGAGGAGGAAGAGGAAGAGGAGGAGGAGGAGGAGGAGGAGGAGGAGGAGGAAGAGGAGGAAGAGGAGGAGGAGGAGGAGGAGGAGGAGGAGGAGAAAAGAGGGACCCATTTATGCCACTCAGCTCAGCCCAGGTATCAGAAAGCCATCTTGAACTTTGCAACTCTAGCAGATACAATGTAGAAAAAAAAAAAAAAAAAAGACGGAACCAGGCTGCAGCTAGAATTAAGACCTAGCTCAAATGAGCTCTCAGCTGTCTGCCATTTGCATATACAGCTGAGAACTTAGTCATCAAAATGCCTGCATTGTACCAGCCCACACTCAGAACCAGGACACCTCGAGGCAAGAGGCTACTGTCTCCAGTCACTAAGCTTTTAGTGTAGTTTATGAGGCAGTGCTGGTAACTGGAATCCACCATTCTAGTCACTCTCTAAGGTGGGGGGGGGAGGTGATTGAGTAGTCCAATCAGTAACTAGCTGTTAACAATAGTTAGGTTATTAAAATCAGCAGTATGTTTAATACTATTAATTATTAATATTATCATTATAGTAATGCAGGTTATTTAGAAAACATATAAAAGCCTAAAAAGATAATTAAAATCACCTGTAGTCCCACTACCAAGAAGCATCTTAAAAGTGTGTGTGTCGTGTATTAGTTTGATGGCACACATAAATGTTAACTCTCAGTTAAAAGCATAGCTATATTAAAGGTTTGCAATAACAGAAGTTTGATTGTGCGTGAGTCTGTGGGCTAAGAGGGATTTTGCAGGCAGTGAAGGGAGGCAGCGAGACCGAGAGGTCCCAGGAAGTCTCATGCATATAACTGGTTAGTTTATAGAGTCCAAGTTGGCATGTCTCTGTTCCAAGTGGTGTGTCTCCTTCAAAGATGTTAGGCCAGGTGAGCCTTCACCATCAAGTCTCAGGACAGCGGAAGTTGGAAGATTAGAAGACCTCTTGAAGCCTAGATGCAAAACCCCTGTGTAGCATTTCTGCCCATTTCATTAGGCAACCCAGCCACAGGGCTAGGCAGAGTTGGGTCAGAGACAATGACTCCAGTTCTCCATGAAAAGTACATTCTGCGAAGGGGCATGGTAGAACTCTGTGGCTAGTTTTTGCAATCCACAACCTTATACTTGAATTTTTTCCAACAAAGCTTTTCAAGTCTGTTGTGCTAAGAATATTTAAAAAAAAAAAAACAGTTTGGACGAGCAACCTTTCTTAAGTGTATCCATTATTCTTTAAGCGTTTCTTTTCTCTATGGGAAAATCGTGAAGCCCTAAACAGTTTGTTTCAAAGGGCAAATCATTTCATTCATTCATCTTGCATTTTTCATGCTCCAAACTGTTGGTTACTTACTGGGGCTAAGGTGACATGGCCGGGCACCACATCCCGGCCTCCCCTAGAGTTCGCCATCCTCTGAACTGGATCCCTTAATGATGTGATGGTGGTGGTGGGGTCACCGGGGCTTGGGATTTTTGTCACCATATTCTGATGGATAGTTTATCTAAAAACCGGGTAAACACGATCAACTGCACTAGAAAGGTCATAACCAAGATTTATTTCTGAGGGAGGGCCATCCTTTAGGCAGCAACATCTCACCTGCTGAGCTTAGGTGCCCCAAATATTAAACCTCAGAAACACATAAAGGTTAGATGAGAGAGTCAGACTCAGCAGGTGATCCAGGTAACTGGGTCAGTTTGAGAAACACCTAGAAAGACAGGGTGACAACTGCATCACTGTGGTCCCGAGACACGACACGGATTTCAGCTCTTCACTGACAGAGCTGTTAATCAAACACTTATTTATAGAGTATCCTAGAAACGAAAGTTTCCCTCTGCCTTGCAATTGTCGTCTTAGGTCAATGACACATGACAAGATTGTCTCTAACCCTGCTAGGAATCTAATAATCAGTCCATAGTGTCGTGAAACAGACAAATGTCAGTATGGCGCAGACTTATACCTGGCCAAAATTTCTCCAGACTAGCATCCTAATTGGATGGTTTTGACACAGTGCGGTGTGTCCATCCTGGTGTAAGGAGGGTTAATACCTTTGGGAATAAATGCTAACCTACTTAGGATGGCTGCTATTTTTTAAATGTGAATGAACAATATTGATAAAAATATGGGGAAAATGAAACTCTTGTGAACTGAAAATTAGAAAGAAAATTGGCTCAGCTGCTTTGGAAAATAATATGGGGCTTTCAGGTATAGAATTACCACGTTGCCTAAGAAGAGCAGCAACCAGTATGCTGAGGAGATGTCTGTCATCATCATGCACAATGCTCATTACACAGAAACAGCCTAGATATGTGTGGCATAAAGGAGCTGGACACAGACAGACCCATGGGGTTTGATGGTCAGCTGGTCTAGCCAATCAGCAAGCACCATGTCAAATGAGTGTCCTTGTCTCCCATCCAAGATGCAACTCTGCTTAGCTTCCAAGATGGGATGAGATCTATCCCATCTTCTATGGTAAGACCATAGAAGAGAGACTCTGTCTCAAAAAATAAAGTGAAGAGCAGCTGAGAATTACTGCAGCGTCAACCCCTGGTCTTCACGTACTTGTGCATATGCATATGTGCACACACAAAAATCACACACACACCACACACACACACACACAGAGACACACACACACACACACACACACAGACACACACACACACACCACACACACAGACGCACACACACAGAGACACACACACACACAGACACACACACCATGCACACAAAGATAAGATGGAGAGATATTGAAGAAGACACCTACTATCAACCTCTGGCCTCCAGATTCACACACACACACACGCATGTGTGCATGCACACCAATGCCAACAGAAGTTTGTAGGCATTTAATTCATGCACAGAGCCTTGGTTCTTCATCTGTGACATGGGGACCCATCGGCACATTGGTTGGGGTAACGCAAGTGAGTTTCTGGCACACGTGGGCTCTGAGCAGAGGTAAGCAATGGGAAGGTAAAGACAGTTTTGAGTGCAAGATGTCTTTGTCCTAGGAATGTCGAGGAGAACAGTATGGCAACTTCAACAGAGCTTTTCTACCTTGCTAAACGCAAGCCCGGTCATGAAAACCCGCAGTGGAGCTAGATTCCGGAATAATCCGGGAACATCATAATAACTTCAGCTAAATCTAACGGTAGAAATTTCATCACTCTCACCAGATACATATAATAAAACTTGAAGTTAAAGAAATCGGAAAAAAAACCCTAACACTACTTATTAAAATTCAGAAAAACAAATGCAACCTTGGCATTATAGCTCTGAGGAATCTAGTTAACATCAGAAGGTATTTTTCAACTTTTCTCAAAATATTCACTTTCCCTCCCAGGCAACGGAAGGCTGTTTGAATGCCAACAGCCAAATGGAAGCTCCATGTACAAACTTCTACAGGTCAAGCTCTCTGCTTCCCAAATCAACCATGCAGAAAAAACAAACTCCACTAATCACAGGACAACGGTCAATGCTTATTAAGCTAGGTCCAAAATACATTGAAAATAAAAACAAAACAAAAATAGTCAATGTGGTTTTATATAATTTTGCATAAAGTGAGTATATTTCAGTAAATTGCAACTCGATTTTTCTTAGTCCACTGATAATAGACTTAGTTCTTACCTGGTAAATTTATTTGGCTGTTTATACCTCTATTGCCCCAGTGTTATTTTCTTGGTTTGCACTTTAATTTTAAAATGATATCTTCGATACGAAGCACCTACTGCAATTCCTATTCACACCCTGCTTTCACAACTTGACACGCTGGAAGATTTGAACTGATACCTGTCATGCTGCATCTTGATTAGAGAATATCGATACGAATAAGGAAGTTAAGACTGTGAGTAATAAAGGATTGAAGTCATGAGTAGAGAAGACAAAAAGAAAGAAGAGATTGAAGTTGTGTGCACAATGCACAAAGATTGAAGCTATGTGTCTCACAGAAGATTTGCAGTTAGGACCATTTTTTTTTTCCAACATCCAGAATTCCTTTGTAGCCCAAGCTGGCCTCAAACTTGAGATCTCCTTCCTTGGCTTCCTGAATGATGGGTTACAGCTGTGCACCACCACGCCTTGCTCTTGAAATAAGATCTTACAGTACGTGAAATATGGTGTCAATGTCCAATATTGAAAAAGCAGTCCTGGTTCAGTATAGTTGCACGGAAGACAAGGACACACTAAGCATGAACTTGGACATGCCTTCCTCGGACACTTGGGATTGAGTGTTTGGAAGGTGCCCAGAGGTACAGTGGAGACAGTTATGCTTCCTGCTTGCCAAAGATTCAGCAGGCCCGTGCACACATCACCGATTCTGTAAATAAATCTTTATACCAAGTACTGTCTGCTCTTTGGAACATGTATATTGCACACATGTCAAAGACAGCTGTCCAGCACCTGCTCAAGAGCAATGCAGGTCAAACTCTGTGGGTTACAATATGGTTAGAAGATTTTAGATGCCTAGAAAAGAATCTGGAGTTTTAATGATGGCAAATCCGTCAGCTCATTTCTCATGGTGCTGAAGCTGTAAATGCCATCCGCACGGCAACCCCTAGATGGGTTTCAGAAGCAAGGCTGATGGTATGTGCCTCCAGCAGACACCTCATCAGCAGTGTCCAGCCTACTCAGCAGACCATTGCTTCCCACACTGATCTGTATTTATGAAGACCCAGCAAAACAGTGTTTTTGGCAAATGTTTCTATCCTATAGAACCATTGCAAATAGTCTCGAATATGTATTTATTCTTGGCAGGCAGGGGTCTGCTCTAAAGGCCTGGGAGGATTTGTCTTACCGTCCACATCTCAGAGGGTGTCTCTCCTAAAGAAAGAAATATGAATTTCTTCCATGGCAACTTAGCAATCTGGGATCCTCCTGAGAACCAAGGCTGTACCTAAAATATTCATGGCTCTGATTCCCACAGGCTGATAAAGGAATATCTCAACTAATGACATTTCCCCTGGCACATGATCCAGTACATGTGGTTCCAGGAATATGGTAAGATTGCTACACTCTTGAGATTTTATTTATCTTCAATGTTTCACTGCTACTCAGATATATCTTTTAATATATAAACATGTGAAATGGTGAAAAAATATTTCAGTTCATTTTTTTGGACTAATCTGATCCTGCTACTCATAAATTATGGATGGTTCCATCTTGGGGCATTTTCCTTCCGCTCACTTTATAATTTTAGTCTGACATTTGGATAGCACTGGCCCTTCTGCACTGAAGTGCTTTTGAATCACTTAATTATAACCATTATGTCTTGGGAGAAAATGTGTACCAGTAATGACTTACCACTTTTAAGTGGCCAATTGAAGACACTGAAAGTAAGTTTTTTTATATCAAAAAAGAAGAGTCGCCCTATGCAAAAAGAATAGGCCAGGGTGAAAGAACTTCAGGTGGCAGGTTATCGAGATCTATTTAGACCGGTTTGAGCCAGATAATGAGAATTAGGAATACCTAGTCAGTGAGATGGCCTTGAACCCAGGAACAAATCCAGCCAGAAGTACAGAACTGCAATCCAGGATTAAAAGGCCACTAGGAACAAACAGAGCCAACTGATCTCATCACGTCTGTGGGTGCATACTCTCCCCGTTCCTTCCTTCCTTCTTCCTTGTCTTCCTCGAGTCTTATGATTTCCCCATCTGCATCCTACCTTTCATTTGCATTATTTGTCTTTGCCTTCTGGTGACTGCTGTCTCTCCACTACAGCATGAACATAATTGCTTCATCCCAACAGCTCCAATCCCACCCACCTCCAGACAAAACAACCAGCTCCAAACGTTAAGAGAAAGAACCCAATTGAGCCAACTTGGCTCAAGTGTTTACCCCTGCTTAGCTATCTAAGGCTGCTTCATCAAAGGAACTCACAAACCTTTAACCCAGCTCAACATTAGCCCACTGGCGTTACCATATACAAGAACATCTAAGTCATTCGTAGGCGTGATAGCTGGGTAGGACTGTTGGTTGCTTCCCTCTATTGAAAGCTTACATGGTGCCTCCTGATAGCATGAAAGCTAGTCCCCAGGGAGGAAGTCCTTCAGGTCAGTTCCACTTCAGAGCCATGAATCTGAAGTGCATAGTATCTTCAGCAATAGTGTGTTACCTTCAACCTCTGGGGCAACCAAGGACAACAGCAGTAGCCCATAATGTTTGGGGAGTCTTTTTGACAAGCCTGATCAACAACTCAAAAGAGTGCTCCTCATGCCTAGCGTTGGGGATTTGTTAGATGGTCTGTGGCTCTTTATCACCCCATATGCAGAAATTTAAACTACGTATGTTCATTTATATACTTATTACATGTATTATAGATATTTTATATAGATAGTTAATAGTATGAGTACTTATGACATTTTCAGACATCATTGCTTTTATTTTACCCATTCCTCACTAATCTTTGTTTACCACGCCCCTGATTAGAGCCATCCCTGGTTTTTCCCATTTCCCTAGTCAGATAACTTGTATCCTCCTATTCCCTTTCCAACTGCCCCCACCTCCACACCCTAGCAATGCATATAACTCTAAAGGTGCAGTAGTGGCTCACAGACCCTGGTGGTAACCAACAGCCCTCTAATTGGACCTGTGTCCCGCTCAACAAGAGCGAAATCATTCCTGGTACTGAAAAACTAGTTAATTACCAAGGGATAGTGAAGCCATGGATCTTGGATGAGAACCTAAAATAACTGCCTTACTAAGACAGTATCATTCCTAATTACATCCAACATATTCATCATTATACCCACAGTGTGGGCAGCCATCGTCGAGGAAACTTCTCTTTACAACAGACAAAGACTATCATAGTCAACCACAACTGATCAAAATGCAGAGTCATAGAGTGCAATCTAGTAAATACATCTACAAAACGACTCCTGTGGCTAAAGCTCAGAGGACTTTGCAGAACAGAGGAGGAAAGACTGTAGGAGCCAGAGGGCCAGGGAGTTTGCTGTGACGTTCTGTCCCCATTGTACTGACAGAAGCTACGCCCATAAAGTCTTACCAACATGGCTGGCTAAACGCGAGCTGAACAAGAGCAACAGCAACAGTCATGCTGAAGTGAATGGGAAAAGTCCGCAAGACCTCAGCCCTATGGGTAACTAGGGAATGCTGACAGGTGGAGACATAATCTTCCCCAGAGAAGAGAACATCAATTGGTTACCCAACACAAAACGGTCAGCCCTGAAAACACACATACAAGTAATATATACAGACTGAGCAGGTTGTATTTATACATTTAGGAGTGTGTGTGTGTGTGTGTGTGTGTGTGTGTGTGTGTGTGTGTGTAACAACTGATAAAACAATAGAAGCCACGAAGTCGAAAGAAAGCGAAAGGGATTTGAGGGAGAGTATGGAGAGAGGAAGGAAAGGGAAAGGTGAATGTAATTACATTATAATCTCAAACATAAAAAATAATTTTTTACAGAGAATGTATATCTAAGGATGAAGAATTAGAATACTTCTTGCAGAACAGGGTGATGGGATCTTGAGATTAGAATGGATCTGAAGCACTCAGTGGATTTTTCCAACTCTGTAGAAGTCTCCTGAGAGTTAAGCTTGCTGGGTGAAAATGTTCTCAGCATAAGCAGTTTTTAGCAGAGGCCTTTCTACTGCTAGGCAGATTCATCTTCAGACAGATCTGGAACAGTTGAACTGAAGCTCTCACCATCCAGTGTCCTTTCCACATGCTTGGGTCTGCTCTACGGAGTTCCCAGGAGAGTTCAGTTCTAGGGTCCATGTGACAAATACTTACACACTGCTATCCCACTAGCTCTCCTCTCCTCCTGTCTTAACATATCGATCTTCCCTTAAACACTCTTCAGATCTTCTCCCTTCTGTCTATTCTCTGGTTTGCCAAGGACTCTTCATGTGTGGGTAGAAATGTTTAAAATTTGTGGACCATCCGAAAGGATGTTGGCTGAGATCGCCAGTTCTCAGCCAAGTGTAACATTTTTACTGATGTGACCAAAACCTTTTAGCTTGGTGGGCTTTGTACTGTGACATGGTATTAAAGGGCTTGTATACTATATTCTCTGCTTTCCAGCTGTTTGACTTGAGGCAAACACACACACACACACACACACACACACACAGAGAGAGAGAGAGAGAGAGAGAGAGAGAGAGAGACTAAACATTAAATCAACCTTTAATGCATGGTCCCCATCATACACAATGTCTCTGATAATTAAATAATAATATATGTAAAGAACATAAAATAATATCTAGTATACAGTTAATACTCACAAATGTTAAGCATTGTTTTGAGATGAGTTGAATACCATTATCTATTATGTAGCCTTCTAAAGGGGATATGTCATCAGGAAAGTCTTAGTTTCTTAGTTCAACATACAGATTCCCTCTCTGTATTCTGATTAATCATTCTCCAATGTCTATGGTCCACAACTGTGCTGATTTTGACCTATATTTCAAGATAATGAAAGGGTTGAATAAGATAGAACCAGGGAGAGAGTGTGCAGCATGCTGATGGGCCATTCAGAGAGTCTTTACATCACAAAAGGCTTCCCTAGTTGCCTCCTTCACATTAGTCATCATTAGCCTTCCTCTTCAAATGCGAGTAGTAAGACCCCAAACTGGGGAACTACTTGTCTGAACAACAAACGGAGCAGATGACTAAAATAAAAACTGACATGGAAACCTGCTTTCTACTTCAGTGTTCCTTGGGTAGAGTTAAAATAATCTAAAACTTGATATCAGTGTTCTCTCACACTGTCGAGAATCTCTTCCACGTGGGAAGAAGGGGGTTGCAGAAGAATGGCAACTTGGAAATCGTACGAATCTGTCAGAGTCTCAATCCCGTTGTGGAGTCGTCTGCACGATTTGCATGTTACTTAATTTCTCAAAACCTCAGTTTCTCCTCTGTACGGTAATAATAATGGGTGCAATAGTACCCATTACATGTTTGTCGTGAAGGCTGAGTGGAAGTGTGTGGGCTGCTCACCACGGACAGGACCCTGCATCTACTGTAACACACGGTAGCTCTGGGAAATCTCATAGTTAATATTTTCCGTCATGCACCATCAAGCAACCTTGAAAGGCAAGAATTACCACCTCCTTTGGCTGTATCTGACTTACCTTCATACTCTAAGTAATACAAGCAAAGGAAGAGCATCAGTCCTTTGGAAAGCAATGCTGGCAATACTGTAATGGCCAATTATTTTGCCCAGTTCTCTAAAATGTATAGAGTCACAAATCCACTTTCAGAAGAAAGCTTGTTAGCATTTATAAATCACAGTGTCTGCCCACGCCAACTCTATCATCAGATTTACACAACTAACAGCATCCAGACACTGTAGCTGTTCTTATCACTACCCTAGACTGAAAGGTGATGCCATAGCACAGGAGTCAGAACAGCGTGATGACCAAGCTAGACATGCAGCGGGCTCTAGCCTCAGCTGTGCCACAAGCGTGGCCCGTCACTGGCCCCTAGCGCTGAGAGGAATTAGTTAAGAAATGCGTGAATGTTGGCAGGTGCGGTTTCTGCAACTGTCAATACTACCCTGTGGCTCTAAATACCAACTGTGGACCTCTGGCTCCAAAAGGATGCCCTACCACTGTAAGAGAGAGCTTTTGCTGCCTCAGTCCGGGTCTCAGGTAATGAGGAGAATAATTCATTAACAGAAACTTCTCGCCTAGGCAGACCACAGCACAAACGACCACATATTCATCTTCCTGGTTCTCACAGATGGTAGGTAGGGAGAGGTCCCAGGTGATCTCTTAGAGAGACAATCAAGAGCAGCCCAGATAATGATAACAGCCTGTAGTGTGCTCTTACTTCTTCCTTATGTCTGAAAACTGAATATATTACTTGACAGAAATAAAATTGTAATAGCATGAATATAAACTTAATGTGAAGATCAAATGTAATCTTAATATTTATTTTGTATAGATAAACAGTAGCAGCGCATATCTGAATAGAAAATGTACTATAACTCAAGCCAAGGACTCACACACTAATCCCATTTTAAATATATTTATTCAACGTGGCAGTAGAGAATGAGGTAATGTCAACAGTTGGGTGCTGGGGGCCTCCCTTGCAGGAATGAGTCACCTTAGAGAACAACATTATTCTACTCCCATGCTCAGACCCTATCCTCTATCCACAGAAATCCTGAAGAAAGAATGAAAGAAAGAAAGAAAGAAAGAAAGAAAGAAAGAAAGAAAGAAAGAAAGAAAGAAAGAAAGAAAGAGAGAGAGAAAGAAAGAAAGAAAGAAAGAAAGGAAGGAAGGAAGGAAGGAAGGAAGGAAGGAAGGAAGGAAGGAAGGAAGGAAAGCCAAGGTGAAGGGCTTCAGTTCTGAGGTGGTGGGGAGGGGGTGGCAGAGACAAAGGAAGAATGGCAAAGGGGAGAGCTATTTATAATTGGAGTTAATTTTCCTAGGTTTGGTCTCTGTAGACAGGGCTGAGTACCAAGCCAGCCACCGAGGAAACAGGAGATGAGGGAAACTCTGGGCATAAAGACCACCAATCAATGGCTAAAGGAGGTACCTGGGATGTACCTTTGAGACCTAGTGGATCTCAACCTTCCTACGCTGTGACCCTTTAGTACAGCCCCTCATGCTGTGGTGACCCCCAACCATAAGTTATTTTCATTGCTACTTCATAACTGTAATTGTGCCACTATTATGGGTTGTACTGTAAATACCCGATACGCAGATGGTCTTAGGCAACTCCTGTGAAAGGGTCATTTGACACCCAAAGGGATTGTTCTCGACCTACAGGTTGAGAACCACTGGCTCATGCCAATGTCTTCACATCAATTGCAGGCTTCAAACTTACCTGTTGGGAATGAAAACAAGAATGTGGCATGAACCAGGGCGGGATGTGTGCCTGGGTGTCCTTAAGGACTCTCTGGGATGGGATGGGCTCTACCCCCATCTTTTCAGGGTCTTTACAAGACTTGAAATCCGCACTGTCTATTGTAATCCTTTACCTGATTCCTACCTAGGAAATGGTTACAGTGCATGAACCTCTCTTTCTCATTTTCCATCTTCCCTCCACATTCCAAAATGTGCCTATTTACTATGATTTAACTAAATGTTCCCAGAGTGCTTAGCAGCCAGGAAGTATATGTTCATCACATCTTCATTCCAATGAGTGAATTCCCTTATGGGGGGACTGAATGTGAATGGTCCCCATAGACTCATGGGGAGTGGCACTGTTAGACGTTGTGACCTTGTTGGAAGAAGTGTGCCATTGGGGGTGAGTGCTGAGGTTTCAAATGCTCAAGATAGAGATCCAGATACAGAGCTCTCAGCTTTCCTCTTCAACACCGTATCTGCCTGTGTGTGGCCGTGCTCTGTGTCGTGATGATAGTGGACTAACCCTGTGAACTGTAACCCTGCCCCAGCTGAATACTCTTCTTTCTAAGAGTTGCCATGGTCAGATGTCTTCACAGCAATAGAACATTGACTAAGACACCGCCTCATCCAATGAGAAAGTGAATTTCCTGTATTTGATATACCACCAGGAATGACACATCTGCTTCATTTCGGACTGATCAATCACCAGCAGCTTCTGGAAGGTGAATCACAACCCAGTGGAGAAAAGCATGTGTTGCAGGACTCTAGCCAGTGTGGTTCTGCAGTCAGAAGAGCACCCCCTGCTGGTCACTGGCACCACTATCATCAGTACTGCTTAGTACTGCTCTGATCACAAAGGCTTGGAATGTCTAGAAGCTGACACAGAGACCTGCAATGTTCAAACTCCTTGAGTGACTACCACACATGTTCATGTTGACAACTAAGCTCCCATATTCTTGGAAATTCATGAGACCACACTCAGCAGCAGATTATGTTTTAAGACGGAAAGGAAGCTGAGTCACAAGGGAAGAAATCCATCCGTCAGCTAAAGCAGACCCTGCCTGGAGAGCAGGACCAGCCAGTCCTGACCATCCCAGAGCCCACTGCTCCGCCACTGAAGGAAGCCACGGAGACAGCCCACACACCCCACAGCAGCAGCCCATTTTGTAACTGCAGAGCTCTGACTTTTGTGTTGCTGAGAATCAGAAAGAGCATTTATCTGGAATTTGATTTGTGGTAGAAACAGATGTAAACTTCGAGAAGAATTAATCTCATGTGTGCAGTGAAAAGATTTTCATGAACCCACAAAATGTCCAAGAAAAGTAAATAATGAGTATTTAATGACCCTCAGTATAATTTGGCTAATTATACAGATTTTAGATTATAATATTGCTTGGGTAAACATAATGATATCCTATTTGCCACAAATTCCCTTAGTTTAATCAATTACTTTTCTATTCTGCAGGTGTCATTAAGGCCATTCTAATCAAAGGACAAGCATATGTATGCTATACTAGAGGACCAACTTCAACTGTAAATACCTAATAAATGTACACACAGAAGAAAGTATCTATTCTGAATATACTATTTAACCATAATGTTTGGGGAAAATCGTACATGTTAATGGTGAAATTAAAGGCTTTAAGATCTAATTTGATTACTTTCTGTGCACATTACTTATAACTTAGCTTGCAGCTAAATTTATCAAGATAGCTTTGCCTTTAGCAGGGAGCCAAAAGCAATTTTCAAGTGAGAACGGGGCCCGGAGTCCTGGCGGATGGCTTATGCACCGCAACTTTCATCAGACAGCACCTCATTCTCTGAATCCCTTAGCAGCTAACAAGCATCTACCGAGCTACAGGACAGCCATAAACAGTGCCATTAGTTGCTTATATACACAACAAAGGTGTCTAATGGACCAATATTGCACACTTCCCCATAGCAGCAGGACTTATTTTACAATGGGTTATTATGCTAATAGATTGTAAAATAGTATAGGAGAATGCAGCTGTAATGTATTTACCCCTGTAGACAAGGTGGGGGGGAATGCTTTGCAGGCAATTATCATGAATTATTGCCCTATCTGCAAAACAATTACTGTAGACTCATGTGTTTCGGTTTTCCAAGTTTATTACCATTAGCAGGCACAGGGAGAAAATAATGAGCAAGCCACTCAAATCCACACTTGCAAACATCCTATTCGGCACAAGCAAGGTGGTAGGTGCCACCAGCCTTCCCTCGCTCCCCGCCGCTCCTCTACTCTGGAAAAGACTTCTCTTCTTGAATGCATCAAGCACTTTAAAGAAACAAATGGAACAATGGCTGTAATTTAGAATGCAATTAGCTCAGCTACTTCCCCTTCTTCTTCCAATTACCCACAGCAACTTACCTCTTGCCTCTACCACTGCTTCCTCTCTGTGCCAGCTGTTGCTACATGGAATGATGTCATTCTGCTAGAGAGACTGTGACTTGGTGAGGGCCCCAGGGGACTCAGCTCAACCCTGGCTCTCTTCCTTCTCCTTCCTTACTCATGACATCTGGGAGGCTATGTTTGCTGAGCCTTACACATCTCCACTGGAAATAGAGTTCACTCTGGCCAGTCCAGCCAACCCCCTGTTCTGGCACTATGAGAATGGAGACTAAAAGAACAGGATGTTAATGGGAGGCAAGGCTCACCATGCTCTGCTCATATGTTTCCTTGAAAATCCCTCATTATCAGAGTATCACTGAGCCCCAAACCTGCAGGACTCTGTCCACCGCTAACCTTTTCTGACAAGTTCCTTGGCCTTTGTCACCACAGGGCCTTTGCGTGTGCAGTTTCTGCTGTTTATAAACCTCTTTATGCACTGCCTGCACCTCACTACCTTCACCTAACTTCCCTAGAGTCCCGACTCCACTGTTTTTCCTCATTCACTGCGCTCTCTCAAGACGCCACGTTTCTGTCCTATAAATTCCTTACTATCAGGTGTACAAAGTTGGCTCCCATTTTGATGGTTATTTGTCTAAACAGCCTTCTCTGTCACCAACAGACTTCGAGCCCCATAAAATGAATTTTTTTTAACTTGTCATTGTACCAAAATACATTGTACCTTAGTAGATGCTCCAAGAATATATCTGAATTAGTAAAATTATTTGAAGTAAAAAAAAAAAAAAGTGACTAGACACCAACATCATGTGTGAGAAAGGGGTGCAGTGGGCAGAAGGGCTGCAATGGAGGGAGAGTGGTGTCCACGGTGCACGAGAGAATGCAGCTGTCGCTGACGGCACAGGACACATAACAGAAAGTCGGTGGGGGTGAGAGAGCATGGAGGTTGTTGGAGGCTGGCTAGAAACTAAACAGAACTGCGCTTTAAATTGTGGTAGGAAGGGAGTGGCAACTCCCTTATACAATACAGCATGGATCAGGAAAAGTGAGCAGAGAAATTGTCAACAGAAGTAACACTGACTGCCATTTAAACTGGAAGATTAGAGCTAGGAGCCAGACTGAGACGGCTTGAGGGGAAATAAGAGGCAGGGAAATGTACCATCTGGATATGAACAGGGAGTCAGAAAGCATCCAGCACCAGGTGCACTGTTCGGTGAGAGCGTTTCATGGAAAGAGAGACAGATCTGTCTCTGCGGGGAGAGAAAAGAGGCCATGGAGAGGCTGTGCAAGCCAGGAGAAGGCCACAGGAGCGGCAGCAGGCAGCCACAGGCCTAGAAGCCACAGGCTGCGGGATGCAGAGGAGAGGAGAGGCTCTAGAGACACAGACTGCCTGTCAGGAGAGCACCAGCCAAGGCAGGAAGCCTGCAGGCAAGGCGCAGCGCCACCCTGGGCTGGTCACGGTCTAGCCTTGGTCTTCTCCAGGAGATGAGGAGCATTGACCTTTGCTGAGAGCAGTCTGGAAGAAACAAGGGGCAAAGGGACCTGAGGCTGGAAGCTGGCCATATCGGGGTCTGTTCCAGGTCCCAAGCTGCAGAAGGAGAGGGGAAAGAAGGAAAGCAGGCAGAGGAAGGCCTCTTTTAGGCCACACCAGTGGAAAAGGTTTAGAAGTTGCCAGAGAGGATTGTATATGGCTGGAAGATCAATTTTGGTCATCTGTTAGTGGCCCAGCTGAGCATTAGAGGCATGCCCAGTAACCCATATGTGTGGGGTGCTTCCTGTCACTCCTACACAGGTGAGTGAGAGAGCCATCTGACCTCACTGCGCTCTGGGCGACACTGCCTGTGCTCAGGCAGCCCCAGGACCAGGAGTGCATCGAAAGCACAGACAAGCATTCTGCAGCCACACACACAGTAGCAGGCAAGTTTTAGGTAAAGAAAAATTACCACCAACAGTCCAAGAGTTTTCTCCAAACATACTTTTAATGGATGATCACATTACATCCTTTCTAAAGGCACTTTTAAAACTCAATAAATGACTGCTTACCACGGAGCACAATACAATCCCTTATAAGTTAAGCTCTTCTCGTGAATCACTTGTAATTACTGGGCATTTTCAAGCCCAGGGGATGTATAACTATATTATTGTATCTCTGTGATTTTTATGAAGTCAAGACAAGGAAACAAATCACTGTAACTGAATTAATCTCTTCACCAGAGCTCATAATAATCAGAGAAAACTTTAACATAAACCAAAAATCCGTCGTTACTAAATCATCAGGTCTATTCCTAACTATATCTGAGACTATTTGATCCCAAAAGGGACAGGGACCAAGGGAAGGGGAGGAAGAAAGGAGCTGAGAGGGAGACGGAGGAAAGGCAAACGGGGGACTGGAAAGGGCAGGACAGAGACAGGGAAGGGAGGAGGGAAGGATGCTTTAGTTTCCCAGGGTTGCTGGAATAGCCTCAAACAACACAGTGTCTTCCCTTACGGGTGTGGAGGTCTTTAGTGTGAATGCAAGACACTGTGGGCATGCTCTTGCAGAAGTCAAGGGGATGTGCTACTCATATACCAGTCCATAGGCTCACCCCATCTCCATCATCACGAGGCTGACTTGCTCTGCTCTGTCCTCTCCATTGCTGTCTCTCCTGTCCCCCCGCTCTGACTCACTTCCTTTCATCTTACAATAACCCTGTGATTACCCTAGACCTTGCCACAAAATACAGGACTGTAGCCCTAGTTTTTGAGATGTCAACTTACTAGCGTCTTCAGAGCAACCTTGGCCATGTTCCGTAAGAGCAGGATTCGGGGGGTTCACTGGTGAACATCTTTGGGAGAGCATTACTTGGCCAACCGCACGGTTTTTGTTTTGAGCATAAGGGAAAGGGAAGAGGCTTTCAAGCTGAATGAGAAACGTGTTGCAGTTGGAGCCTCAGACCCACTTTGCTGACCAATAACCTCACAGGAGGGGCTCTAAAATCTGCCCTCTTTAAAACAGGTGCAGAGCGTGTCATCTGAGTTTTCTTTTGAATTATAGAGAAAAACAGTGAAGGAGAAGGGCTGGCCAACTTCAGCACCCGGCACCACCCAAGTCACCACCGCCGACCAGGAGCCACCTGCATCAGCTCAGCTCCACTGCTCCTGACACCACGAGACATACTTCCTTCACATCTTTGCAGGGAGAGCTCAGTATCTTTGAGACAGTCGAAAGTCCTGGTTCTCAGCCTGTGGGTCTTGATTCCCTTAGGGGTCGAATGACCTTTTCACAGGGGTTTCCTAAGACCATCCTGCATATCAGATATTTACATTACAATACATAACAGTAGCAAAATCACAGTTGTTAGGTTTCACCACAATATGAGGAACTGTGTTAACGGGTCACAGCACTAGGAAGGTTGAGAAGTACTGCTCTAAAGAGAGCCTACGTTACACCGTTATGGCCTTTAGTCAAAGCACTCCTGCCGTCTGGGCATGACCACCTTGCGTGGCTATTTCCAAGGACATGGAGTTCCCTCTTCTGCAAATGAATCCACTCATAGGCATTTCTCTTCGGAATCAATTTCTAAAAGTAGTGTTAACGAAACCTGGAGTCTGTACAAAATTATTGCCTTACACACATGTGAGAGCTAGAGCGAGACGTCCCAATGTTATCCAGCAAAACGTGGTTTACATTATGCAGGGGTGGGGAACGTGAGCCAGGGTCCCTTCGGTCATATTTTTGCCTCAGAGTTGTCGGCTGATGGCAATGCCTTCACTTGGAACTACTCTGAGGCCACGCTCAGAAAGACGCTTTGACATGGTGTGTCCTGCTCTTGACATGGGGACACAATCTCATCTACAAAGCTGGCATCTGAGACGTGTGCAGTGGAGTTAAAAAAAAAAAACGTTAATGTTTTGAGTAAATTCAGAACTTTGCATTGGACTGCATTCATTGCTATCCTGGGTTATCTTTGGCCACAGGCTGTGAAAGCAGAAAAGGAAACCCGTCTGTTTCACAGGATCATTAAAAGGGCTGAGGAAGTTGTTGTACTCACAGGGCTCAGAACCACGATTCAGCTCTAGGGAGTATGTCCCCTTCTGTTCTTGACCAGCCTACTGCCCTCTTCCTGTACCCAAGACATTTAACTGGGAAAATCCCAGTTCACCAGGGAAAACCCCTTTGCTCCAGATGCAAGCTCAGTACACACATGTATACACACAGTAACAAATCTGCCTGGTCCTGTTCGGGATGCTACTATCTTACTAAATACCTTACTGAATCTGTTACAAATGTACATGAAGAGATGGCCTGGGAGCAAGTAAGAACACTCAAGATGAAATGTTCCAGTGTTCTAGGACAGGTTTCTATAAATAATGGCCATAGGGCTTCAGAGGCCAGCTAGAACAGAACTGTACTGAAATGAGAAAAATAGGGACCACAATGGTCCCATGTACTGGGTTTGACCCTCAACAACACTCAGAGACAAAGATGTGTTGGGAAAAAACGCTGGTTAAACAAGGCTTGGAGGAAAGGTACATTGTTTTTTTCATTTGCTGGAGTCCTAGCTAGACCTCTTTTTTTGGAATCCTAGAAACTACATTCTAGACTTGAGCAGAGCAGACACTCAAGGTAAATTCACACTAAGCACATTCAGAAGTGTGATGTAAAGCACCAGATGGCCAATGGATTGTTCCCTATGAACAATAACTGTGATTACAGCAATCTCATTGGTATGGCTGGCATATGTTTTCCCTGAAGACAAGTCATAATCGAACGGCTTGTGATTTAACACGAAAGCGAATGAAGGAGAGCTATATCCTGTGTATGTTTTCTGGCATCAGGCTAAGGCAGGCTGACATTTGCTCTGACAAGAACAGGGTCTTCAAAGAAATGAACCGAGATGCTACTTTTTCTCTTCCTCATACTTGACACACACTCCTTGCTAATGCCATATTTGTTTCTGTTCTAAACCCTATTGTCTTACTGTATTTATTCTGGTGTTTTAAGACAAGGCCTCTCTGTGTAGCTATGGCTTGCCAGGAACTCATTATGTAGATCAGGCTGGTCTCAAACCTGCAGCAATCTCTCAGCTTCTACTGGGAGATCTGAGATCATAGAGGCTTCTGGGAGTGTGCTACCATATCCAGCTGAAGGACAATTGTCTTAATGATATCATGTTTATTTTGTTGTCCTGGGAGCAGGCCTAGCTCTTTGAAGTAGCCTTGTGTGTCCCTGCTCAGGCTCATAACTTTCAGAGGAAGGGAAAGAACATTTCTGTGCAGTTGATGAAGATGAGGCTTAAATAGGTTTTGTGTAGCCAGAGCCAAGAACAGGAATCAGACCTCACACAAGGAGCGGTAAACGGGAGACTATACAGCACCATGATCATCTCATGACTGCTACTCTGCTGTCTCATCAGGTCTCCCATCTGCTTTACTCCATGAAACCCACTGCCAAGGGCTTGGGCCACTCCCAGATGAGAGCTAAGGAGAGAGATCATTTCCCAGCACTGGTGAATGCTTATACATCTAAATCTCAATGCATCTTCTGAGTTATGGAGCTGGCCACGTGCTCCTGTTGAACGTCAGTCTGCCGGGATGTAGGACAGCCCCGCCGTTGGCAAAGGAGGTGAGGATGAATGAGTGCAGATAGATTCATGGGAGAGGAAGAAACAAGAAAATGTCAAAATGTCTCTGGCTTCTTGTGTCTTCTTCCAAACCTTAAACACAGTTCCGAAATGACAGCCTCACTGATCCCACCATGGTTGTCACCCATCTTCTATCTAGGGGTCAGCAAACATTTTCTGCAAAGGACTAGATGGTGTATATGTTAGGATTTGTGGGCAATATGGTCTGCGTTGTCTTAATCACTTTTCTTTCGCAGTGATAAGACACCATGACCAAGGCGACTGAGAAAAGAAAGAGTTTATGAGTATGAGTGCATGTGTACCTGTGTATGTGTCAGTAGCCACCTGAAAATAAACACCCCAAACACTGCAATTTTATGCACATTAGAGTGTGGCAGTGCCATTTCCCCATGTATCTTGTGGTTCCTATCTCACAATCATGGATAGTGAGGTAATCCTTAGAAATGCATAAACCGACTCTGGCCAGGCCAGCAGGTAGGCTAACTGCAGATCTTCACCTCTACCAGTGCTTCTCCGAATACAATCCTGCAGTCTTCTCCCTAGCTCTGCAGCAGACCACCAAAAAATGCTAAATCTAAAAATCCATGGGCACAAAACATCCAGGAAATATGAGACACAATGAAAAGACCAAATTCACACGTGATAGAAATTGGGAAAGGAGAAGAAACTCAGGTCAAAGGCACAGAAAATGTTTTCAGTAAAATCATTAAAGAAAATTTCCCTAGCGTAAAGAAAGACGTCCATCAAAGCACTAGAAGCTAACAGAACACCAAATAGACTGGACCGTAAAAGAAAGTCCTCTCAGGGCGTGATGATTAAAACATTACATGTCCAAAACAAAGGAAGAGACTGAGTAGCGCAGAAAGGCAGATTTATTAGAATAGCACCTGGCTTCTCAAGCGAGACCCTAAAAGCCAGAAGGTCCTGGACAGATGTACTGCAGACTCAAAGAGACCGCAGGAGCCAGCCCAGACTACTATACCCAACAAAATGCTAAATCGCAATAGGTGAAGATCATGAGATAAAGATTATAAGCTGTTAAAACCAAACTTAGGCAATATCTAATTGTAAACCTATAGAAAGTGCTACAAGGAGAACTCCAACCTAAGAGGTTAACCATGCCGTATGTGAGAAGTCAGAGAATAAATAATCCTAGGTCAACAAAAGAGGGAGCTCACACAAGGACACACACCAGCAGCAGCAGCAGCAGCAGCAGCACCACCACCACCACCACCATCATCACCACCACCACCACCACCACCACCATCATCACCACCACCACCATCACCACCACCACCATCACCACCACCACCACCATCATCACCACCACCACCACCACCACCACCACCATCACCACCACCACCACCACCATCATCACCACCATCACCACCACCACAACAACAACAAAGTAACAGCAGGAAAGAAACATTGCTCATTGATATCTCTCAGCATCAATGGTCTCAATTTCCTAATAAAAAGACACAGACTGACAGAATGGGTGTGAAAGCAGGATCTATCCCTCTGTTGCACCCAAGAAATACACTTTAACATCAAAGAAACTGCCTCAGGCAATAAGAGAATGGAAAAAGATATTACAAGAAAATGGACCTAAAAAACCAGTTGTCATAGCCACTTTAATATCTGACAAATAGACTTCATACTAAAGCTAAACGGAAGAGAAAAGGGACACTGCATACTCATCAAAGGAAAACCCTGCAAGAGTACAATGCGATTCTTATTGTCCATGCATCAGACTCAAGGGCCCCGAGTTTGTCAGAGAAACAATACTGCCACTTAAATCGCATATGGACTCTCACACCGCAGGAGTCAGGGACTTCAGTACCCTACCGTTCCCAAGAGATAGGTCATCCAGACAAAATCTAAACAGAAATGCTGGAGCTCACTGAAGTTATAAATCAAATTGACCTCACAGAAGCTTACAGAACATTTCACTCAAACACGAAAGGAATATGCTTTCTTCTCAGCACCTCATGGAACGTTCTCAAAATTTGACCACATACGCAGTCACAAAGCAAGTGTCAACAGATACAAGGAAACTGAAGTAACACCCTGCATCCTATCCGACCCCCACACACTAAATCTGGATATCAACAATGACAAAAGCTTGCAAACTCAAAGAAACTGAATAACTTACTGTTGAATGAAAAATGGGTCAAGACAGAAACAAGAAGGAAATAAAATTTTTTTCTAGAATTGAATGAAAATGAGTACACAGCACACCCGAATTTATGGGACACAGTGAAGGCTATTCTAAGAGGGAATAAGTGCGTGCATACAGGAGCAGGAGAGAGCTCATGCTGATTAGTTAACAGCACACCTGGAAGATGTAGAACAAAAAGAAATCACATTCAAAGGGAGAAGATGGCAAGAAATAATCAAACTCAGGGCCGAAATCAATAAATTAGAGACAAACAAGCACAGAAATATAATCAATGAAACAAAGAGATGATTCTTAGAGAAAAATCAGTCAGACTGACAAACCCTTATCCAAATTAACCAAAAGGAGAGAAAATATCCAAATTAACAAGATTAGAAGCGAAGGAGGGCATAAAAGCAGATGAGGAAATCTAGAGAATCCTAAGGAAATACTTAAAAACCATGTACTCCATCACACTAGAAAATCTACTAGAAATGATCTTCTCAATAGGCACCACCACTTTCCACACTGAAGCCAAGGTCAGATAAGCAGTGAGTGCACCTAGAACCCCCGCGGAGTAACAGCAGTAATTAAAATCTCCCAATCCAAAAGGAATCTACCAGATTTTCCAAGAAGAGTTAATGCCATCAAATCTTTCCCCTCAGAGTTCATGGAACCCTGCGGAGGGGACTGAAAGAGTGATTCCTCCAGAGCAGACGGAGGACCCAAAACAACAAACCGTCTCCATCAACACACCACAGCTCACATGAACTCAGGCTGAGGAGCATGCACAGGGCTGGCTGCACCACGTCCTCTGCATATATATATCATGGCTGCCGGTTGCGCATATGAAGGAGTAGGTGTCTGATCCACTGTCTTGTGCCTTTTTAACTCTTTTCCTTCTGATTGTTTGTATAATTTCAATGTGTACATTTTGTTTTGTCTTATATTTCATTATGTTATATTATATTATTATATCTCCTTAGAAGTCTTTTTGTTTGCTAATGAAAGACAGAAAGGTATGGACAGGATCTGGATGGAAGGGGAGGTGTAGAGGAACTGGGAGGAGTAAACGGAGGGAAACAATAATAAATAAGAAAAGAATAATAAAAATATGACTTAGAAAAAACAAGAGTTTACAAACATACACACGCTTTTGGAGCCTCTTTTATGGACTTTTCTTAGGAATAGGTCACACTGCATAACAGATTAGAAGCACAGAGGACATATTCACGGAAGACTCTGGTTTTGTGTGCAATGAAAACGCGTTGCTTTATTAGGAAGCTGGCAAGGGTGGTGCCATACTTACTCTAAGCTACTGTGTTCTATTTGCATAGGTCCAAACTGAAAAACACTTTATCATTAAAATACTAAAGTTAACCTGGGGGAGAAAGAAATGCACCAACCACAGGTGAGCAGCACCAACTGCACCACATTGTGTTAATATGAGGGCGAAACTGCTCTCTGGTGACACACAAATGGGCAGGACGCGCTTCAGTAAAACTTCGTGAACCAATCAGATGTTAGGCTGGACTTGACCTGCATTCGCGCTCTGTGGACCTGCAGTCTACGTCACCACCCTACTTGCTACTGTCTCCTGTGATCGCATCAGCTCCGCCAATGACAGACTGCCTTCACAGCTGTGCTCTCACAGGGGCACGAGGAAACTGAAAAGTTCCCGTGTCCTACTCATGCTACAGCCATTTTGGCCTGTGTTAGTGATGTTGGAATGATAAAGTCACCTCACAAAGCATTTGGGAGAGGGTACCTGTGCGTGCACATGGGAGGCAGAGGAGGTTGGGTGTCTTGCTGTGTCACGTTATTCCTTTGGGACCAGAGTCACTAATTGAACCTGGAGCCAGGCTGGTAGCTAGCCAATCCCTAGGGATCCATCTGCCTCTACCTCAGCAGTAGGTTTATAGACCTAGACAAGCCACAGCCAGCTTTTTCTGAAGGTTCTAGGATCAGAACTGAGGTCCCCAGGCTTGCTAAGTGAACACTCTTTTCCCCTGAGCTGTCTCTCCAGCCACTAAGAGTATACCTCCATTGCCAGGCAGCGATATCTGTACTAGATACTGATTTAAATCTTGTAAGCTCTTGCTCTCAACTGGAGTTATTTTTATTCATCTCTGATCAGCACCTAGCACCATGCAGGGCAAACAATGGACTCTCCTTGAGCCTCACTGTGGAATTCAGTGAGCAAGTGTACATGCTTCAACCCAGAAGAGTGAGAACTGTCATCCTCCCGTTCCAGTGTGACACTCAGGCTAAGCTGGAATAGTTGCTGAACACGGTCTACTCAGCATATAGAAGAGGACACAATTTTATTGAATTTTTGGCCATTCCTCAAGAGAAGTCCATATGAAGTACATTTTCTCCATTCCGTGGGCAAGGGCAATTGGTTTCCACATCACTGAATGACTGCCTCAAGTCACAGAGACCGGGGGTGCTCACACAGATGCGGCTGTTTCGGGTCTGGGATGCATGGCCCAGCCTGGATGCTGACATACTTTCCCTCCTCCTCCAGTCTGCACAGCAGATGTGCCTTAGCCCTGACTTTCCCAAGATAGCTTTGTCCAACAGAGGAAAATATGAAAACCACTTCTCGAAATCCCTTTGTTTTGGGTGGATGACTCTGCAGTTTGGAGTGCCTGCCGTTCAAGGATGAGGCCCGGATCCTAGCACTGGTATAACATAAGGGCTTGTTGGCCATGAGCCAAAACAATGTGAGTGACCCAGTCTAAAGAGAATAAGGCAGGAAGTGACAAGGATACACTTACCACTCTTCCCTGGCCTCCACATTCACATGCGCGCACACACACACACACACACACAATCAGACTTTAGGCTGGACTTGACTTGCATTCGCGCTCTGCGGACCTGCATCCTACGTCACCACCCTACTCGCTACTGTCTCCGCCAATGACAGACTGCCTTCACAGCTGTGCTCTCACAGGGGCACGAGGAAACTATTGTAGGAATGGTATAACAGGGGGCTTGTAGAAACCCCTGGGGGTTCTTGGAGTTAGATAGGTGTCTCATAATTCCCAGCCCGAGCCACTTTATTTATTCACACCCCCCCACACACAAGTTCTGTCCAGGTGTGGAGCTGCGAGGCTGCAGCTCCATCTGGTCTGCCCTCGGTGTCTGGATGGCGCTGTCTTCAACCGGACTCCGCGGGCGGATGGGATGTACGGGATGTCTCCTCTTTCGTAGTCCTCGGATCAGGATGTTGGCTTGGGCTGCATAAACCTGTGGATAATCTTGGGTTTTGGGGAAAGGGCTGGGCGTGTGGGGGAGTGAGGGGTGCTTAAAAGGGGTGTCTCCTTCTAGGCAGCAGTGTTTAGGGGGTCCGTGTGTGATTTGCGTCCCACGCAAGGTTTTAGGGGGATCACCAGGTGACTTGCTGTGGAAAAAGGATTGATTCTGTGAACAAAAAGAGGATTAATTTTAGTAGTGACAGGGGGCTTGGCTTTTCACCACGTGTTAGGTTAGGATTCTCCTCCATTCTCAATTGCTGTGAAAGGAAAACCTTAGTCATCCCGTCCTGTGGTGTTAGTTGAATTAGAATCAAGGGTGACGAATACTCCAGCAAGAATAGAGGTCAGAGGTGCCTCGGGAGGGCACATACTCTTTGCAGTGGCCACTAACTCCTGAAGGTCACACTCCAGGTGACCTTCTGCGCTGCTGCTGCTGGGGTGGCGGCGCCGGCGTTTCCTCGGTCAGTCCGCCAGAGAGAGCTGGGCCATCCTCTGTCTGCTGGACAATGTCGGACATTTCTGGTTGGGACCCAAGTGGGCTTTGGCTCTTCCTGTGGAAAGATACAGGCAAAACCCCGCCCCATTGTTATCAAGGGGTCCGGTCCTCTCCAGGTGCCACCCAGAGGATCACGCCATCTCACCATTACAGAAGGAAGTGCTCCTGGAGCGTGCCAATGGAGAGAAACGGGGTGCAGGGATGCATGGTTCTCACTCAGCTGTTTGCTTTCATAGCTGTGCACTGGTTTTAACTTAGCCATAGGCTGTTCCTCTATTGTGTATACAATTTACTGAACAAGAAGATTTCAGTTCCATCCATTTGCTTCCACACACTACAGTAAAACACTATTTACTTGGCCCATGTTCCATTTGCATGAGAAATGTGAGCAACTATGAGCAGCATCCTGCCTGAACTGGCAAAATTACCATCTGGAGCCTGTGAATAGGAGTCAGTGGAGTCTCTGGAAGAAGCATAATGTTCAAAACCCACCTGGCCCTGATCAGTGCCATAAAGCCTTCTCAGAGCTTAGGATCCAGCCAAATCCCCACAGTCTGAGACATCAGTTATGTGGTCTAAGACATGCCCCTGTAGACCACCCTGGGTCATGACTAGCTCTTAGCAGATCTTGTTACCACCAGCCCGAGGGAGGGGAGGGTTCTCAGCCCCTTCCTTAGTCAGCTCTCCACTGGCTAGCTGCCTGGAACTCAGTGTGTACACAATCCATTTTACAAGGCAGATGGAAATTGAGTTACTGCAAATAAATCATATGAGTGATGTCTTTCTATAGGGACTCTTCCTGTTGACTAAGGGTGGCCTTGCACCTTTCTGATTAGCCACACAGATGTTTCATTGATATTTGACTCTCCTAAGAAATTTCTTATTTAAAGACTCTCCAGAGTTTTTCAACATGAAGAATTCTTCCAAATGTCATGAGGAGTTTTTTGAACTGGTTAATTATAATCATGTGTCATTCTTTAGACATGACAAACACAGAAATATACAACTATTCACTCAAATCACCAGAATTCCAAAATTCCCATTCTTCATCCTGCCTAATGGGTTTATTCAAAAGTTGGGTCTTACGAAAGTAGATGACAGCTTGAACTGTACAGTTTGATATCTCTTTTACCATATTCCAAGTAGATGGTTCTATCAAAAGAGCTCAAAGACACGTAAGGTGACAGACTTCAGAATCAGAGACCAGGGTTGGAATTCCACCTGTGTCTATAGTTCTAGGCAAGTTAAAACCTTTGAGCTTCAAATCCAAATCAGTACAGTTAGCATACTAATGCTACCTACCCCGTGATGTGTGTGAGGGAAGCCTGTCATAAAACATGGTTCTCTAAGTGCTCTGCGTGCATTGTGCATTTTGAGGGAAGAAGATAACACTGGCAGACTCAGCTGAGAAATACTCGGTAAAGAACTCAGGACTCGAGCCTGAAGACATGGACTCAGATTCCCAGCACCTACACTTTAAAAGATTGGTTATAGCAGCCCCCACCAGTAACCCCAGCATTGGAGAGCAGATAAAGGAGGGTCTCGGGGTGCATTGGCCGGCCAGTCACACAAGAATGCTAGCTATAGGTTCAGCGAAGGCTCCTGTCTCAGAAAGCATGATAGAAGCCAACAATGTGAGAGGAAATGATAGGGGTTTGGGAGAGGCTGGGAGATGGAAGGGGGTGAAGGAAGGAAAAGGGGAGAACTCTTCCAATTATATTTTAATTTAGAACAAAAAAATCTAAAAACAAATCAAAAAAATAATAAGGCAAAGGAGCAATTGAGGAAGGCTTCCTGACCCCTCAGTCCCTACCTTCCATATGCAGTCACATGGAGAGAGAGAGAGAGAGAGAGAGAGAGAGAGAGAGAGACTCCCTATAGAAGTATCACTGAAGCCTTCACCTGATTCAACAGTGCTCATATGCATCTAGCACAGAATGCCAACACATTTCTGTACCAGTATGCACAAAGCACACAGCCAGAGGCTTGGAGATGGTCCAACCCTACTCAAAGAGACAGGAGAAAACGGGGGGAAAAAATAGAAAGCCTACTTTCTGCACTTCAAAACTTGAACAAAGAGTGTAGATTCACTGACTAGAGGTCAGCTCATAGGGTGAGGTTTTAAAAGCACTTTTACAATCAAAAAAAAAAAAAAAGATGGGTTGAAATAAGTTATCATTATGTATTAAAAGGAGTCTTCTGTAAGGCAGAAATGGGTGTCCCTTGGGAGAGGGCTGGTCTACATAGTATCTGGGGGCCTCTACTACCCTGTAATTCCTAATAAAAACAAAAGCCAAATCTTTAATTCCCGTGATTTTTTTCCCTAATGATATTGAGAGACAGCAAAATACAGACATTTGTTTCTAATTTTGGAGCTAAGTTGCTCCTCATCTTGACAAGTGGCTGATTGCATATTGTCTTGCGTCTGCCCAGGAACGCTGCCGTGGCCATTCCATTACTTTGTATTAGAATTATCTAAGGAGTCTTTTAAAAATGAGATTACTGACCCTGCTGTAGACCAGATGCCCCAGTATCCATGGGTAGGGGAGGCCCAGAAATCTGCATTCATTAAAATGCTCACCAAAGGACAATTTTCAGGATGGAAAAGAACACTATAAGAACTGGGACTGGTGGTTGGGATTTGAATTGTTGCGTCGCACACATTAGTGCAGAATCTGGACATTTGTAAGAATCCACTTCTCCCAGTAGCACAAAAAATGAAATAACAAGTGTTCAGGTGTGGCCGTGGTGCTCACAGTGGCCCTGGCTATTGAGAAATGGGAGGCAGAAGCAGCAGTATAGCCCAGGAGCTCAAGGCCGTCCTGGGCTTCGTAGTAAGACCATATCTCAAAAACAAACAATAGCGACAAAAACAAAAACAAGAAAAAAGCACTAACACTGAGTTATTATGTGCTAATTTTGGTACAATCTGTTTTATAGATAAATATAATCTATCGTTCCTAGGAGTCTATATCACTGTTTTATTAATACAAAATTTCTTCTCACTTCCAAGTCTCTGAGCAAGGGCAACTCAGGCAGGCTGCTTTGGATGAATGAAGGAGGATATGTGATGTCTCTTTTGAGGCTGAAAAAATGGTTGTGTGCATAAAGTGCTTGTTCAGAACCTAAGTTCAGAAGCCAGCATCCTCATAAAAGCCAGGAATGGTGGTGCATGTCTGTAACCTCCACACTGATGGGATGCAAAGACCACCAGATACCAGGGGTTAGCTGGCTGGACAGTCTACACACGAAACAGTGAGGTTCAAGGTTAATGAGAGAACTTGTCTTATACAATAAGGTGGAAAGCCATGAAGAAACACACCAATATCAACCTCTTTACATGCACCCACATGGTCATGTACATACTATGTACGCACAACAAACACACATGCTCACACACACATAGTGTCTGTTTAAACTTTTCCTTGCAGGGAAACGGAAATGTGTGTCCCTCTGGCAGGCGAAAGGACAGTCTGTGAAGTTGATGGGTCTGCTCTCGTTCACGATGTGGAGGAGCTTATGCTCAGGAGGAGGAAGATCACCCCCAAACACAGCTACAGTTGTACACTAGGAACTGGGATGCGGATCAGTGCTTGCTGTGTACCGGGAGGTCCAACCTCGGTTATTTCCAACAATCACTGGTTAACCACTGGGTGGGAAGGGAAAGCAGATGCCTGAGCCAAATACGCCTTGTTTTCTGAAAATGGGATCATAAACAAGAGTTTGAATGAAATTGTAAAAGTAAAACAAGCTATATTCCTGTGTGATCTACCAAAATCTCCTAAAAAGGAAAAAGATCACAGAGAGACTCAGGCAGTGACAACATGGCCTACTAGGAAGGGGCTGAAATATAGCACACAAAGACACAGGATGCTCATTTGGAAAAAGAATGGAAATCATAGACCCATCCCATTACTGAGGGAAATGTACCGTACGGCATATGGACAGTAACAACCACCATTTGGGTGGCTATGTGGCATTTATAACTCAAGGAAAACAGAAGCCCACAGAGGGGGGCCATAAACTCACAGGTGCCGGCTGCAGAACCTCAGGCCTGCCAGCAACCTTGCTGCCTGCAACGTTTTCCTACAGAACCAAAGGGGCAGGGTAAAAAGGGGAATGTGTATTTCTTCAACTTGTCTTCTTTCATCAGAAAACGTTTGCGTACTGTCCAAACCTGCATGAACAGGGCACTAGATAAAATGCCCACACATCTGAGACAGAACACCAAGGAGCTGTTGTGAGCCGTGCGCGGAGGAGCGGTCCTGATATGGAGGGCCGCCAGCAGATCATTAGGTTCTTAAAAGTTGGCTGTGCTATCTATGCTGCCTTTCGTAGAAAGTGGCTTAGTTATTCAACATTAAGAATACTGGAGCTGTTTATCCATAACGGCAGTATTTCTTGGGTGAGCCCCATAATGCTAGACTCTGAGGAAATGACAGCAAATAACATTTTCCAGTCTCGTGGTACTTAGATTCTAGGGACAAGATGTAGAAAGCAAACAGACACAGCTATATAGAAGTCCCACGTGAGGTGATATATGCAAAGTCGGGGAAAGCAGAGCAAGGCAGAACCTTCTGGAAGTAACTCCTGTGCTTAGAATGAAGTCTCCTCTTTCAACAGAGCTTGGGAAGCGAGGGCAGGGCAGGCTGCTAAGTGGAGATGTGTGTGCTTGGCAATGCTGGTAACAGCAAGTAGCAAAGGTTTTCATAAATAGGGGAGTGTCTGGTGTATTCAAGAGGCAGCAAAGAGGCTGGAAAGACCAGAAGAGAGAGCACGAGGAAATGACGGATGAGAGGAACGCAAAGTGCAGCGGCGAGTAGCCACCACCCATTAACACGATCACCACGGGTCATGTACACCACTGCGTAGCCTCTGGGGGTTTTCCAGGAGTGAGGCTGGCAGCCATTAGAGATAGATGTGACATGATAATGCTTATGTTCGGAGTCAGGCTGTCTCCTGTGTGAAGGATGTGCTCGAGAGCAGAGGATTCTCTTAGACCTTCCAGGCTACTGTCAGAAAATATCAAACGCTGGTAGCTTACAAACAATATAAATTCACTTCTCAGTCTGGGTTCTGAAAGTCTAAGCTCAGGTGTTTTGAGATTTAGTATTTGAAAGGCTTAATTCCTCATAGGTACATGCTTCCCATGCTGACCTGCAGGGCACAGGGCCAGAAGGGACCAGAGCTTTCTCTTGGACCTCTGCTCATTTGTTTGCTTGTCTGTCTGAGACAAGGTCTCATGTATATAGTCCAGGCTGGCCTAAACAGGGTATGGGGTGATGAGCAAAGCACAGACAGATGTTAGTAGAAGGGAAAAAAGGGGACTGTAGAGGCCCAGATGTGGCCACAGGGGAGGGCATTTCCTTAGCAATAGGACAGGTTGCAAGTCCGTGGTCTTGCACCAGCAAGTTGAGGCTGGCAGAGGAGGGAATGAAGGCAGGGTGAAGAACAGCCAGCTGAGGGAGATGTTTCTGGGTGGAAGAACACAGGGTAGGAAATGTAGACCCGTGTTCACGTTTATGATTTCACATAGACTTGACCCTTCTGCTGACTCTGCATTTGCTTTCAAACTTGACTGCCATCTATGCTCCGAGAGCTAGCAAGGCATCTTCAGGATCTGCTCGGGAACAAAGGAGACTCTGGCAGCACTCGCGAGTCAAAACACATGCCCTCCAACACAGCATCCCCACTGAAGGAGACCCAAGGCTGGGGTGATCAAAGCTCGCTCATCCTGGCCTCCATGGAGAGGAGGAATGAAAAAACGAGTCGGGAGCCAAGCTGACTCCAAGATAACTGTGCTGAAGCAGTAGAAACTGACTGTCAAGAGCCATCATTTTCTTATTCCGTTCCTTAAGGAGCAAGGAAAAAGGATTATACCCAAAGAGCTCTGCATGCAAGAGCAGAACAGAAATAAGATAACATGGAGACTGAAGGGACAGATAGCGACTGGCAGAAGGAGATTTGCTAAGTAAAAGCTCAGTGGAGTCTGGTAAGATGCGAAGGGATACTGCTGCTGTTCCTCGATTTTCTTGTCCAGATTCCTGTGATTTTTTTCCATGCTTTCCTAGCATCCTTTGTCCCAGCTCCTCTGAGAGCCAGGATTAAACCGTCCTCCGTTATTCGTCTTTGGATTTTCTTAGGTCTAATCTCTTCCAAGCAGGCGATCACTCAGGAGCACACTACTGTGGTTCACTGTGCAAAGAGCCTATCACAGCTATTGGGCTGAATAAAAATAGAGCCTCCCGTGCTCCAGACTGCCACTCAGTACTGTCTCACTGCACCTCTGCGGCTATCCGTCAAGAGCCTACTATGGTGCCTGTGGTGTCATGTTATTGGGGTTACCACTTAACACTGAAAGAGTAGCTTCTTACCTGGCAAGGTGGAGATTTCAGTTCTGTTCCAGGACTTAGAATTGCCTCTTCTCAAGACAAGGCAACAAGAAATCAAGCAAAGAAGCACTATCGCATAGCACAGAATGTTTAGATGACAAATTGAGCTTAGACAGTTCTGGACCCTGTCTGCAGAGTCTTTATATCCTTCCAAAGCTAGTATTTAACTAAGTAGTGAATTATCTTTACTACCCACCTTCTCATTTCAAACGCAAATTTGTTGAATGTTAGCTACTCCAGGACGCATTCTATTCAATGCTTACTGAAGTCAGTTTTATGTCACAATCTCTATGAGAAAGGGGTTGTAAAGACTATCCCAACATCAGAATTCATAAAGTACGTACTAATGATTTTCTTGCAGAAGCTGATATTTATTTGGCTACTAATTACAAAATGTATTTCATCCTGTTGAAATGTCAGTCAAGACCTACAATACAACTGAGCATGAAAGTTGGAGAGGATCTAGAGTTGTTCCCCAACAGCAACTCAGGCTAATGGCTGCCCAAACATTCCCTAGACACTGTCATAGAAATGAAACCCATCCTAATCTTGGACACACCATTTTTCTTCATGCTCTCTACCTTTGAGTTGCTTTCTGACCTTGGCAGAATGAGTCTCTTCCCCTTCTTCCCCATACCATGCCTCGCTGGTTCTCTTAGCCAGTGAACATGAGGATTGACTGACTGTGTTGATACCTCTAGGTCTGGCTTTGTTCCTGTATTTCCTGGCTATTCATCCCCATAGCCTGGCCTGGCATTCCAACTGTAGTTTTGCACCTACTTAAAGCAACTGGTTGAACATTGGAATTCTCATGAAGATGGGTATGATAATTCCATCAGCTGTAGCCCCCAAATCAGCCTTGCCTTGAGTGTAACCTACTGTCTACTGAGGCCAACTTTCAATTCTTTTTTCTGTTCCTTTCTTTTTCCTTTCTTTCTTTTTAAAGATATATTCATTTGTGTGCATGGATATTTTGTCTCCATGTGTGTCTGCACACTAGAAGAGGGCACTGGATACTATGAAATTACAGTTATAGATGCTGTGAGCCACCATGTGTGTGCTGAGAATTGAACTCAGGACCTCTGGGAAACAGTCAGTGCTCTTAACTGCTGAGCCGCCTCTTTAGCCCCTGTGCCTTTCTTAATAATCCAAATTACCTTTTGCAAGTCATCCGAATTATGTAAGTCAAAACAAACTTAAGGCCTTAGTGTCACTCCCAAGAATACAGAAACAAGGCAAGCATGCACAAGTGTCATTCTTTGGTTTCATGCAAAGTAGGCTTTCTTGTGGCGTATTCACACATTCTGGTTTTGGTTGACCCTCCCACAACTGCCAATCAGTTGTACTTTGTAGAATCTTTAAATAACAAAAATCAACCAGAAAAATGTCTGTCAGCTAAATAAATTTCCTTTCAAAGATTAGCCATTTAAGGGTAAACTGACCATGAGGGCTATTCTAGTGAGGAAAGGAAACCAGGAAAAGATGACTTCATAGACTATAAACACATTTGCCAGCACAGCCTACAACACTGTTTCTTCAAAACTGGTATTCTTTGCTACAACTTGTGTGGCTCGGGTTGTGGAACCCTAACTAGGAGCAACAAGGGCGAAGAAAGGGTAGACGCATGTAACGTCAGAATCAGGCAGGGGTTTTCTAACCACCAGGACCCAGAACTTCAGTTGGTCATTTGGTACAGCACAGAGGAGGGGTTGGCTATTCACAACAGGAGGTCTCGGCCGGCTGTAACCTGGGGAGGAAGCTGCAGCTGCTAGTCTTTGCACTCACTGATCACAAAGCCTCAGGCTCAGCTCTCAAGGAAAGCTTTGTCACTTCTCTTGAGTCTGGGCCATACGGGTGTCCACTTCGCTAGTTCCCATATGTCCGGGGCCTTTCAATGGCTCTACCCATGTCACCACACATTCACTGTAACTTTACTCATTCAGGGCTTTCTCCCTTCCCTCTCAGAGCACAGCAAAGGAAGCAACTTCACAGGTGGAATGGTAGAAAGAAAGGAAGATGGACCCAGGCTTGAGGCGGGGGCTGTAACAGTGTGCAGCCCTGACAGTGGTGTGGCAAATGAACTTTGCAGGAGCCCTGGGCATTGGCCTGGCAGTTACCACAGCCCACAGTGAGCAGCTCACCCACCTCAACAAGACATTGTAACAATACAAACACAACTTAGTCATGTGAAGTTGGGTGTGTTGAGTCCCAACCCTCCCATTTAGGCTTCTTTTTTAATTTTTAACCTTCTGGGCCATCAACAAGCACTGATTGAAAAGGGAAAACTCACAGAGATTTCAATTACTGTTAATGTTGCCTGAGTGTTTCCACTGTCACAGTCTAGGGCTTCAACTTTTTAATAAGTTTCCCGTAATTATTACAAGGTTTTGGTCTAATTCCAGCTGAGGATTTAATGGGACTCATTTTGACAAGATATAGGATATTGTCCCAATAGATGCTCATTTGGAAATGGGCCTCTTGCAATTTCGAGTGTGCAGAGCTGTGCAAGATTAAAAGTACTGGCAGTCTAATTTCTACCTTGTGTCCCAGGCTCCGTGGGTTTGTAGCTCATCCAGGCTGTCCATCTGGGGAGCAAACAGCATGTACTCCTTGATGAGAAACTCTGGCCAACCGAGCAGCTGTGAAAAAAATAGATTACTCTTGTCATTTTTTTCCTGCTAGGTAATTTGCTGGGAGGAAAAATATAATTTTTTAGAAGGTGTGCAGTTAAAAGCAAATCCTAGGGATGTGTCTGATTTATATTTAAAACTTCATTGCACTTTATTTGTTAATTTTTCAACAATACCCTGGCTGGGATAATATTTTCTAATTCTGAGGAAATAGAAAGGTTGGTTTCTGGAATTTGTCTACTATGCAGGCACAGATTAAGGGAACAAAGGAGAAAGAACACAGAAGGACTCAGCTGGCAGGCTGAACTGAGTACAAAGAGATGCTCCATTGCTCTCCCCACAGGTAAAGGATATATTATGATGGAATTAAGTAACTGCTGGGAAAATGGATCCTCCTGTTGTTCCTAAAATTGTTAAAGCATCTATTTAAGCCCCTAACTTCATCCTTGGGAGATTCCGAAAGGTCATGCTAGATAAGGATTCAGCCTAATTCTAGATAAACTGAACTTCGGAGTGGAGGGAGGGGTTATTGGTAGCAGTTTAAACAGTGATGTGCTGTGTAACATCTATAGTGTAATATGCTCACCAGGCAATGTTTCCAGAAAGTCAACAGGAAGGGGACGAGTGTGCCAAGTAGTGAACTCAAGCCATTCAGTGTATATCCAGTGGAGAGTTAATGTGATCATTTGAAATTAAAGAATTTGCAGTAATACTTCCGCACAGTGAGTTACAAAATATTTAGTCATCAATTAGTGTTGCGCAATGACTCTCCATCTACAGTCATTGTACATTGTACATGTACATCATACATACATTAATGTACTTACAGTCCTCTGCCTCAGACAGTGCATTGCCTTGACCCATAAATTATATTTTCTAAAGATAAACTTCCAACATGATCTTTCATTTTTAAAAACACATTTTAGCATTGGCTGTCTTAACTATAATTAAATGTATACATATGTGGGAGTACATGCATGTCCCTATGTCTGAGTAGAGTACCCATGTACACATGTACACTACAAATGGCTTATATCCTTAATACAGAAGGATTCGAACAATTCAACAAACCAGTCTTATAATTCAATAATAGAGCATTAAGTAAAGAAACAGAAATAGCTATAGTAACTATTTTTCTGTTGCTGTGACAAAATGCCATGATCAAAAGCAAATTAGGGAAAGCAGTGTTTATTCTGACTTATAGTTCCAGAGAGATACCCATCCATCATGATATGGAAGGCACATGACAAGCAGGGGCAGCATGGTGCCAGGAGCAGAAAGCTGGCTGGTCAGATTTCAGACATCACAGGAACCAGAGAAAGAGAAATCAGGAAGCAGAACCAGGTATACTAACCTCAAAGCCCTCCCCCAGTGACACTCCCTTTATAATACCCCCCAAACAGCACCACTAGCTAGGAGCTAAGTGTTCAAATACTTGAGCCTATGGAGGACATCTTGAAATAAAAACATAAAAATTGACAATGACTTGAACAGAATCTCCATAGAAAGAAGCTTTTGTAATAGACAATGTGCACATTTAAAAGGCTTTCAACGCCATGAGTCATTGGTACAATGCAAATTTGAAAGGTAATGAGCTACCATTCCCTACCTATTACAAGTTTGAAATATCTTAAAATTGTAAAGTTAAATGTATTTTAAATGATACATAAAATACCAAAACTTCACCATATTTATCATGTGCAGAGTAACCAATATTTGAAAATGTCAAGTTTCAATAAATATACCGTCATAAGTCCTTAAAATTTTAGGTAAATATAAAACGCCCAAACCACTTTGGAAAAGAGTTTGCTGTTTTTTATAACATCAAACAGTTCCTGACTATGAGACTTCGCCATTATGCTCCTAGATATTGATCCAAGATAAGTGAGATCAGATATCTAAATAGTCGCATGTGGGTGTTCATGAGTTATATTCAGGTGAACGACTACACTGAGGCATATTTGTACGCAGAACCTTATTCATCAATAAAAAGGAACAATTAGTGATGGATATAACACTGTGAGTTAGATCATGACATCAGTAACACCCTGTTGACCAATTTTATTATTCTAAATATTTGAGAAACTAGAAAAGACACATCCAATCTTTAGTGACAAATAAATAGCTGATTGCTTGGAGCAAGGGGTGGAGGACTAATTATTGATTAAGAAGAGTATAAAAGAACTTTCTGGTTAATCAAGATTTTCTATTTCTAGATAATACTGACAGCTAAACAGCTATGTAGATGTCATAACCCAGTAAGATATTATTATGTATAAATTTATACCTCAACAAGCATTAATAAGTATAATGTTTACACACAGCTGTTCATCTGGAGATGCACACAATGAACTCACCGTGACCAGCGGCACATGCTCAGGAAGCGAAGGCAGGAGGATGGTGAGTTCAACACTAGCCATCCCAAAATCAAAACAAAGCCCATCTTAGTGATATCCCAATTCACAAAGGGTACAAGTCTGTTAAAGGGCTGTTGTTCTTCCTTAACATCACTGTGTTTCTTTTACCTCTTTTGTTTATAAACTTACCATGCTAGCCTCCTTGAAAGCTTTGAGCATGCCAGACACACTAAAAATGGCAATGGCCGTTCATCACACCTGAAGTTTCCTACCTGACTTTGCTTCATTTCCTTCTGTTCTTTCCCCAATGTCATTATCTCAGCAGAAGCTACTCTGCCCACCTTATTTACAATTGTAACCTTGTGTCTTATTCCTTTCTGTGATACTGGAACAAAATACCACATACTAGATACAAACAAACAAACCTTTAGAAATTACCTGGCATGGAGTTGAGCTCAGTGATGACTAGTTGAATGATTATTTTACATTCACAACATGACTATCCGTTAGGTTTTGATTGTTTTTAACATGGTGGCACCACTAACAAGAGGAATAGCAAGGTAAAGACAGTATCAGTGGAGAGATGGGAAAAATGGGGGAAGGGAGAGGAAGGTCAACCCAGAGGGGAGAGAGGAAAGAGGGATACATAAGGGTCCTTTAAAAGCACTAGGAATCATATTATTTTCTATTAGGTAATATTATTTTCTATTTAGGTAACATATTATTACCTAAAGTGACATATAGCACATATAAGGATATGTATATACATTTACGTAGTGTTTCAATGAAGTTATCCCACTTGTGGTGATGATGCCCCCTGAAAGAACCATAGACCATCTAACAAAAGCTCCAGAACCATGCATAAGAAACCTCCTTTTGAATTGTTGGCCCAGGAAGTCCAAGAGACTCCCTAAACAATATAAGCTATTGCTGTTGCTCTTGGTAACCTTCCGAAACAGGGATCAGGGAAATTGAACTGAATCTGACTCAAAAGCTTTTTCCCCACCGAGGACTAGCTTTCATAATAGCTGAAGGTGCTATACAAGCTGCTGAGAGAGGAAAACATTTACTGGTCCTACCCAGCTCTGATGCTTAAGAACGATGACAGATGAGCAGTTATCTCTAAAGGTGAAATAGTGGCACTTCTGTCTTGGAGGTAATCAACAGCTGTTGAATTGGGTTTCTAATCCACTCAATAGAAGGGAATTCACTCCTGGTTCTGAAAACCTAGCCAACCACTGGTGGTCAGTAAGGTCACCGATCTCAGATAAAAAGAGACTATTGTCACTCTCTTAAACAATATAACTCCTAGCAACATTCCGAGTACCCACAGATGAGTTTCAGAAAGCCACAACTAGTCAAAAGGCAGAGAAGGACTGCCCATAGTTGCCCCAGTCCCAGTCCATACATCTACAATGCAATCCTTATACCCAAGGCTCAGGGAATGTTGCAGAAAAGGGGGGAGAAAGATTGTAAGAGCCAGGGGCCCAGGAATCTCCCTGCAAGACTGCTAAACCTTCAGTCATGGAATCTTAACAATATGTCTGCTTAAACAAGACCTAAACAGTAACAGCTTCAATATGCAATGGAGGCATGGATGGGGGAGAAACTGGACAGGGCCCCACTCCTAGAAGAATAGCCACAGCCTTTTTTTTTTTTGAGACAGAGTTTCTCTGTTGTAACTGCAGTTGCTTGTCTGCTGTGGTGGCTCAGCACAGAAGAGACGGAGGCATTTTCGTACGCGGAAGCCCTGCCGGACCTCAGCAGAGGGAACGACCGTCCTGGCCAGAGTCAGACTCCATAGTGGAACCCGAGTGTTTCAGCTCAGGTGTTTTTAATCTTTCAGAACGCCTCCGGTGCTTTACTGATAGCACGTGCCGATCGTTAGCAATCAAACGTCCCCCACGGAAACCCAACGCCTGCGGACAGCACAGAACGCTCTAGACTTAAGATAGCCCCTCACCCAACGGTGCATAAAACACAAGTAAAAATAACTTCCCCAATTTTCCCCTTTTCAGTATAAGCCAACAAATTGCTTTTTTATCTCTACAACAAAATTTAACACTACGCTAGCAAAACTATTTACAAGAGCAACAATCATGAGGGTGCTAATGCACAGGACCAAATGAAACCAAACATCTATCAAGCTTTTCACAATGTCTTTCGACAACAGAAAAAGATCAGTGTCCAGTTACCTGGAGTTCACTCATGATTTTCTGGGCTCCTCCAAAGGGCTTGGATCTGGCTCTGCCCTCTGCAGCACACACAGCCTGTCCTCCAGGCTCTGGCTGGCTCCCTCCACTGCTGCTGCTGCTCTTGGTGCTCGTCCCACGGCCCTGGCATCTCCAAAACGCTGAAGTCGCTTGCTGAAACTGGGCTGCACTTTCACTAATAGCCTCTCCTGGGCTCTCTTCATGGGTGAAGGCTCAACTATTTTTTTACGTGACCCCTTCATTCTGGGCCTTCAACGACTACTGAGGCCAATGGCCTCTCCTGGCCTCTCATGGTGCCAAGCCTCAGTTACTTTCCAAAGAAAGTAATGTCTTCAAAACCAGCACCAGCTGGGTGACTCTTACAGTACCAAGTTCGGCTGCCAGCACGAGATAAAACCTCAGCCAGTTCTGGAAAACAGCTTCTGTGCGCTGACCCTTAGGAAATGAATGTCCTAAGTCGTTTTAAGATACAGTCTGGTTTGTAGGAAAAATAACTGGTCATTTTGACTGCAGGAAGGTTCCCCTCGTAGGTGGAGTTCTCATCACCATCACCACTGCCTGGACCACTTGTCTTTCTCTTAGTCCAGTTCGCAGGAAAAAACAAAACAAAACAAAAACTGGTCAGTTTAACTAAGTGGCTTTTTGGCTCCAAGCTGTGGCTTCCACACAGCATCAGTCCCGGGCCTGGGGGAAGAATTTCTGGCAAAGTCTTGGCGGTTTGGCATTGTTTTTCACCACTGCCATGGGAAACTTATGACCCCTTCCATAGATCTCAAACACAACATCCTGAGCTTCACACACACACAACACAGTTATCAAAAAACTCAGTTCCTGAAACAGCAAACCACCACCAGCGGGAGGAGGGAGCGTCGGCGCCAGGATCAGGAAAAGCAGTGAGAACCTTGCTTTCTCCTGCTCCCAGCTGAACTCTGGCTCCAAGGGCCTCCGTTCTGTGGCTCTCACCTCAGAGTTTTTTCTCATTTATTTATAAATGTCACAGCCTTTTTCTCTTTATAGAGGCTTCTTTCCTTTCTCTCTCTCCTCTTCCTTCAGGAGCCTTCAACTAATACCTTAATCTCTATCCTCTGGAAGCTTCTCTGAGTGTACTTTACCGGACTCTTTGAGGCCAGGAATTTCTTTATCTTCTTTGTCTCTACATTGGATTAGCTGGCGTGATGTCAGTGCCCCGTGTTGATGCGCCATTCTGTGGCTCAGCACAGAAGAGACGGGGGCATTTTCGTTCGCGGAAGCCCTGCCGGACCTCAGCAGAGGGAGCGACCGTCCTGGCCAGAGTCAGACTCCATAGTGGAACTGGATCGTTTCAGCTCAGGTGTTTTTAATCTTTCAGAACGCCTCCGGTGCTTTACTGATAGCACGTGCCGATCGTTAGCAATCAAACGTCCCCCACGGAAACCCAACACCTGCAGACAGCACAGAACGCTCTAGACTTAAGATAGCCCCTCACCCAACGGTGCATAGATTAATTTCAAACATAACTAAAAATAAACTTCCCCAATATATAACTCTGGCCGTCCTGGAACTCACTCTGTAGACAAGGCTGGCCTCAAACTCACAGAGATTAAAGGCCTGTGCCGCCACTGCCCAACTTTACAGGCAATTAAAAACCACTGAGAGGAGGAGAATCAGTCTTCCCCAGAGAGGAGTGCACTAGATGGTTTCCCAAAGCCAAGTGGTCAGCTCCAAAATACAAATTTTATTCATGCAAACATGACTAAATGTGTGTGCGTGTGCCTATATGTGTATGCATACAAAGAGTAAGAGGCCGTGAATCTTTTTCAACATAATACTTTTATTAATTACTTGAGAATTTCACACAATGTATCTAACTTGATCATACCCGCTTCCCATTCCTCCCAGGTCCTAACAACAAAAACTGAAACCATAAACAAACAAACAAACAAAAACAAGAAAAAACAGACAAAAAGAAGCAGAAAAAAACAGCAAACAAGTCCAGCCTGCGTGGTGGGCACACGGGTCACTACGGTTGTGGTGGCAGCGGGCAGCAGGAGTCACGGCATCCACACGGCCTCTGGCATCCGCACAGGTCTTGAACATCAACGTGTTCTGGTGGAAACGCGATCTCGGATGTGGACATGGTTTCCAGCGGTAGAAGAGATCGTGAGGCCATGGATTCTAAAGAGAATGGATTGGTGGGCAGACATGGGAAAGGTTGAAGATGATGTCATTACATTTTAATTAAAAGAGTAAGAAGAACTAACTAAGCAGAAATTATTTTCCTTAAGTGAACAAAAAAGCTTTTAACATAATTTTCTATTTTTTAATGTGCGTGTGTGCGCGCGTGTGTTTTCATGTGTGTGAGCACATGTGTGCATGGGCGCCCACACACACTTATGCGTGTGGAAGCAAAAAGTGGCACCAAGGGTCTTCTTTGACTCTTCACCTTATATCATGAGGAAGGGTCACCAGTGCTGCTCACCTGTCTACTGGACCTGCTCTGATAGTTCTCCCTCTCTGCTTCCTGAACATGGCAGCTACAGGAAGTCACCCACACCTACCCAGAATTTAAATGGGTGCAGGGATTCAAATTCTGGTCATCGTGCTTGCATAGCAACTGCTTCACCCACTCAGGCATCTCCCCCCAGTACCCTTCTCCCCCACATCTTTAACACCACCTTCCCAAAAGTTGTTTCTAAAAGGTAGTTGATGTGGGCAACTCTAGGACCAAAGTAATATTAGAAAACAATAGTATGTGCTGATCTAACCTTTGGTCAAAGAAAAAGTCAAGCCTCAGCTAAAACTCAGAGAGGAATGAAAACAGTACTTTTTAACTAAATCCAGTGAACATTTGTTTTTAAGTGTTTCCATTTGAAGTTCTAAAGTCACATCATAAAAAGCATAAGTTATTGTCTTATTCAATGTTCTGTTGTGGTTAAGAAACACCACGGCCATGGTGACTGTTATAAAGGAAAACGTTTAATTGGATCTGGCTTACAGGTTCAGAGGTTGAGTCCGTTATCAGCATGGCTGGGAGCATGGCTGAATGCAGGCAGACACGGTGCTGGAGAAGGAGCTGAGAGTTCTACATCTGGATCAGCAGGCAACAGGCAGCTGCTGCAGCAGAGAGAAGGGGGCTGGCTTAAGCATTTGAAACCCCAAGTCCACCACCAGTGACAATGCTTTCTCCAACAAGGCCACACCAAAATGCCACACCTCCTAATGCAATTCCCTAAGCATTCAAATAAGTGAGCCAATTGGGGCCATTCCTAACCACCATAATTATCAAAACCGGGCTGGGATGATAGCCTAGTATGTAGAGGAGTACTTGCCTAGGATACACGAAAGCTTGGGTTTGATTCCAAGCTCCATACAAAGCAAGCCTGGGGGCACATGCCTGCCATCCAAGCACCCAGGGAAGGGAAGGCAGGAGGATGAGAATTTCAAGGTCATTCTCAACAAGTTTGAGGCCAGCCTGGGATATATATAATTCCCCCTTCCATATATATTATATATAATAAATATATATATGATAAATAAACTAACCCCGTGTGGGGGTGGAAAATTTAATTAAGTAGTAAATATCAACTAGAAAATTAACCAGCAAGTATCCCAGTTTAAAAAAAAAAATAGGCAAAGAACATGGAAAGATAATACAGAGGAAATAAAAGTAGCTGCTGACTTACTGTATCAACCTCACTAACAATAAAGGATCAACAATAATGAAATAAATAGTATTTCCTATGTATTGAAAAAAGTGAAGTTCAAGTAGCAAGAATATCTTGTAAAAATGACATAAAATGGGGTATTTCTACTTCTCTGAGGAAAAGAAATGAATTGGTTTAGTCTTTCTAGAAATACTGGTGTGCTCTGCCTCTGCAACTCTGTGCTCCATACCTCCCTCTAAAACAGCACAAAACATAAAATACGCTTATAAGAATGTCTGTAATACACTGCTTAATGTACAAAATACCAGAAAATAAGTGGCCAACAATAACAGATTAAGCTATATCCAAGCCACACAAACTACCATTCTGTCTTTACTAAAAAGAAGGAGCGAGGGCTAAGCCTCTGAACTCACAGGAGCATCTTTCAGTATTGTTTAATAAATTCATTAGACAACACAGGAAGTGTGACGTCACGACACAATGGCATTTCCTCCACGACCCAGAAGCTGTGCTTCTCCACGGCTATGTGCGACTCTTGAGACTGAAGAAGATGCTCAGCAGAGTGCTGACAAGTGGTACTCAAGTGGGAAAGGTCGTGAGTCGGCGAGAGTGAATAAATACAAGATAAGAAGGAAAATGGAACGGAGCGGCGGGGGGCGGGGGGAAGCTATGTGTTTAAAAGTGAAGTGTAAACAGTACATTCATAAAGCTGCCTGTGTGTTTATGTGTGTGCGTGTGCGTGTTCCCACCTGTGCGAGCGTGAACATGTGTGTGCAGGCATGCAGTAGCATAAGCGAGAACATGAGAGAAATAATTCACTCATTTCCAGTGGAAAATTACTTTAACCTAATTATTGGGTTCTTTCTGCTCAAATGAGTTTCTCAAACACATCAGAGGTTGAAAATAGAAAGCTCTCACCAAGCATTTTACAACTTTTCAGAACCTCAAATTCATACTCCAGGCAGGGGGAAGCTCCTATTTTCCAAAGCCTCCTTAGGACTCAAGGGGCTTCACCACAGAGACTGAAAATCGCAGCAACCCAGAGAAGATATGAATTCCTTTACAGATTGATTAAAAAAAAAAAAAAGAACCAGAGCTCAATCTACATAGAACATAATTTACTTAAAGCCCATTCCCTTTTCTTATTCCGAGCTGTCTTTGTTAGATTCCCACATAAGAAAGTGGTAAACATAGTGCTTCATAGGAAGAAATGACTGATTTGGCAAAGAAGTAGACAGGCTTTTGGATTTTCTGCCCTTCGAGAGTCATGAGCTAGAGAAAAGTTCAGTTTCATTTCTAAAGATCGCAACAGAGTTTCATAAGAATTGAGGAGATGATTTCTTTCTATATGTTCTATTAATCTCTTGTTTAAATTTTGTGATTTGAAAACAGTAGGAGCATTACACATATGTTCTAAAGACCAGATTTCCACTGTCACCATGCAAATGGGGGCTTGGCATCTCTCAAACTTTTACAGCTTTTCCTGTTTGGGGCTGCCAGTGTTTCTTGGTTTGTGGCCAGATTACTTCTGTCTCTACCCTCTCATACACTATTTTCTCTATTGAGAAAAAAGAAAATCAGCTGAGTCTCCTGAAACAATCCAGGTCTTTGGCCTAACAGACCAAAAAAAAAAAAATATGCTCACAATAAGTGAAAGGATAAGAAATCTGCTACCTCGTGTTTTCCTCCGCTCTGTACTTCTAAGGTTCCATCTGCCTCTCTTTCAAGAACATTTGTATAAAGCTGAGCACCTACCTGGATAACCTAGAACGATCCA
>JAMJFZ010001203.1:7920000-8042500 GCA_026225945.1 Cricetomys ansorgei
GAAAAATAGGCTGGGCTGTGGTGGTGCATGCCTTTAATCTGAGCGCTTGGGAGGCACAAGCAGGTGGATCTCTGTGAGTTCGAGGCCAGCCTGGTCTACAGAGTGAGTTCCAGGATAGCCAGAGTTACAACAGAGAAACCCTGTCTTGGGGGGGGGGGAGAAATATATCCATGTTTTACTATTAAAATATCTCATATTTTTATATTATATCTCACAGTGACAATCCGGAGAGCCTAAACTAGATAAAGAGAAAATCTCTTCCTTTTTCATTATAGCCAGAGCATTACTAATCACCCAACAGTGATGACAACCCAGGTAAGCAGCTGGGAAGGAGCCAACTGAACCCCAGATATTAAGGTTGAGAGCACTCCAGAGCATCTGGAGGCATCTACTCTAAACCTAGTATGTCTCTAACAAAGGTGATCAACTTCTCCTTCAGAGAGGAAAACCAAAAAATAAAACAATACTGCTTCCTCAAAGTCTCCTGTGATGGTCACTTCTTCCTCTGTGAACCTTGAGTTCACTCACTAGGAAAGCAGTGGCCGGAACCCTCGGGGTCGAGGATTGAATCTAGCACCCTAGTCAAGTCCAGGAGAAACGCCCAGCTACCAAGATGAATACATTAAGTCTCTTGGAAAGAATGTTTCTATTTTCTCCTTCTGGCCCCCTGAGCCATAACTAAGATTCAATACTGCACCCTGCTGGTTGGAACACAGAAAAACACTCAGGCCAAAGACTGAACAGAATGTCCCTCTTCCCTGTTCCCTGGGGAAAACTTTGCAACTTGAAACAGAATTTTAAAAGAGACTTCCTAGATTCTTTGTATGAGGGTTCTTTTAAATAATAACTTCACATACAGTTTTTACGTATAATGTTAGTGGTTAAAACCATGTATAAAATTAAAAATTATTGAAAGAATTCTAATTATTGAAAAATGATTGGAAGAATTCTAAAATACTGTTAACGAATGCTAATAGCGAAGGTCTGGAAGTTTGCTCTGCTGATCCCTTGCTTGAGACAGCTGACATTTTAGACCTGTGTTTTTTATATTTATGCGATTATCACCCCCCAAATGGCTCTACAAACACGTTTCTGAAAGTTGTAAGGGATGCCCCACGAAGAGGAGATCTTCAATTACACGAGTATATTTCCGTGAGGGATATTTTAACTGCAAAGATGGTTTATAGTGAGGGAACGTGCGGAGACCTGCCACGCTGTTTACTTACCATGGGAACCGGGTGTTTCACTACTTTTACTGTCTGCAAATTTCCTATGGGTAGGAAATCTGTGAGTTAATTAATCAGACAAGATCTAAAAACGTGGAGACTCTGTTTCGTTACAAGTAATAGCTCCTGGAATTTCTCGTAGAGATACACTCAACGTAATCATGTGATAGCAAAACAAGTACGGACACTCAGTACCTCTTGGCTACAACCCTTCGCACCGAGGCGTTACCAAGGAAGCAGAGTCCCGCTCGGTGGATGCTGGTCTTTCACCCTTCAAACGAAAGCCACTGTAAACTACGACTAGAAAAGCCTCCGCACGCTCGCTTCGATGGCGCGACGGCAACTGCAGAAACAGCGTTGCATCCAGAGGGCCTCAGATACCTGTGTGTTTCTGCAATCTGCAAATGATGGGGGAGCGGGGGAGCATGAAGGAAAGTCATTGGGCAGTTCCCAAGAGCAAAAGGAAGGCTTCAGAAAGGCACACTTCTATCTGTACAGAGAGCTGTTTGCATGCTGCAAACCACTTTCAAAGAGCTGAAAGGGAATAAGGACACTGGGTCCAGGCAGCATTACTAATAATACAGAAAGCCCCCCCATCAATAACCTAAAGTAAAATATACAAGGTAAGGCCTCCTTCCCCTTAAGCTTGCTCATAGTCATGCTGAGCTCACAGGATATCTCCAGTGCTATACTTTTGGGGTGTAGCATCAAAAGTATCACAAGTCATGCCAGCATTATACAAAATCAAAAATACTTATTAAATTATGACAAGATCACAAATCTTGTGCAAGTGTCTGTGGTCATCTAACCACCCATTAGCACTTTGCATCTCTCTGTCCTTTGAGAACTTCTTTTCTGCCTTGACCACAATCTTTTAGGATAGGAAAGGCCAAGAATCCTGATAGTAGCTAATTGCTCAGTCTGGCCAGTTTGATGATGCATGTGACACACACAACCCTAACAGCAACGCAGGAGATACAGGTATTAGAAATAGCTGACAGAGCTTGGGTACATTTCTGTAAAGGGATTGATGTGTACCACATCTCATTTTATCAGTTGAGAACCAATATAGTGACTATGTATCAACAGTGAGACTTATTGGACATTCAACAGCTAAAAACAGTCTCCAAGAATTATGACTGCTGATTTAAAAAAAATAAGTGTTTGCTTGAAACTCTCTGCAAGACACAAGGAACCGTGGGCATGGGAACGGTCTTTCAGAACTCCTACGACTAACACCCAGAAGGAAAAAAAATATATAGTTTTATAAGACACATTTGGGATTCATTTTTCAGGAATAAGTCATCTCACCTACAAAGATTTCATCCAGCACTTCTGAGCCAAATACAAATCAGACCCTGCAACTCTGGCATAAGAGTTTATCAGGGTAGAAATGATACGGAACAGAGTGCATCTGGAGAGATCCGCCCTTGAGGTGGGAATCCATACGAAGTGCTCAGAGAGGATCAAAGATCAGAGACTGCCTGAGGAAACGTCCCCAGCCCATTCAGGCATCAGAAGAAACGCAATTCAGTGGGGACAGTGTAGCCCAGGGACGCAACCAAGGGTTAACATTTATTGAAATAGAGATGACGCCTAGGCCTGTGAAAAGCAAAGGAGGTTTGCAGAGCAGACATCCCACATGCCCAGGTCTGGGGAGTGCAAGCAGCAGAAGACTCGTTTATTATAAATACTGTCTACCGCAAAAAACTTCTCCATCCAGGAGCAAGCCACCCGGGACGGCACCTATCAAATGAAAGCTGAGAGAGCATCAGGAAAAGCAGGCAGGCTTTGTGGAGTCAGAGTGCTGTGATCAGAAAATCACAAAATGGGCCACAGGAGGACTCTGCGCAGAGTAGCCCTGGACAGGTAGAGATTTATCTAGAGAAGACAGGGAACTGTTTCATGACTTTAATGTACATGTCTGTCAGAAGTGAACTAGATGATGCTATAAGATGGGGCTTTAAGATGGCTGTAGGAGATGTCTCAACATTTTTAATTAATAGGACTTACCATGACTTATTTAATAGCAGACCTTTAAGATAACTTATACTAGTGGTATGTAGAAATATACAATATTAAAATGTTTAGTAAGGTACAAAAACTTCATAACAAAATGAAGCCCAATCTGCAAGCCTACTATGAGCTTGATCACTATGTTCAAGGTGGTTGGTAGAAAATAATAGTATGACATTGTCCCCAGGGACACAGAAAGTTAACAGTTGCAGAGGTTCCTCTAATCCATACAAATCCCCATAAAGTAGATATTCTCTGCATCCTACAGACAAGGAAACCGAGCCACAAAGTTAAATATCTTGTCAAAGTTTCACAGGTACAAAATTACTAAGTCAGAATTCAAAGTACATGGTCTAACTGTTACATTTCCTAGTGTGTTGCATTTAGAGTAGGAGCAATACTAAATAGCATACGGTATGCTAGAATCTAAGAACACCTCGTAAGGTACTAAGGGATAGCACAGGTGAAATATGCCAATATAGTACAGGCTGATGTTGTCTCCAGTACACCAACACTAGAGGAAATCAGAGATCACAGGGAGAAAGGTGGAAATGTGGAAGAGAGCCCTGAAGAAGGGAATCTCTTGAAAGGAGAGCATCACAGACAGGTAGGAAAATAGCTAGGTGTCAGCAGAAGTCAAGGAGAGTGCCCTGCCCAGAGCCCAGCAAGGAAAAGCTACTTCCAAGAAGAACAGCAGGGGCAGTGACACAGAACTGGGAGAGAGGAATGGGAAAGCCAAACTTGACAATGCTAAGTGGGCCGGACTCGTCTCTGAACAGAAGTGTAATGGAATATTTGAACCTGTCTCCAGATAGTGTAAAGCTGTATGCTCTGTCTGTTCAGTGAGTGCTCCTGTAACTTTAGAGACCTGCTTTTCACAGCTGCTGGGGGAAGGGTGATCCTGCGGCTTTTGCAGCCTGCTTCTCTCCGTCAGACTTGCTTCCCACACCTGTTCACAGTTCCCTGCTGAAAACAATGGGTGTTCAAATACCAATCACTGTAGAATCTCCATGTTAAGTCCATTTGTCTGCGATATTGCAAATAAAGAGTCCTTATCAGCTTTCCAGCCTTCTGCAGCCAGAACCCAGGGAACACCCTGGATTCCTGGGGTTTGACTTTAGCATTTTTATAGGACAAGTCAGTGGACCCTCATAGGCTGTGAGGCGTGAGGCTCTATTCATTGATAGAAATAAGGCCTTTGTGTCAGTAGGGTGGAGCTTTCCACCAATAAGTTACATGGAGACCACGTGCTCTGGGTCAGTCGAGAGAGAGGCTTGAGCCTCTGTCCTAGTCGCTGTTCTGTTTCTGTGAAAAGACACCATGACCAGAGCGATTCTTACAGAAGAATCATTTAATTGGGAGCTGCTAACAGCTTCTGATGCTTAGTCCAATATTTTCACTGTGGAGAGCGTATGGTGGCAAGCATGTCAGGCACGGTGCTGGAGAAGTAGTTGAGAGCTGCATTCTGATCCTTGGGCAGAGTAAAGGACTCCGGGTTTGGCATGAACTTTGAAACTTCAAAGCCCACCTCCAGGGAAAATCTCCCTTCAACAAGGCCACATCTTCTTTTAATCCTTTCAAATAGTGCCACTCTCTGGACACTCAGTATTCAAATACATGAACCTGTGGGGGACATTCTTATTCAAACCACAGGACCACTCAAATGAAGGCTCACAAGAGACACTTACCAGAATACCTGGGAAGGGGATGGCTATGCAGACGCAAGGGACTAATGCATGGCGGCTGGGTGACAACCTTCAGTTGAGTTTAGAAACACAGAGCCAGGCTGTGATGGGCGAGTACTACACAGCCTTTGGGCACTGGGTCCCTTGCCTGCTAAACAAATGAAGTACTTGCTCCCTGAGTTGTTATGGAAGTAAACAATATGAATGTAGTTAAAGACACACCAAACTCCTAACACAAACGTTAGCTCTCCCTTCCCGGTACAAGCAGAAAAGTAAGGCACTAGAATCCCAGGGAGCGACTCGTGAGACTCATCGGAAGAGCACAGAGATTCTAAACTTTATGCTTAATTTAGAATGATTTGGTCTTTCTGCTGGAATAGAAAATGCCATATTGCTTCTTTTTATGATGTGTGACCACATTTCTATGAAACTGGTGAGGAAATGTCATTAGCAATGAATATTTAATTGAAAGATTACAAAATAGAGATATAGACTAAACGGAGGTGATAAATACAAAATGAAAATCCATTAAATGTGTGTGTGTGTGTGTGTGTGTGTGTGTGTGTGTGTGTGTGTGCCTTCCTGGAAAATAAAATGCTCATATTCAGAATATGAGCTTCAGGGAACTTATGAATCAGCCACTTGTTCATTCAAAAGTTTGCATTGCAGTTGTAAACGCCGAGGTGCTACTTACACCCGAGACAATGACAGAGTCTAGCAAGCCATTCTACACTTGCTGTGTATTTAATAAATGAGCATATCTGAGGTTCCAACCTATATTTTAACTTCTTAGCCTATATTGGAACAGGAAAGAAGCTTTGAGAAATATTATACTAAGATAAAAATCTATAAATAAAATAGGAACCTTAATAACCGATACTATTAAAGGTATATGATTTGAACTCTTTTTCATGGCAACTCCTAGGTAGCCAACTGTGTCGGTATGAAGCCGTTCCTTCCCAGCCGTCCGCTGTCAGAAACGCAGTGAAGGGAACGAGGAATGCAAGCTTCAGACTTTCTGTGAGAAGCCATGGTCGCAGAAGTAACTCTGATGCTCTGGGTGAAAGGTCGAAGAGCTGTGTGGTTGGGATCCATGGTGGGATTCCAAAAGTCGTCTTGACCCGCATCAGAGAGCCCCTGCTGTTGGATAAGGGACATTCTTGTTAGAAGAAGGAGAACTGGAGAGGGACGTGAACGTCTCTTCAGAGAAGCACTGTGGATGGACGCCCATGTGAGACCTCTTGACCTGGTTATTGCAAACAACAGAGAGGTGCATGTTCCTGGACTGACAGATACTACTGTGCCTTGGAGTTTAGGCCCCCACAGGGCTAGCAGAATCTGAAAGCTTTTCAGTCTCTCTTAAGAAGATGATGCCCACCAGCATGTGGTCAGACAGCCCTTGCTACGGGTGTGTTCTCCAATACAAACGCAGTCACATTGCTCTGAACAAACAACACACAGAAAACAAGGAGGAGCTACAGAATAAGCTAAACGTTTGGCCAAGAGCACAGAGGGAGCCAGAGAAACGCCAGGAACAGATTGCTAAGAGGTGTAGGCCATCCTCCCTGGGAGACTCTACTTCTGAGTCTAGTCAAAGATTTGTCTTCAAGAGTAACAAGTAAGTGGTCAGACCTTGAGAAAAAAGTGTGTGACTTAAAAGGTGTGTCACTTATTCTTATACTCCATGTTCTTCTAAAGATGTGTAGAGCTAAGTAACAAGATCCAAGAATACAAACAAGTTAAAAATATAAAACAGAACAGGGAAATACAACAAGAGAGAGGAGAGAGAGGAAGTATGGGAGAAGCAGCAGAGACAAAATGAATCCTGAACACCTGGGCTTTTGATTAATCTATAGGGTTTTTGTTTTGTATTGCTTTGTTATTGTTGCTTCATTTTTATTCATTATATTGTCATTGACTTTATTTTATTTTTATCGTGTTTATTTTATTCATCTTAAGGAAGGGATCTGGAAATTTGGCTTTTAGTATTCAGCAACCCAAGGAAGGAAAAAAATACAGATGCTAACAAAAATTAGTTTTTAAATAAAATTACTTACGAGCCTAAAAAAGATATTTTAATGTCTTCTAAGAGCTAAGAAATTGCTCACCTGTCACATCTTTGGTAACACCGAGTCTTGGGCTGGTAGATGTGTCATGGCAGGCACTGTGGTATAAACACCCCAATTACACCCAATTTCAAGCTTCCAATGTGACATCTACATCTGAACCTGGAAAGAGGTGTGCCCGTAGTCCACTTTTTAATATTTCCTTCATCCTGATACAACAACAAAAAATAGCACAAGAGAATAGGTAAGACAAAAATAAGTCTTAAGTACCGTTTAAAAAATTATTTAGTAGTTAATATTATTAGTGATAAAGTAGAATTTAATTAACAACGGCTATGCCTACAACCTGCTTACAAACCACTGGAAAGGCCTAGACTACATAGTAAATTTCATGCCAGTTCTTGTAACATGTCTCAATGTAGGCTCGTGGTCCAACATCAAAGAGTAATTTAGTACATGATCTGATGAGTGGCCAAAATGATGAAGTCCTGTAGGACTATCATCAAGCAAATGGTGAAAGTTCAGGGGTGGCTGTTTTAATGCTCGTACATTTCACACGCTGGATGGTTGTGGGACAGTAGCAGGGAAAGGGGGGCGGGTTCCAACCAGGATTCCCATAGGGATGGATCCTAGCTGTGTTGTAGGCCACATTTGGTGAGAGAAATATGAGCCCATAAGAGTCAAATACCTTCCCCTGTCTTGTCTGAGGAGAAACGCTAGAAGCCACTAGACTTGATGTGAAGAGTACTTGTTGTGAAGATTCTCTGGACATTTGTGAATACGAATGTAGTTGAGTAGCTGAGCTTGGTAAGGCCAAAACCAAAGGAAATTTAAGAGTGTATACACTTGACTAGGAGACTAGAAGATGGATCTATCAATCGATTAAATGTAGGGACCAAGAACAGAGTTGATTTCCTCTTTGAAAGCTAGCCTTCTACAACTGTTACTTGTCCAGGAGACAACTTTAACTGTACATAGAAGTCAGTCACATAATGGATCTGATCTGAGAATTGCTGTTTGTAACATTAGCAATAGCTTAAATGTTTCTCTTGAACAAAACATTAAAACGTTCAAATGAATCATATATTTGAGGAAAACAGGCTCAGGATAATTCAATTCTGCTACCACAGTTTCATTGATTTTTATATGTTCTTTTACTTTAAACAGACATTCAAAACAATTAACCCTAGTGGATTTTGACATTTGCTGTCCCTCAGAGTACTATCAACTCTAATTAGATTCCAGAAATGAAGTAGCAATATCTTATCAACAGGAAGACATTTTGAGGATGGAAAATTCAATATCTCAAAACACAACTAAGAAGACAGTAAAAGCCAAATGTATAAAACAGATAAATTAATAGGATAAAATTTACATATCTTGAATTATTCTGATGACACAAAAGCATTCACTACCAGGATCTTTAAATATAATATTCCTTTTGTACATTTAAAATATTAAATAATATACAAAACACACCATTACCATCATATATCAATGATGTTAACCTAGGGACACGCAATTCACACAGTTCATCCTTTCCACGTGTGAACTTTGTAATCGCAGGCACGTGACTCCATTCCACCTCTCTGCCTGTGAAAAATGATGACCTGCATTTTTGTAAGGGTTAAATAAGTCCGGTTCTTTAAAAAAAATGATTTTGAGTGAGTTGAAGACCTTTTCAAACAAATGCTTGTTGTTATACAGGAAGTAATAAAGATCTTTGGCTCTGATGCCGCGCCTCCTAACACCAGGTGTGAAAACCTGTTTAAATAGGGCTGACTGTAAGGACTAAATTGATGTAAACTGACATACGATCCTCCGTACTCTGCCTAATCACTAAGTATCACATGCATGTGATTTAGTGACTTATTAAAATATATGAAAGAAACAACTTAAAGGAGAAAAAATTAATTAGGGCTCACGGTTTGAGGTGGCACAGTCCCTCATGGCAGGGAAAGCATGTAGACATCATGGTGGCAGAAATGTGTGCTGTGAATCCTCAGTGGAAGAAGAGAGTTTGAGCCTACCATGGTCCCATATCTTAAAGGTTCACCACCCCCACACACACACACAGAATAGTGCCACCAACTTGGGACCACGTTCACACACATGAGCCCACAGGGGAACATATCACATTCAACCATAACGTTCCTTTCACGGCCATCTTATAATGCAATGTTCCAACACAGTTCAAAAGTTTCCTTTGAGACTCACAACAATTTCTTAACTGTGAAATCCTACAAAATCAAAAAGCAAGTCACATGTTTCCAGTACACAATGACAAAGAGTGAGCATCTTAGTCCAAGAATGGAGAAATAAAGACGCAACGAAGTGATGTTAGGGCTAAGCGAGGCAGAAATCCAGAAGGGCAGACGACAGACCTCTCTCTGTGGGTAGCATTTTGGTTCATGATGGGCTCCATCCCTTGCAAAGTCCTCTCTTTATAACTCTTCTGTCTACAGCACACAGCTCTTACGCTGGCTTTCCTTGGGGCCCAACGCTGTCCTTGACAGATGTCTCATGCTTCTGCCATTACCAGCATCCTGTGGTCTTCTTTGCCACTTAGACTTCACCTTCACAGCTCCACAGTCTACCCTCTCATATCTGTTTACAGAATCTGGTCCTGATATATACGCTGACTAGCACCATAGGCTTTCTGGAACCTTAGGGCAAGTGTCCGTGACACTGTAAATCTCATATTCTTCCTGAATGCAAAACCAGTATTATATAGATGATGCCAAGTTCTACTGCCAGCTCAATATATTGCCAGCTGCAATATATACATCGCAAGACACGCCCCTTCTTGGGCCATGACTGCAGTAGCCATACCTGGAAAAATATTCCCTTGGTAGCCCTTTTGGAATAGGGTCCTCTGGAGGTTCTCTCTCCCTATGAACTGTCTCTTTAAAGAAATGCTTTTCAAATGAATTTGCATTTTTATGCTCAGCGACCTTTGATGAATGAGGTGCTCTCTCTCCCTCCCTCTTCCTCTCCTTCTCTCTCTCTCTCTCTCAAGAAATCTTTCCTAAGATCACAGTGCAAACCCATGTTTTCCCTTTAACTGAGTTAATCTCTACAATAATTACTTTGTCTGCAGCTTTAAATTCAGTCATGCTCCTTGTTAGGGTTTTTAGTAGCTCGAAAAGAGATGGAAAAGTGGCCGGCATTCGGGAGCCCAGGAACCACACAGTCTGAGGTGGGGAAGGCGTCCCCAGCGCTCCAGAGTTATCTGTGACATCACCAACCGTGAGATAAGTGCTCCCACAACAACCACTAATTAAGAAAAATGCACCACAGACTTTTCCACAGGCCAATGTTATAGAGGCATTTTCCTAATTAATATTCTATTTTCCCAGGTACGTCTGGGTCTGTGTCAAGTTGACAGAACTTGAAGAAAATGAGAATAATATTTAAATCACAGCAATGAGTAAAACGCTACTAAAGGTTGGGCCCAAGCATGCGTGGTGCATCCTTGTCACAAACAGAATTTCCATGTTTACAAATGGAAAAGGAAGATACATTACCCCTAATATGTTGTAGTACTTGCTATGCATACAGCTAAAAGCCTTAGCTTCAGTGAAGTAACCTAGCAATCTGAATTTTAAACTTGGATCTCAGTTATCAACTAGCAATTTTATTTAAAAAAATACTAACTCTATCTACTTGCATTTCCTTTACCATCAGAAAGACGAAAATATCAAAGAATTACTGAATGCTAATTTTAGTAGTTCTGACTTTTCCCTCTCCAAACAGCAGACTGTTTGGAGAGATGGACCTCATTATTATAATCCTAATAGGAAGGGTGGGGATTTTTAATCAAACAGACTTGTTTTTGAAGCCAGAAGACCAGGTCAGTGAGCATCTAAATGGCCGCATGTCACAGAAAAGCATTTGACATTTCTCTTTGGGGCATTTGCCAATACTCCAGGAATAAATGAGAGACAAGGAAATAGAGCAGAAAGTGGTGTCTGAATGTTGGTCAAGCTGAAAAGAGCTTGTGTAGGTCATAAGGCTGGAGAGAAACTGAGGTTCTGAATCCACTCGGGAGGAGGGGCCCAGCAGTCACCACAGGTGTGAAGTTGCCCAAAGTGCTTAGGAGTATGAACTCTATAAAACAACCCTCACAGAAACGGAAGCTCAGACTTTAATCTGCTTGACCTATGAATGAAATTGTTACTCTCCTATGCTGCCATCTCTAAAGAAAGATATGGTCTAGCAACAAATTATTCCTACAGTTTTCATATAAAAGGATAACATGGAACTTAAAGTAACAAGACATGCAAAAAAAAAAAGATTAAAGTCAAAACTGTAAGCCAAGAAAAATAGATCCACAAAGAGGCAATTACTGGAATGTCATATTACGAGAGACATGACTCAGCAGCTAAAAGCACTTGGAGCGCTTCCATAAGAGCTTCAATCCCCAGCACCCTCATGGCTCACAATCATGTTATTTCAGAGTCAAGTGGTCTACTGACCTCTTCCATCTCCTTGGGCACCAGCCATGCGTGCGGCACAGATATACAAGCAGGCAAAACACACATACACATAAAATAATAAAGATATTTTAAATCATTGTGTGGTGTTAATCTACCAATTTTTGTATTTGAGATAATAAAGAACAAAATGAAAATTTCAAACTTAAAAAAATAAATGGAGTTTTACATTTAAAATGTATACAATTTTAAAGATCTAATCAATGAAATTAAGAACTCAACAAATAGCTTAAAAATCAAAATAAACCCTTTTTTTCCCGAAAGGAAGAGAAAAATCAATAGAATGAAGAGGCATGGGGCAGGAGGAAATGTCCAATATATAAAATTAGAATCTCTCTCTCAGAGAGAGAGAGAGAGAGAGCACAAGAGAGTACATAAGACCTCATGAACATGGAATGAGAACATAATATCTTGATTATGTTATTCATTCTGCTCTGTTTTGTTTGTTTCCCTCATTAGTTTCTTTGATTTATGAGCACTTTGGTAAGGACTGGGACAGATGACCCTGCAACTGGCTTTACTGAATTTTGTCTAGTCTAATGATCACTTCAATTCCTTGCTGTTCTAAGCCACTTGTCTTTGTAGAGATTCCTGATTAAACAGGCTGAACAATCAGATCTACTCTGCCAAGGTCAGTAGGGCTGTTCCCCAGGGCACAACCGTGGGGGAGAGGAGTCTTCTTCATTACATTTTATTCCTACTTGTTAAGCTTTTTATCTGTCACAGAGAACAACACAGAAAATAAAAGGAATAACATTTTCTTTTGGTAATTGCAATATCTAGATTGCAGCAGGAGAGACCCAAGAGGTGTCGCAGTACACTGCTGGGTGGCTCAGCCAGGAAGAGAGGGAGGAGGCGTATTCATGGGTGGAGTCCTTGCCAGACCTCAGCAGAGGGAACCACCATCATGGCGGGTGCCATACTGGACAGTGGAACCATAAGCATCTGTGCTTTGGTGCTTTTGTTGATCCAGAACTCCTCAGGTGTTCTACTGACAGCACGTGCAGATCATGAGCAATCAAACAGCCCCCCACATAAATCCAACACCTGCAGGCAATACAAAACGCCAAGACCTAGGCAGCCCTCACCCAACAGTAGACAAACCAATTATTTTATACGTAACCAAAAATAAACTTCCACAGCATTTCCCCATTTTCTGTACAAGCCAATCAAAAGAAATTGCTTCATCTTTACATGGTGCTCTCCTCATGGTGCCAAGCCTCAACTTCTTTACACGAACCCTTTATTCTTGGCTTTCAACTACTACTGAGGCTGCACTCTCATCAGTGACCTCTCCTGGCCTCTCAACAGTGCCAAACCTCAGTTGCTCTCCCTGACCCCTTCGTGTCTTCAAAATTTCCAAAAAGTTTGGCTGCCAGCATCAGATAGAACCTTGGCCAGTTCTGGAAGACAGCTTCTGTGCGCTGACCCTGAGGAAACACGTTCTAGATTTTAAGATGGAGTCTGGTTTGATAGAAAAACAACTGGTCACCTTGTCTTCAGGAAGGGTTCCCTCACAGGGTGGAGCTCTCATCACCTAGCAGATGTGTCTTGTCAGGACCTCATCTTACCAGTATCTGGGCAGCTCTTCAGAAAACAAAACAGAAGAGACTATGTGAAGTCGGGCGTTTCTTTCCCATTCTTCCTTGTCTCCACGTTGGACTAGCTTTCATGATGTCATGAAACATGTTGCAGACATCCTTTACAGCAGTACACCTGCTGTGGCAGCTCACCAAAGAAGACAAGGGGACATATTCATATATGAAAATTCCTGCCAGAGGTCACCCAACAGTGCACAAAACATTTTATACATAACCAAAAATAAACTCCACGAGGAGACCCTTCCTGCTGACATGCATACCAGTTGTTTTTCCTGAAAACCAGACTCTATCTTAAAATCTGGAAAGTGTTTCCTCTGGGTCAGCACACGGAAGCTGTCTTCCAGAAATGGCTGAGGTTGTTACTGTAATAGTCACCCAGGTGGTTCTAGTTTTGAAAGCATGTAGGGATCATGGAGAGCAACTGAGGCTTGGCCCTATGAAAGGTCAGAAGAGGCCATTGGTAAAGGTATAGCCTCAGAAGCAGCTGAAGGCCCAGATTGAAGGGGTCATGCAGAGAAGTTGAGGCTTGGCACCATGGAGAGAGCCCAGGAGACATTATTGGTGAAAGTGCAGCCCAGTTGCAGCAAGGGATCTCAATGTTCTGAAGATGCCAGTACCATGGGACGACCACCAAGAACAGCAGCAGCAGTTGTGTGACCCAGCCAGAGCCTGGAGGACAAACTGTGGGTGCTGCAGAGGGCAGAGCCAGAGAAGTGACCCAAGCCCTTTGGAGGAGTCCAGAGGATCATGAATGAATTTCAGGTAATTGGACACTGATAATGTTTGTCTGCTGTCCAAAGACATTGTGGACAGCTTTGTAGACATTTGGTTTCATCTGGCCCTGTGCATTAGTAACCCTCGGGATTATTCCTCCTGTAAATAAGGTCCATCACGTGACCCCTCTCTGTCTCCACTCGAGTGAGGAAGCCCATTTACAGCCACACATTTTGAAAATGGATCATTTTGGCAAACACATCTGTTCAATCTCAATATTTAACACTTTAGAATTAAAACCAAACTTTTCAAGATTGGGAGCATTATATTCAAACAGTGGTTTTATATTTCAAGACATCTGTATTGCTTTTATTTAAAAAGGCAAGAAAGAATCCAGACAATGACCCAGGCATAGGCTTTGTCAACTAAAACCTATTCCATCTCAGTGCCTTTGTGCTTGCTACTGTCTCTTGTGTATACCAAATAAATATATTTTGTCAACAGAAAATAAGCGTAAAATTACGAAAGGGATATTTTGTTCTGTTTTCTTCTTTAAAAATCCTTAAAAGCTGACATTTTATACTTATTGAATATCTCCAGTCAAACTAGTCAAACTATATATATTGAATATGTGCTAAAGAGCTTCCGTGTTCAAAAGTCATCATACTTAACAAAATTAATATGTTAGGCCTGACCAGCACATGCTGTACAAGAAGGAAAGATACTGACAGAGGTTATACAGAGCACTCCACAGGATGGCTGCATATGCACATTTTGAAGGATGAATGCATACTAACAGATCATATGGAGCAGTGTACACCATGACTGCATACTAAAAGATGGAACGCTGTGAGGGACAGCTGTACACGAACTGAGGCCACACAGAGCACTGGACGGGTGGAACGCACACTAACTGTGCTGTTAGGGAACACTTTCCTAGGTTCAATTTTAATGGCTGCTTTCTTCTTATCTTTTCTGTCTCTCTTCCTCTTTTCTTGAGACAGGTTAGACAAGGTTGATCTTGAACTTGAGATGGTCCCGCTTCAACCTCCAAAGTTCTGGGTCAGAAGATAAACTTATACTTAGAAATTAGTAAGAAGTGTCTGTAAAAAAGAGGCTTTTTTAAAGTAAGAAAAATTTACATAATTGTTAATTGCTGTATTCACAGCAATGGAACCATGCTAGATAATATGAGATCCTCCATAATGTTTTCATATTTATTTAATATTAAATATTTGATATTTTAAATAAATGTCATTCTCATTCAGAAGGAAGTCAGGTTTTGAATCACATCTTTAAGCTTGCAGTATTTAAAACCCACAAACTATGACCTATTTAGAGCACAAATCACCTGCTATTTGCGAAGAGGGGTCATAGTTTAAAAACTGAGCAAAACGTCCAAGGAGATTAAGTAGGGGTCAGCAAATAGTTTTCCGTAATAGGTCAGAGATCGAGGATTTTAGAATGTGCGGACCATATATCTGTATCATGGATGGTTAGCAGTATATTTATACAGTATGTAAGTAAGAAGGCACAGATGAAGTCCAGTAAAACGCTGTTTACCACAGTAGGCCATGAGCCCAAGAGCAATGTTTGCCAAAATCTAGATTATCCAGTTCAGCAGCTGACTCAGTTACAGAACACTAATCATAATAATAAACCTGTGAGTGAACCTAGGGTCAAGATGGGTAAAGCCTACACAGAGAAACATTCTAAATTAAATTTCCACAAGCTATATGGGACTGACATCACCACTGGGTAAAAGTACCGAGGACTCAGACACATTTGCAAGTCATTGCCAGTAAGCCAATAGTGGGCCAAGAATGGAGACAGATACATAAAGGAAATGCAAATGACTCTCAAACGCAAAAGGGATGACCATAGTAAAAGAGATCATATTCATAAGAAAACTGGAAGACAGAGCACCAACTGGTGCTACCCATGTAAAGGGAAATTTAGTAATGTTTATCAAAACCACAACTTCATATGCCTTTGACTTAGCAGTTCCATGTTTAAGAATCTGTGTGTAGATCGTAGTATGCATCAGGTATGTGACATATATGTACAAGCGTGTGTAATTCTTGCATATGTGCACACGGAGGCCAGAAGAGGATGCTGGATATCCTGCTTTGTCACTTTCTGTCTTGTTCCTTTGAGACAGGGTATCTCACTGAACCTGGGGCTAGGCTGATGGTCAGTAAGACCCACGGTTCCTCTTTTCTCTGCCCCCAGCAACACTGAGATCGCAGACACAGACGGGTACCCAGCTTTAACATCGGTGCTGAGCGCCAACCTCAGGTTCTCGTGCTTACGCAGCAGCCACTCTGACTCACTGAGCATCTCCACAGCCTTGCCTCCAGGAATGCTTTTCCCTAACGTTGTCTAAGTTTCATTTCCTGTCACTGTGATAAAATATCCTGATGGAAGCATTTTATGGGGGGAAGGGGTTTACAATTCCAGATTGCTGTCCATCATGGCAGGAAAGCACACCAGCGAGAGCTTGTGAGTGCTGGTCACATGTCATCCACAGTCAAGAGCAGAGAGCATGAATTGGTGCACACATGCTAGTGATCAGCTCTTCACTTTCTCCACTCCTACACAGCTCAGGATCCCTACCTTGTCTAGGGAATAGTGCCACCTACAGTGGGCAGGTTTTCCCACCTCAATTAATTCAATTAGAAAATCCCATAATAGATATTCCCACAGGCCAATCTAAACTAGAGAATTCCTCATTGAGACTATTATGGAGTATTGAGCATTGTGTCGAGTTGATAATCAAAACTAACCCTCAGAGGAGGTTGCTCTTGTATAAAATGGATTAAGATACAAGTTTATTCACTACAGTGTGGCTACAGGGCAACAGAGACCTGAGTGAAGCAGTACACCTGCTGTGGCGGCTCACGGAGGATGACAGGGAGGAGCTTTCACAGGTGCAAACCCTGCCAGACCTCAGCAGAGGGAACCACTGTCATGGCAAGCGCCATTCTGAACAGTGAAACCCGAGCACCTCGGCTCAGGTGTTTTTACTGATCCAGAACTCCTCGGGTGTTCTACTGATAGCATGTGCAGATCATGAGCAATCAAACATCTTTTACGTAAATCCAACACCTGCAGACAATACAAAATGCCAAAGCCTAGGCAGCCCTTTTCACAGCAGTGCACAAAACGATTACTTTATACATAACCAAGAGTAAGCTTCGTCAACACCTGAGTCTATCAATAAAGGTATAAAAGGTGGAGCAGTATGTATTCTTATCAGAAGAACGAGGGAATTCATAGGCTACCAACACAAAGTATTCTCTGAAAGTATTTGAAAGAAAGCAAGACTACAAAACTGTATACATGGGATACCGCCATTTATGCAAAACGGAGGGAGGCCGAGAATTAATTATATGGATATAGACAGGACATAGCATGCATGTGCATTGATTTAACTAAAGAGCTTCGGAAGAATAAGAAGACATTGACACATTGGTCTCTTATGGGATGGGAAAAGCGGGGAGTTGAGTTTCAAACCTATTCAGAGCCATTGCAGGCTGTCAAGTTTAAGAAACGGGACCCAAGGCTTTGTTAACTAGGAAGCAGCTGCAGTCAAAGCTCCAATACAATAGAGCAGAGCCTTCTGATATGGCACTGGCTTCTTTGTCTCCCACATGTAGTAACTTAAATTCTGATCAAGTGCTTTAAACTACTCGCTAGTACTATCTGGAATTCAGAGGAATGGGAAAGGAAGAGAGCTGCAGGAGGGGTCTAGTAGTTTTGCACAGACTGACAAGCCTCTGTGTAGACACAAGGACTTAGGCCAGCCTGCATGGCTGATTGTGTTCTTTCACGTAGCCCTTGAAGCCCCCTTCCACACTCCACCCACTTCATTCTCACATTCTTTTCAGGGTCAAAGGGCATCATCCTGATTTAGCGGTTTATTTTTTGTAATTTCATAAAATGGGTGGCCATTGTGTCAGACCACGGCCTCTGTCAGCTTTGATAAGGATCCACAAGTAAGAGCCCTGCTTTGAGAAGCTTATGTAAAAAGTGGGTCATTACTCCCTCCACTCCAGTTTTTATTGAGAGTCATTATTTACAATTATTTTAACTACACGATATTGATATTGAGTTTATCAGCCAGCTGTTTCGTCCTTTCCTTTAGAAAATTGGGGTAGTTCCTCCTCCCCAGAGTCTCGGGATCCCTCTCTCATCCTTGTCTCGAAGATCACCAGCTGTATTTCTTTGATGGAGTCATGATCTAGCAGCTGCCTTGGGCTTTGATCTGAGCCCCTGTAAAGGCCCAAGTACTCTTCATAAAATCCCTCTTGAACTTGAATTCATTTTTACAGATTTTTAGTTTATCTTGCTTGAAGATCATTCTTTTCCACGGGGGTGGGGGGAGGGGAGGATCAAAGCAAAATCAATCTTGGGCAGCACCGCTTTTTCCCTCTTGTTTGTGAAACGCTGCGGCGTCTGCCCCAAGCTGGTCTGGCTCTCTCTGAGCTGCAAATGCAGCTCACAAAGCCCTTTTAACTGTTCTGAGCAAGCACACTCCAACAGCACCAGAGCACTGACTAAGAAAAAAGCTCTCACCGGCTCTTTTTCTGTGAGTTTTTATTTGTAATCTTTTAAGGCAAACTGATTATGTATCATCCATGCCCATCATTTGCATAAATAAAAAATCCACTGTCAGATTACTGGTCATGTGTACAGACAAACGTTCTGGAAGCCCATTTTGAGACAATAGAAATGTATCAGAGGGAAGCCAACACAGCTGTAGCTTCATTCACTCTGGTGGCCTCTGTGACTTTTCCCTAATTACAGTAACGCCTGGTGGGCGCACCATGCCTCCAGAATTTCTTCTCTCTCTCTCTCTTTTTGTCATGAGTTTTGTTGGTGGAAACAAAGCCCTGTGATCTTTCTGCTTCTCTCTGGAACTTTCTGATTTGATACTTCATTAATGTAGAAGGTCAACAGAATTTCCCCTCTTCATCTCGTCCTACAGGGGTTCACATGTCTAGCACAAAGGACAATATGTCTGGCCTTGGAAAAGGACTAGGTCTTCAGCATTCGCATTTATTCCTGTTGGCTCTCTCAGAGTCTTTGCATATGACTATCAAATGCAAGAAAGCAATTATTAAAAGAAGAAAAACTCTCCTGAAAAGGGGTCTCTAAGATCAAGCTAAAATTAGTTGACGGGATGGTTGGAATAGACGGTCAGGAAAAATAACCTTGCCTTTTCCTCATGATCTTTCAGCTGGAAAAACCTTCAGCAAAAAGAATGATCGCCATCCATGGCAGCTCTGAAAACATCATATTTGCACCTCAGATTTTAGCCTTGTAATACTAAACGCCCACAAAGTCTACTGCTGAGTGTATAGCACCCAAAAAATGAAACGCGGGACTCAGGTAGTTTTATACCTGTGTTTATCGGATCACTGACCTCACTAGCCAAAAGACAGGACGTCCGCTGACTGGTAACTGACGAGCAGAATATGTTATGTGCAATGGTGACATAATATTAAGCATTGAAAGGGGGGAAATCCTCGGACCTGCTGTACAGCATAGATAAGCTCCGAGGCAAATGCATGATCCCAGCTACATGTAGAACTTAGAGTAGTTCAACTCACAGAGACAGGAAATGAGAGGTGGTTGCCATGAGCAAAGTCATGGGGATGGTGGTCATATTCACACCACTAAACTGTACACGTAGAAATAGTAAGACCATACATTTTATGTTATAGATAGACCTTCAAACGTTTCAAAAAGAAAGAAAGAAAAGCTATTGAAGCCACAAAACAGGGAGAGGCCACTGAGAAGAGCCCCCATGGAAGCCCGGCATTCTCTCCTGATGGAAAGAACAGGGCAGCATCCATGCAGAAAAGAGGGGGCAGATAACAGCAGCCCCAGCATGGCAGCCAAACAATTCAGTTGAAAGTTGAAAGACATCTAATTGAACCTCAATTTGTCAAGCATCCAGTGCTTTCCTGCTTCAGGGAGAACGTCTCATTGCTGTGACTGCTCTGTTTGTGGAGTTGGGGAGCCCTTTCCAGCATTGCTCCAAAGAGAAGGTACAGATGGCAGCATTTCTTCGCTCCTTGTCCCGGCCCCTGCCAATCCAAGTGGCTTCCTCGCCAAGGCACCCATGTCGTGTGTATCGCTTTTCTTCCCATCCCCCACCTTCCATTACTTTTCCTGTCTGAGACATATAGAGGGCTTGTGTTGGCGTTGGCTCAGTTTCCCATGCCACCATCAAAGTTAAGAGCAGCTCCTGAGCCTAGGGAATTAACTTTTTACCCGTGAAGCAGACGAGGAGTCTGGATAGAAGCTTGAAAACGCTAAAACAAAAACGGCATGTGGCCAGATTTTAGCCTGCTCAGACCAGAAAATGACTCGGGCCACGTTGGCAAAGATACCACATGTTGGTTTCTAGCACTTGGCATTACGAACACCACAAAGCTGCTGAATGTAATGTTGGCAGAGGCTGGGAGCAGCTGGAGAATATGCTCGTCAGTGAGAGACCCAGTGCATGCACTATGGAACATTGAAAGCGGGTCGCTGCTAAGTGCCCTTGTGTGAATGACAGAGTTCACAACAGAACTGGCAGTGAATCAGTTGCCAAAAGGAGTGATCTTGCCTAATCTCTGAATATAACAGTTAACAGCTCCTACACTTCCCCAGCTCTCACAGGTAGTACGGGCACGAAGTGGTAGAACCATGTGGAAAAGTAGGTTTGTGTTTCTTGAGAAGTTCAGCATCCGATACCCATGACCCAGGGCCTCGTGAGAGCGGGGAGACAGCATGTTAAGGGAGGCGGGACTAAGTTATGAAATGCATGTGGTGAAGAAGCAGAAGGGGGCGTTGTGGGGGGGCACTGGAAAAGCACTTGCCACCTTAGGTATGAGGACCTACGTTCGGAGTCCCAGAACCCATGGAGAGCTGGATGTGACCATGCGAGTCTTTACTCCCATCATCCTGTAACAAGATGGGAGGCAGAGACCTGAGGAACCTGGTAAGCTCACAGACGTGCTAGTCTGGTGTACACGGTAGTGAACAGCTGGAGACCCCATCTCAAACAAAGTGGAACAGAGGGACTAGTCCAGAGTTGTCCTTTGACCTCCACATAGGTGCTGTGGCATGCATGTGCCTACACCACATACACAAACATGCACACAATATACACACACAAAGATGGAATTACAAATTGAAAAAACAAACAAACAAACAAACAACAACAACAAAAACCACAAGGGGGGTGGCAATGCTGAGCTCTTGAAGGTGCTGTGTGACACTGCTCCAGTGTTGGATGACCTGGGCTGACCCTTCACTGCCCTTGGTAGAAATTTGCTACGCATCTTTCTCTTGTGCTTATACTCTCTGCTGTTACAGACCTCTCACCGAAAGCTAGGGCTGGGGTAGTGTAACAAAGGCCGGTGTTGATAAAAATGAAACTATGGTAGTTCCCTGGGGGGAGAAAACAGCTATGCAGAAAGTTGAGTCCTCCATAAACCTGTTACTTAGACACACATTTAGATTATTAATAGATGATATTAGTAAGCATAAGACAAGGGATCTGAGAAAAATTATTAAGAAGGAAAACCTAGGGAAATTTTGGACACTGACAAATTGTAATTTGAGCAGAAAGTCTGAGCGGGAAGAGACTTTGATCATATAGTTAATGACGAACCTTGGTATCCTCCTGAAGACAAAGTAAGCAGTTTTAGGAGCCCTAAGAACCCTCCAGCCTTTACAGGAGCATAATAAACATAGGACTGTATTGAGACAAAAGCTTGTGACAGAGACACAGAGAGGAGCATCCTGACTCAGTGGACTGCTTGCCTTTCAGAGCAGACTTAATAGATCAGGACTTTTCTGACATTATAGAAAGACAAAATACAGACTGCCTTTGCTTAAACAAAAGACTGCACAGTATTTCAAGAATCAAAGGAAAGGATGGTAGCCTTATGTTAAATATTAAAGAAGAACAAGGGTCTGGGAGATTGGATCTCTGTAGAGATAAGTTTTGATGTAACAGGAAGTAGGAAATAACCTCTCATCTATTAACTCTGTGCCAATCGCAAACAGAATCAAACTCAAATAGAGTCATCCTGTCTGGCATCTCTGTAACCGCAAGGCTTTATGACACCAATCTCAAGGAAAAGGATATTCAGCTAAAAGAAAACTGGTTTTATCATAATGTTAATTTTTAGTTCTCAGGAAATTTGCTGTTTGCTTGCTTTGTCTCTTTTATCTTATGTAATCAAGAAAGAATCTAGAAAAATTGCACTCTAAATGGCTAAGTAATCAATGAAAAAGTCTTAGATGAAGTGATTTTGTGATCAAATAAAGCCAGTGAGAGACACAGTTAGGTAAAGTCATACCGAGATGTGCTTCCTGTCTTCCTCTCTGCTCTCTCTCTCTCTGAAACTAAGCTGTGTCTCACCATCGCTGCTCTTATACCCTCCAGCTTCAAGCCCTACCCTCACCAGGGGCTGGACCCTAGCAGGACGGGACTAACTTGGGTAAGAAAAGGAATCAGCCAGCGGGGAGGCACAGTGGAGAGGCACCAGTAAGAAAAAGGTGGAGGGACACATGCATGAAGAGGCTATCATAGAAACGATTACTCTGTATGTTAACCTAAAAGTTAATTAAAAGCAAAACTTTAAAAAGTGGGTGTTTGAGTTGCTGAATCGAGATTCATAAAAGCTGTTCAATGAATTTTGGCTTGGAATTAGAACACTATTTCCAATATTTTTGAAATATACTCCTGCCATCTTATACAACTATTTATATGAGACTGCATTCTCATCATTGATGAGTATAAGCCAAAATGGTGATCAATTTGAAGAACACTGAAGATGCTCTATGTCCTGAAGTATCATTCTGCCAAGATTTAATGTTTCCTCTAAAAGAAAGAAAAGAAGAAAAACAAGCATATCCATCACATAAGTATGCAAATATACTTTAATCCTTTATAAGTGGTAAAACCTACATATACAGAAACGTTTTTATTACAGTTATATATTATTGACTGGCTGTTGGTTGGCTAATTAAGTGTATATGTGTGTGCGCACACATGCTATGGTGTGCACATCAAATTCATAGGGCAACTTTCAGGAATTGGTTCCCCCCTTCCATCAAGAGTGTCCCAGGGATCAAACACAGGCCACTGGGCTGGATGGCTAGTGCCTTTGCCCTCTGAGCTGTCTTGACAGCCATGTGCTTTTGGTGGTTTTTGCTTTCAGACAAAGCCTGGTGAAGCGCTGGCTGATTTCATAGCCACCGTACAGTTCATGCTAGACCTGGACTCAAGTCCTCCTGCTTTTGCCTCCCACACGTTGGGATGACAGGCGTGTGCCATCAAGCCATCTAAAAGAGTTATTTTTAAATTATTGTCTTTGTTACCAACAAATGTTTGATTTATATATCTACTTGATGTGCCTTCATGTTCAGGGTTGCATAAAAATTTATCAGGCAAGAGGTTTTATGAATAGAAAAAGGTTAAGCAGCCCTAGTCTAGTCCTCCAAGGTAAACTCACGTGAGATACGTCAGATTGCCCCATTTGGTCTCTCATCGTCCACCAGCAATGTAGTCAGTCCCTCGTTATAGTCCAAGAAGAGGGGAAGATCATAAGCTCTTAGGATGGAGGCTTGCATATTCAGTTACATTAGAAAAGACAGAAATCTATTTTGTATTTGAGGGTTGAGAAAAATAGGTTGTATCTCTAGATGAGAATGAGGCCAAGATGTGGATACAAGAAAGTGTATCAAAGTAGGGTCATTTCTACAATTAATCTTCCTCACCCATTCAGGAACAGGCATGTCTACACACTCGACATAGGAAGTATTTCGTTTGAACAAATCAAATAGGCAGAATCTCAATTTTGAAGAAAGACAAACTGGCATAGAAGAAAAGATAGTTCAAATGCCCACAGCCTATGTCCCAGCAGTTGCAGGGGTGGGATTCATGCTTCACTCTGCCCAATTTCAGAGCATCTGCTCTCAGTAGCTGTGTATCATTCTTTCAGTGCTAAAAATGCTCTGGGAGTCCAAGGCCTCCACATCAATGCCACTTCAGAAAAGGTGCCAGAAACCATTTCACAGACAGAAAGACCAGATGAGCCGGAAGGGGACAGGCTTTCTCTATTCCATGAATCAAGCTTTATCCTGACCATTAAATTTCAGGTTAGGAATAAAATCTAACAAAAAAAAATCTGAATATCAATCTCAGCCAAGAAAATCTTGGCTGAACATCTATAAAGATTGCATGTCAAACTCACGAAGCAGCTCACTGGGGTGAATATGACTGCACTATTGGAGAAGTTCATTAAAACTACTTGATCTATTGAGGGTTGATTATTACCATTGTCTCCCGTTTGTGTCTGCTTGTATAGATGATTTCCAAGTTGTTAACAGAATATGTTTTTAAAGTTTTCATGGAAGTCAATGATTGAGGAATCAGACTGCATTTTCTCCATAGAAATTATACAACAAATGCTTCCAGGGCAGCCTATTAAAACCCACTTAATACATAATGGCTAAAGTACACTACAAAGAAGAGAATACCTCCCTGCAGTTTTAAAAATAAAACATTTAATAAAATGCGAAGCAAGTTTTAATTCAGAAGTCCATGAATGGAGTCCTCCTCCAACCTGCCTTTCAAAGGCAGAACCGAGCAATATAAAAGTCCATTTTCCAATAGGTACAAACGTTTCTACCTGCCTTAAAAGGAAGAATAAACTATAGTTACATTTAGTGTTAAATAATTGATTTCATCTCACATGGAAAGGAGAATTATATAACCGTATTCATTTTTAATCATCAAAATATTTCTAAAGGCGAGGTAGTTTCATTTTTATGTTTAGTATAAATGGGCTGTCATATCAAAGTATCATGGACCAGATGGATTAAATAACAAAAATCCATGCTTCCTATTTCTGGGAAGCTAGAAGGGCTGAGATTAAAGTGCTCCAACAATGTGGTTCCTGAGAGAATTCTCTGACTTAAAGGGTAAAAAAGGAAGAGGGGAGAAAGCTAGAGGACTGCAAAAGAGGGATTCGTGTGTGCACATGTGTGTGGAGACAGGAGATCAACCTTGGGTCCCGTTCCCCAGGAACCATTCCTCCTGTTGTTTTGGTGACAGGACCTCTGGTTGGCCTGGCACTCACCAAATAGGCTGGGCTTGGCTTGCCATCAAGCCCACTATCTGCCCGTTTCCATCTCCCCAGGATAGGTTTGTAAGCTTGCTCCTCCAGACGCACTTTTGTCACGTGTCTGTGGGGTTACTCGGGCCCTTACACTTACAAAGCAAACACTTCACCAACTGTGCTGATTCCACAGACCTAAGGGATTCTCCTTCTGAGGCCAAATTTCTACTGAACTAGGACACACCCTCGATAACCCATTTAATATTAATTACCTCCTCACAGTGCTGTACCCTGACGCTCTCATATCGTGTGTTAGCTGACACACGACGGGAAAAGGGTGTGAGATTCAGGCCACAATGCAAATCTTGAAACTGAGAATCAGCTCTAAACCTTGAAGGAGTTGCTCAGAAATCCTGCAGCGTAACCCCATCTCATTCCCTGATATAAGCAGAAGCTGTCAGTGGGCTGTCAGTGGGGACATGCCCAGCCTGGTCTCCTTACTTTCTAGGCAGTCATGTCTATGCTGCTCTGTGAAGGCTGATTGTCAGCTTGAAGCGGGCCAGCACACCTGCGAGGGATTGCCTCTGAGGACGTCTGTAGGGCGTCACCTTGGTTATGTTACCTGGGGTGGGAGGACCAGCTTAAACAGGGCGCCCTGGACTGTCCACGATGGGAAGGGCGACCCGAGCACTGGCGTGCCTGCGCGGACCCACTGCTCCTTGCTCTCTGCCCTTCTCTCAGGCTCCTGCCGCTTGTCGTGTTCTGGAACGAGGAACGGTGAGTTGAATAAACCCCTTTGCCCTAAAGCTGTTTTTGACTGTGTATTTCATCGCAGCAGCAGAAGGAAGCTAATACTCCTTCCCTCCCATTTTGATCTGATCCAGCTGGCTATGAACCGCCCTCCGCGTGCCCCACACATGGTAAGGCCTGGTGTTCCATAGCATCTCATTTAACGAACCAGCCGTGTTCCTCCTGCTACCCTCTTGCTTTCTGTCATTTTTCCTTGGTTAGTGACCACCATTTAACTCTAAACAACTAAGCCAGGACATAACTCTCCTGTTGTTTCTTTGTAATCTCATCCCCTCCACTGATATGTTAAATCCCTAACAGTGGATATTTTATCTTTTTGTTCTTCCCATGAGACTTGGCACCTCAGGGTTGCAAACCCTGCATAACTAACCCCTTAAGTTGCTCCACAACATGTACATCTACACATGTGCTCTTTAACCAGTGTGTTTCTGACTGTCTCTTTTAAGTCTTTTTCAGAGAGAGAATAGATCTTCTTCTCTATGACAGAAGATTTATCTGAAAATAGCTAATAGGTCCTCAGCACTGCAGATAGAAAATTCATTGTTCTGACATTTGGCAAGCAACCTTTCCAGTAGTCCTTGGTTTTTCCAGTCCTTTCCTGTAAAATTCACGTTTCCTGTGTTTCTATAGAGCAGCATAAATCTGGCTAAGGCTGGTCTCTAATCAACACTCATTTGAATTGCACAACTGGGTAATGTTTTATCACCCAGTAAAATTATATCTGCTGTCAATGGTGTATTCATTCATGGATAACCAGGATTGTATTATTTAAAACCTAAAATTATATCTATTATGAAAAAGATCTAGTTCAACGATTATGATCATTTGATTTCATTTAGTTTTACTACTTCCTTAAATCTGCTTTTTCTCAATTCTGGTTTTAAAAATACACTATCATTGTCAAGAATAAATCTATTTCATTGCTTTCAAGTAGTTCTTAGAATGGCGCTCCTCACTTTTGTTGGTGCAATTTCTGTCATGCTGCTCTGCTCACATGTTGCTGCCTTGAAACCCATCCACTCTGACTTTCAATCAGCTGGACCTGCTTGAACAGACACCATGGCTTGCAAGAAAGCTACTAATGATGCTAAGCTGATAAATGAGTTTGCAAGACTTGTAACATCACAGGTAAGATGTGAAATCATTTCTTTTTAACTTAGCTGAGACCTGAAGAAAAATGCATTGTGTCCTGCATTTTATGGGTTTGCCGTTTAGCATCAGTCCCTCCTACCCCTTTCAAATATGCATTACTCAGACTGCATGAGTATGAGCTCAGTATGAGCTGAACATACTCTCAAGCATGCTCCTTTGCAGGTTCTCCTGGGCTCTGAAATGTCCAACTCCAAGTCAATATCACAGGGATACTTGCACATTGGACAAAGTTCCGTTATTTGCAAGGAAGTGGATATGACTGGAGAGCAAGTATTTCAGACAAGCCCTGTACGTTTTCTCTCCTTTGTGGTTCTCTGATTTTCCATAGGTAGATAAAATCATGAATGTTTATATGGCATTAAAGTTGAAGTGAAACCATCTAGAAGAACAAAGGAAACTGATGGGAGTGGGAAGGGCAAGAAAGCAAAAGGTAGGGGTAGATGAATGGGAATGTGCTCAATATACAATGTATATTCATGTGAAAATGTCCTATAACACACAACCATGTACAGCGGAAAAACTGAAACCCTTTTCAAATTAAATAAGTTGGTGTTAGAGTTCAGCCTTTGATAATTATTTGGGGCACAGAGATTTAAAAACATGAAAATGGTAATCGATGGCAAACGGGCATTTGCCCATTTGGGCAATCATGGGCAAAGCCCATGAAACAGAAATCACATATGGCGTCTGCCATATGCTCAGCCCTACATGCAATACAAGGAAGGACAACACAGTGTCTGCCTCGGGGGAATAGCAAGCCAGTCTAGCTCCAGGATCAATGAGACACCCTGTCTCAAGAGAATAAGGCAGCGCATGGCAGACTGGGACGTTCGATGACCTCCTCTGGCCTGCATGTGTGGACATGTGCATGCAAACCCACACAGACGTGAGAGAGAGAATATACCCAACAAGGCAAACAATAGTGTTATAAAAATGTTGGTACTTATAAATATTTAACAAATGAATGAATGAATGAATGAATATTATAAAATATCCAGGAACTTCAAACCTTTTTTCCCAAATGATTTCACTATTAGCACCACCTCCCCTGTTCAGGATATGAAGGGTGGAGACTTCTGTTCAACCATATGCAAGAAATTTGCTCATCCTTAAGAAATACATCAGATAATCAACTCAAAGTGTACAAGCTCTCCATCCAGTTTTCTTATGATTATTTTCATTGCTATTCTTAAGTGATTTAAGAGCCACAGAACAGATATAAATTATACACACACACATACACACACACAAATATATTCTCTTTTCTTTTCCTAAGAAAAGTTAATTTTGTCTGTTATTGTCTAAAACAAGTTTTACTCATCAGATAAAAGTCACACGATACAGAGATTGTGAACATGTATGTTAAAGCATGTCTTACATTCATCATAAATTCAAAACGGATTACTTTAATCTCTGCATTAAAGCAGAAGAGATTGAAACAAAGCAGGAGAATTTTATCTCAATAGGTTAAAAAAAGAGAGAGATCGTGTAGGGAAAGAACATCAATAAATTCATCTCTAGGGGATAGGATGCCTTTTTTTTTTTTTTTTTTTTGCAGAAACAGGGCTTCTCTGTTGTAGCCTGGCTGTCCTGGAACTCACTCTGTAGACCATGGTGGCCTCAAACTCACAGAGATCCGCCTGCCTCTGCCCCCAGAGTGCTGGATTCGAGGCATGTGCCACCATCACTGGCTAGGATTCTATTTTTAATGAAATATTTTTACTTAAAAAAATAAAATTCAAATTCCTTTAGTACAAATTTATAATGAAATTCGAAATATTTGAATAATCATTATTTAAGTAGTTGCTACTTCATAAAAGATTTCTGCAATCATATATACGTGAAATATTTGAAATAATAATGTACTTGAACTCCACTTTTCAAGGGACTTCCTAATCTCTGTGGTCACAGGGTGTCTGCTAAAGTGCTTGTTACTTGCCAGCTCTGCCATCTGCAGTGTGTACCTGGACCCAGCCAGAGCTATCAGCCACGGGACCATCTCTTCAATCCCTACAAACAAGGCATTCTATTACCTTACAACAGAGCCTTCATTTGTCGCTCACTCTAGCTTGTCTGCAGTCCACTCATCATTCATCCTCCCCAGAGTGGCCCGCACCTCATCCAGAGGCGGAGTAAGATGGAAGTGAGGCAGTGGGGATCAGTGGGAAAGACAGACTGAGGGGAGCTCAGAGTAAGAGAGGAAGTGCGTGTTGAAAGGGGGTGGGATAAAAAACAGGACAAATCAGAGAACTGGAGTGGGAACATCTAAAGCAGACACTGTAACTTGTTGGGAAACAATGGAAGTTGAAAGGCACCTTTAGCAATAGGATGCAAACCCGCCCCAGCCCAGAAACGTTGCTGATGCCTCTGTGAACACTGACATCCCTGCCCTATATCACAGGGAAAATGGAGATGCCATCCCATCCCGGGAGCAACCTAGAGTGGTGTCAACTAAAGGAGAAGCGGCTCTTCCATTTCTCACTCGCTCTGAAAATGAACATGTCTTAAAGACTAAGCTATGCATTGCATTTATGACTTAAATTACCCAACTCACGAGTGTCGGCCTCTTGGGAATAGTAGCATCCTACTGCTGTTTATTTAACTTTACAAAACACCCTTCACTCTTCCTAAAGAAGTCTGTGCTATATACCATGTTAAAATGAATGGAAATTGACAGGACTTTAGAGTCTTGAGAATTTTGCACCTTGCTTTGAAACACATGAAGAAAATTCAGTTAATAATGACAATTAAATCTATGGATTTTATTTTCAACTTGAAACAAGCTGGACTCATGAGGGAAGATAAGCCTCACAGGAGAAAATGCTCCTGTCAGATTGCCTGTAGGAAGTTTCTGGGGCATTCACTTTCTTAATGATTCATGGGGAGGGCCCAGGCCAGTAGGGGTGGTACCACCCCTGAGTAGGTATTCCTGGGTTGAATACGAAAGCCCCACTGAGTAAGTCATGAGGAACAAGCCAGTAAGCAGCTTCCTCCATGGCCTCTACTTCAGTTCCAGCCTCCAGGTTCCTACCATGAGTCCCTGCCCCAACTTCCCTCGGTGTTGGATTATGAGTTATAAGAGGAAACCAACAGTTTCTCCCCATGTTGGTTTTGGTCGTGGTGTTGAAAATTTCCCGAAACATACAATCAGCATCTGCAGTATCACCACTGGACTGAGTGTCATTGACAACGAAAGTGAGCTGCCTTCTGCCTTTTCCACACCAGACTTAGTATTTAAATGCAGATATGCCCCAAGGAGGAAGGCACCAGAAACTATAGTAAACAAGATTCAGGAAGGTCAGCCCTCATAGGAAGCACATTATAAGAACGCTTCAGTAATTATCTGTTGATAATTCTGAAAATTTGTCTCTGAAATGAAGCACTGACTGATTTATCCACAAGATCCTGGCAAAGTGCTCCTGCGGTGTGACCCCTCCCCTCCCCCTCTCCCCTCCCCTCCCCTCCCCCTCCCCCCTCCCCTCCCCTCCCCTCCCTTCCTCTTCCCTTCCCTTCCCATTTCTCCACTGTTCTCTCATCACCATGTTCATACTCCAGAAGCCTATGAAAAGCAGCCAAGCCTTCTGTTGGAATATTTTCTTTGAACTTTTAATGTACATGAGTGTACAATGTATACATGTAGACTCTGGAGTCTACAGAGAATAAAAGAAGGCTCGGATCTCCCTGGAACTGGAATTATAGATGGTTGTAAATAGTTGTGTGGGTGCTGGGAATCGAACCTGTCTCTTCTGGAGGAGCAGCTAGTGCTCCTAACCTTTGAGCCATCTCTCCAGCCCCTTCTTTGGAGTTTTCCTGCAATATTTTGTGACTTTAGTATATATTAAACTAGTCTAATATATAATTTGTTTTCTACTTTAGTTCTTTCATGGGTGTGTTCATTTTACAAAATTATGAATCAATTAATTTGAAATATTAATGGTATAAAATACGTTGTGTATTCATGGTGATTATCTACAAGGGAATGTCAGAGCCCAGGCCCAATTATGTGTACTTACTGAAAACACATTCACAAATGAATAGAACTCAAGATCATGAGTTCTATTAATTTTAATGTTCCCAAGATGAGTCAGAATTTTTAAAGAAAATGGCTCATTTACTTAGATCTCTAGCTTTGGAAGTTGTTTTAAATTAGTGAAATTGGATGTCCTGAAATGTTTAAGTTGATGAAGAGTATTCTTTCCACCAGTGAGGATCTTTTCAGTGACTAAAGAGGTTCTTAATTTTATTTTAGTATTAAATAAAAACGTTTCCTCAACATTTAATATTTTAATTGAATATGTAGGCTTTGCCTTGAGTTATTCATTTAAGAACTGCATTTCAGTCATTAACGACTGACGTTCATTAGTCTCTGTGAACTGCTGCACCACTGCCCTGCTAGTCAGACTTCAAATGTTATGCGACAGTAAACAAATAAGGGAATAGATTACACAGCAACTTCTGCTGATAGTGTTCACCATAATGAAAGAAAAATATTATAATAAATATCTATGATGACCCATTTCGCCAGAATACTGAAGAGTCTCAGTTGGCTCTAAATGTTAGCAAACTATCTTGTTATGATAGACACAATCTTGTGCAAATTTATTATCCAGAGAAATAGCCTAATCACACATGGGTTGGCTTAGACACTCAGTGATGATTTTTAATTCTTAACATTTGTTTTCCTATTCATGGATAAATTCAGCTACATGTGACTCTACACCTATACATCTACTAACAAAATTATGGGGTGATTTAATGTGGCATTTATCTGGTCTTACATACACACACAAACACACACTCACACAGATAGAGATAGAGGGAGAGAGAGAGAGAAAGAGAGAGAGAGATTTGATAGGAAGTATCTCCCGAAAAGATTAATATATTGAAATCTTCGTCTCCAGCTAGTAGCCTACTGACAAGGTAATTTCCATCAGTGGATTAATAATTGGTGAGTTCAGACTTAATGATCTACTAGTAGGTGGGTCCTAGTTGAAGAAAGTAGAGCAACGGCAGTGTTTCTTTGAAGGGCATATCTTTTTGTTGGATCCATCCTCTCTTTCTGTTTCTTCTGTCCCTCTATCTGTCTCTGCCTCCATCTCTCTTTTTTTTTCTCTCTCTTTCTCGCTCTCTTTCTGTGTGTTGAATGTATATGCTCACCATCTGTGTATGTTCATCATTCTTAGCCATCAGAGAAATGCTTTATACTGTCCTGAGGTTCTAGCTCATGCTATCACCATGACTAGCATCAAGATAACAAAAGACAACAGATGCTGATGCAGCTGTGGGCAAAGAGGAGCCCTTACACACACAGGAGGGGGTGTGAGCTTGTAAGGCCACTGTGAGGTAAGTATGAAGGCTTCTCAAAAGACTAAAAACAGAACTTCTATATAACCCAGCTATTCCATCTACAGGTACCTACAAATATCCTGGTGTGCTATTCACAATGGTGAGGCAATGGAACCAGCTTACATGTCCATCAAGAGTTGAATAAAGAAATGTGTTGATATACCAAATGGAATTTCATGAACACATAGAGAAAAATGGAATCATGGGCTGTGGAGACGGCACAGTCAGTAGTTAGTAAAGTGCTGGCAGGAGGACTTATGGGGAAAAAACGGCCTGTGTCAGTGCATACTTACAATCCCAGAGCTGAGGAGGCAGAAAAGACAGGAGGATCCTTGGGGCCAGCCTCACCAAACTGGCAAACTCCAGGTCCCAGGCAGAGACCTTGTCTCTAAAAGTGAGAAAGAAAGCCTTTGAGAAACAACCTCAATATTAATCTCTGGCTACCATGTATACATACACACACTTGTACTCATACCTGCAGACACACATGCATATGTATAAACATGTACACACAGAGAGAAGAAAAATGAAATTATGGAACTTGCAAGAAAATGGACGGGAGTGGAAGCTGTCATATTACGTAAAGTAGGCCAGATTCGGAAAAGCAAATACCACATTTTCTCTCATATGTGGAAACCAGATTTAAAATAATATACAACTGTGTGTGTGTGTGTGTGTGTGTGTGTGTGTGTGTGTGTGTGTAGAAATTAGAAAGAAAATAGCGAGGAAAAGTAGGAGACTTCTTAGGGGAAGGAAAGTAATGGGATGCATGTGACATGAAGGTAAGAGGGTTAACATGGAGGAAGGAAGGGATGTCAGAAGGACATCAGGAGTGCCAGGAAGTGGACTAAAATGAGGGTAATGATACATATGTGTAAAGACTCCGTGGTGAAACCGATTGCTGTGTGTGGTAAGTTCAGACTCATTGAAAAGTGAAAACGATGGAGAATTAAATATACTTCAAGATAAGCCAAACTAAAGCGATTTTTGATGACCAAACCAGCATCACAAGAAATAAATAAAGGAATCCTACAGACATTGCAAGAAGAGTCTTAATCATGAAAGCACAGGAAAGAATAAATTTTATCTATGAAATAGATGAACGAAGGAATACTAGGAAAGAGTCAATTACGTCCACCTCGGTAGGCCAGCAAGCCCTAACAGAAGTAGGGGGAGAATACAAAGAACAGCAATGACCACACCAACCCAGAAAACAGCCAACAAAATTACAAGAATCAGCAATGCCTCTCATTAAGAGCCCAAAATTTACATTGTCATAGCAGTCATAATTCTCTCATTAAAAATACAGACCTTACGAATTGATTGGAAACTATGATTCAACTACATGTTGCCTGAAATAATTATATGTCTTTGCCAGAGACTCACACAGATTCAGAGTGAAAGTATGGGTGTCAATATATTAAGCAAATTGAACCCAAAACAAAGGAGAAGTCACTACACTTATATTAGATAAGGTAGACTTAAGTCAAAACTAAAAAATGATGAAGAATCTCACTATGCGTTGTTAAAGTAAGCAAACTGTTTATAAGTTATAACAATTGTAAGTATATATGCACTGTCATTGTCATATTTAATTTCAATTTTACTACTAGACATTAAGGGTCAAATAGGTCCAGATACAATAATAGCCTATGACATCAATAGATAGAGAATCCTCAAAGAGACTTTAGAGTTAGATTTTAACATCATCCAGATGGACTTAGCATTACAGTATATCTAGCAACTGCAAAATGTGTGTTCTTAGCAGCTAAGCCTTTTACAGTATTAGTCACAAGAGCAAAGATATGGAGTGAGCCTAGATGTCGGTTATCAGACACACGGATACCCACATTGTGGTCTATCTACATAATGAATTCATTTTTAGGTGTAAAGGAGAATGAAAGTGTCATGTATAGAAAAATGAACTGAATTGGGGAGCATCATAGCAAACAAAACAAGCCAGCTCAGACAAACACCATGTTTCCCATTAATATTGGACATCAAAGTAGAAGGGAAGCCATGTGGGAAACGCTAGGGGTGTAGAGGGGAGACAACTCGAGAGTCACTGGGAAGACAGAGTCAAGTGTCATAGGGCTTCTTTCACACGGCATCATATTTAACAGTGTGTCTGATAGCGTGTAGGTGTATATATGGCATAAAAGCAGAGGGAAGAAATGAACCACAGAGAGTGGAGAAAGAGCAAGACAGGATGGTTGGGGTAAATGTGAGTGGAGAACATCCCAAACAGTAGAGAACTCCAGGTAACCTTAACGTCTGGCAGCTGTGACTTCTGAGGCCTCATCAGACTGCACTGAAGGGAGCGCCTTACTCCCACATTCAAAACATCTGACACCAAGTGACTGCGAAAACCAAAGTTGGAAACAAGCCCAGATAGAGCTCAGATACAGATTACATCAATTTTGTCCCTCACACTAACAATCTGACACAAGGAATAACATGGTTTTTTATGCTGATGAGTATTGTTTATACTGTTGTACACCCATAATGCGTATGATGAAGCAGGACCAAGAAAGAGGTAAAAGTCAATAGAAAAAAAAAAAACCCTTGGGAGAGCTCATGTACTGTATTTATCAGATGTGAATTTTCAGATAATTATAACAAATTAAAGGAACCAGTATAAAAATTGGAAAATAAAGAACATTAGAAAAGATAGAAACATTAGTCAAGAACCATTTGGGGTGCTATAGCAAAATACTTGAGACAGTATAATTTATAAATAACAGAGGTTCATTTAGCTCATGGCTCCGGATGCAATAAAGTCCAGAAAAACTGGTGCCAGTGTCTGCTCATTCCTAGCTCATGCCCTTTCGAAGCTTGATCTTTAAATTACATTATCTCTAGATGAATCAACAAAGATGTTACAAAAGATATGAAGTTAGGGGGGCAGTAAGAAGTGTTAAGTAATGTGAAGTACCCCAAAGGACCAGGAAAGGAGTCGGAATCAAGATTGCAGGCTAAAATCCATCCATATAAGTGGTTAACTCTTAACAGACTGAGCACTCCATTGAAAAGTCAAAATGTGATCAGAATAGATTTTTAAATCACAAGACCCAACTCTGCTGCGTTGATGAAACATACTTGCATATAAAGATGCACAGTGACTGGTAGTTGGGATCGGTTATCAGCTATCAGTTTTGGTTAAATACCCTTGTATGTCTGGTGGTGTTCCCCGGGACTCTCGCATGGGAGAGAGACAGGAGGGGCAAGGCCTGCCCTGAAGAGGGGTGGCGCCTCCAGACAAATGGACTGCCTATATAGGAAAGTGAGGTCAGGAGTGACAACTTTTAGTTTTATTTCACATGTATTTTTTTTTAAATAGAGTCTCACAGGGTAGCATTGACATTAAGTCACTATGGAAGTGAGGCTGATCTCAAATTCCTGGCAAATTTTTCTGCCTCCACCTCTTGAGTGTTGGGATTTCAGACCTGAGCCACCAAGCCCTGCTTGGGAGTGACTGTCTCTACCACTACTGCCAGCCCTGAGATCGGGCTCCTGCTTCTTTGAACATTTAACATGGACTCAATACCAATCTGCAAGGAATGTACAGCCTTCAGCAAAAGACTATAACTACTGAGGCATCCCACGTCCTGGATTGGAATTGTAAAAATAATATTAGTCAGAGAAAGAAAAGTCATTCATGCTTGAAAAATTAAGTGATCAAATAGTCAATGAAGTTCTTTGAATATAATAAATACATAATTAATTGTTTAGGAGCTATAGAATTGCCTTCAGATATTTCAATACAGAAGTACTTAATTACTGAGGCTATACAAAATATTGCTAACAAAAAAAGGCGGAGAGTTTGAACTGTAGCTCCAGCAGAACGTGAACCTCAGGCATGTGTAAGCTCATCTAAACCTCGGAGTCTTCACTCACAAACTCTGCTGACTTCATGGTTACCATGACTACTACAGATGAAGGGATGATGCTCAGTGAACCTGTGTTTCAGATACATGATTCCTAGTGTCGTATTCACAAAATACCCCACAGTACTGAACTCCCAACTCTGTGTTCTTACAGAGTTGGGAGACTGTCAACTGGTAAACATGTTTTGGGTCTGGAAAGAAAAGGTGAAACAAGGATAATTTGAAGATATTAGAAGGGAGATTGTCTATGATATCTAAATATAAAGATGTATAATAGAAATAAATTAAATCATCATTAAGATAAAAGTTTTTATAACTCTTTCCAAACTACAGATCAGAGTTAAATATTTTTATGTTGTTGTCAAGTCTCAACTTTCTAATAATAAGTTGTTCATATAGTTTCATTTCTCTATGAAATCATTCTTTACTTTCTGAAACCTATGATAGTCAGTTAGCAACACAAAAATAGAATCTATCTTCTGCCTACTTCTTCATAGTATGTATGAATGTATGTATGCTCTCCCTCCTGGTTATAGGAATTCACAGACATTAACTGTTTGTTCCTTCTCCGTTTTCTTAAGAATTCTAAGCAAAATATACTTGGGAAACTGGATTGCTTTGGGACTACCTAACAACCTCATCCATAAATCTTTACTTAAAAACATCTTTGAATGTAATACATTACATGAATTTCTTTCTCTAGGACTACCAATTATTCTGCTTTCTGGCTAAGAAATGTCAATGTTGAGAGAAAAAAAATCCAGGTAAGAAAATTAGGTATCCTTGCTTGGTGATTTAAAGCAAAAGGACTGATTTTTCTTTCCCCAGAGACAATCTGTGTCTGATGGACGGTTAGAGATGGAATATAAATTTAAACTGTTTTAAGTTTTTATTTCATGTACATGTTCAAACTTTCCCTCTGCTCAAGGAATCCAAAGAAACAATTATTACTTGTAATAAATTCTTCATATTCAAAATTTGACACATTATAAGGTTGCTAATGATGATGTTCACACAGACCTAAAACCCTCTGCTTTCTTTATTCTCCAAGGGGCAGTGTTCCTGTACAGAGATTTAAGAACCCAGTTGAGCTGCATAGTTCTGCTTAGTTTTTCCAGCTCAGATAATTCAGGAAATGGAAATGTAAGCTGTTCATGCTGAAAATGAAGATGTACTATAATTAGAGATCCAGGAAAAGCACTAACCTAGTTAAACACATGTCTTCTATTAGGAAGGGTTGAGAATGGAAACACGGAGTTGTGCTTTCAACATTTCTGGCGTCATTTTCTGAGACACTGGTATGAGGACGAAAGCACATTACAAAATGCCAGGTTAGAGATGGAAACGGCGGGAGCACGCCGACCATCCTGGGTACGTCCTCTGGGACAGTTTCACCAGATAGAGTTTGACTGAAATGACAGGTGTCCACTCCAAAGAGCCAGTCCTGAGACTCAGGCTCTTCATGCAAAGTGTGTACTGCACAAAAACTAGGTTATGTCTACCAACACACCCATCGTCTCCTTTAAGAAAAAGGAACCTCTTTCTTCTAGTACCCTTTAGAATCTCTTAGGATAGGACAATAGAATCCAAATCGATATTCCAGTTGGAGATAGGTGGGCTCCTAAATACTCACTTGTCTCCCTGTTATTCATCTGCATAAACATGGATACCGGAAGAACGGTTATAATAATACCATTGTCTGCTGAGAGTCATGCGCACATTCATCTTACTCCTGTGTCCACAGTCTTGTTCTCAGATCAAACATTGGACAGTCTTTCCCTTGGGTTTGGAATCTTTTCCCCAGATCACCACATTCTAGCTTCTCTCTTGGCAAGGCTGGCCACGTTACCCTATATATTTATATAGGTACATTCAGTGCATGAAAAAATATTTATGTTTGCATTCATAAGTCTATATATCTTCCTATTAACTAGAATCTTAACTCATCAAGACCAGGATGTGGATGTTTATTTCTATCCACGATTCTTTAAATAGCATCTTCCATAACAGAATGTAACTGAAAATCAATTCCCTAACAGTAAAACTATAGTCTACTATTGTCTAAAGGGCTATGGATATAGCAGATGTCAAAAAGTTATCCGGACTCAAAGGAATCGACTTCCACCCTATGAATAAATAAAACTAACCACTCATACCCTGTTTAAGATAAAAAAAAAAAAATAGTAGGTACTTAGTGAAGATCCAGAGCACCTTAAAACATACTTTTATTTCCTGCTCCTCAGTAATAAGAATATGAAGAAGAAAAGGAAGAGGAGTTAGAGGAGGAAGAGGAGGAAGAGGAGGAGGAGGATGGGGAGAAGGTAAAGGACTCAAAAAGCTTTTAAAGGTGTATTATTTTTCTAACTGAATACCGTAAGTATAAATCTATTGTAAATTTCACACATGAAGAGCAAGTCATATTACAAGAAAATTGAATCTGTACTTGAATAGACCCAGTGGAAAATAATTTAATTCTCTCAGAGTATTATGATGGTATAGTTTAAAATGTAACTATTAACTTGTTTCTAACTTAGAATTAATATGCTTTTAAAGGAACTGCTGTACCAAAAGTGTCTTTAAAACAGGGAGATGTGTTTAGTAGTGTCAAAAAGGTAATAAAGAGACAGCGTGTTCCGGCTCCCTGTCCCCCTTGCTAGGGTCACCCTTGTGGATTCCAGGGAATTCCCACTGCACTAAGTCTCCAGATCACCCCCTAAATGTCCTCCAATTCTGGTTCCATTTTGACACACCCTGTTCAAGTGGTACCCCTGAGAGAATAGCTCTTTTTGAGGGAAGCAGAGGTGAGGTGGGGGTGGGGATTGATCTGTGGAAGAGGGAGAGGGAGCAGCTGGGAGGAGTGAAAGGAGGGGAAGATGGGGACCAGGATGTTTTACAGGAGGGAAGCAAAAGAAAAAAAATGAAATAAAGTGATAAAGAGGCAAATAACCAATAAAAACCCATATATGCAAACTAGAGATCTAGCTGTACATTTATATTAACTGCTTAGACATGATATTTTTGGCAATATTCGCTATAAAATAGTTGTTGAAAATCAATAAATTGATATAGTTAAATCTATCAACTCTTTAACATTTTCCAAATTCCAAATACTTAGAAAAGCAAATGCCACTTGATAGCATTTAATCCCCGGAACATATATTCCGGCATTTTCTCAGTACACAACAGAAGAAACATCAGTTCAGAGGGACTGGCAGGTTGTCTAAGTTGAAAAACTTGGCCAGTAAAACAGTAGGGACTCAGGGGAATCTCCCAGTCTCTAAAATCTATCTTATTTCTGCTCCACAACTCTATTCTCTGAGCACATACTTCACTAATTTCCAGCGTCTTTGCCTAAGGATTTCTATTTCCATTGCTGGCCAAGCTCCCTGGTTGGATACTCAAAACCTAGCTTTGTAATGAACTCTTTGCAATACTAGTAACAAAATAAGAAAAGGGAAAGATCTTTTGGGATGCATCAGGTAAGCCATGCCATTTCTCAGTCTAATATTTGTCTACCAACGAGCTCCATTTTCATCTTTAAAACTTTATTACAGTGTTATTTATCTTGACGAAGCACAAAAAAATTAAGTTTACAGGCTAAGTTAAGCTGTGAGGTATAAGATATACTAAGAAATAATATACTTGGAGTCAGATAAATCATTTGAGCTTTGAAAATAATGTATAGCAAATTGAGCTTAGTCCAGAGAAAATGTAGATAAAATGAGTTTAGAAGTAAATAATGTAATGTGGAAATACGTTTAAAATGGAAAAATACTTGAGTTTAATGGATAAGAAACAGTTTTTAAAATTAAGGTGAAATATTCCACTCTATAGAACAGGAATAACCGAATAAATACAATCGATGTCATGAACACTGTGTGGCTGGAGGGGCGATGACATTGACAGTTATGGGCATGATGAGAAGGATTTGGATACTTTCCTGCAATTATTTCCAAACATCATTAGATTGTTAAGTGTTCCTATTAGCATGAATCAGACAAGCAAAGTCAGAATCATGCCCTGTATTATCTTCATTATATAAAAAAGGCATTGATTTCAATAAGCTTCATGGTTAACTAAAATAGAGTTAATAAGAACCAACTCACAGAGGAATAAATAATAGCATATATTAAAAGAAATTTATAGTCTATAAAGCATTATACACAAAAAATTAATAATAGTAGACATTGCAATAAAATTTAAAAATATTTTTCCTATAAGAAGTGTAATTATGATCCTGCTTACAGAATTTATATATGTGTGTGTTAATAAGCACATAACCCAATCCTAGACAATGAAATCCAGGCAACTAAGGAATGCTCAGAACAGGAGAAATAGTCTTCCTCAGGAAAGAGTCTCCCATTGCGTATTATTTCAGAGCTGACCACTTGGTATTGGATAAACAATCCCCTGAAACCAGGCATAAGAAGCCCTCTTTGGAGTTGTTGGTCAGTGTCTTAGGAAATTTATTGCTGTGAAGAGACACCATGACCACAGCAACTCTTATAAAGAAAAACATTTTATTGGGGCTGGCTTATAGTTCAGAGATCCACCGTCATCATGGCAGGAAGCATGGCAGCACACAGGCAGACGTGGTGCTACAGAAAGAGTTGGGAGTTCAACATCTAGACCAATATACAGCAGTAAGAGAGAGTGACACTGGGCCTGGCTTTAGTATTTGAAATCTTAAACCCCAACCCCCAATGACATACTTCCTCCAACAAGGCTACACCTCCTCCTGTAAATGTATCTCCTAATAGCACCACACATTCTAATAGTACCACACCCTCTATGTCCATTGGGGCCATTTTCATTCAAATCACTACAATCAGAGACATCCAAGAGACTCCCAAAACATTATAGGCTATTGCTATTGCCCACTGCTGCTGTCTCAGAGATGGAAGGCAATTACTTATTGCTGAAGACAACATGTTCTTCGGATACAGGGCCCAGAAGCCTCCAAACTAAAAGTGACCTGACTTCCTCCTCTCTGAAGTCCAGTTTTCATAGCACTAGAAGGTGTCATGCAAGGTTCCCAGGAGGGAAACAACCAATCGTCCTACCTATTATGATGTCTATAAACCACAACAATGGCTAGCCTGGGACATTACCCTAAGGGTACAGTAGTGGCACACATACCTTGGGAGTAACCAACAACTCTCTAATTGAACTGCTTAACAACAGGTGAATCATGCCTGGTGTCAGAAACCTAGCAATTACCCAAGGCTAGTGAATGCATGGATCGTGGAGGAAGAACCCTCAACCACTTCACTAAACCAGCACAATTCCTGACTATGCTATAAATACTGGTCCTTATATCCACAGATAAGCACATAACTCATCACACCTCATCAGGAGGAAACATCTCTTTGCAACAGACAGAGACCATTAAAAAAGAACTCAACCAATCAAAATGCAGCGTTGTGGAGACCAGTTCTAAAAGATATATCTACAACAGAACTCCTGCACCTAAGACTCAGGGATCGTTGCAGAAGAACAGGCAGAAAAAATTCTAAGAGTTAGAGGAATAGGAAATTTACTGTGAGATTGTGTCCCCCAGGAATGTCAGAAGCTACACACATAAATTCTCATCAACATGCCTGCCTAAACATGAGCTGAAGTCTTTGAAATTAATGTTACTCTCAAAAGATCACCAATCTGGGCTAATACCCAATCTTATGGAATCACAGAGCATGTGACTAATGTTTTATCTAAGTTTGGAGCACACTTAACTCACCTTTGGTCTACAAATTCAAACAAGCAGTGATATTTAACTTTCTGCTTAAAATGTCCCTGACATTGTGAAATTAAGGGTCTAACCTGAGCTCTGAAATGCACATGAAAGGCAATTGAACCCTTGGACTTCTAAAATTCCAGGGGAGTGATTCAGAGGAGGTGGGAGGGAAGAGGTTAGAAAAATCCTTCATATACATAACAAGAAACCTAGACCTAATTTGAATCATTTGAGGCACCCAGGAACTCATCATATAAGGGGCCACTGCATTGTATTAACATGCTCAAGTCAGCCAATTTCAGGTGTGCCACAGTTAACAGGAGGAAATTATTAGTCATGCTACCTATTTATGTCCCTTAGAAAATCCACGCCAAGGGGACTGCCTTTGCACAGGAGTGTTGACTAGGTATATACAGAGGCCATGGTTAGACATGAAGACTCCAACTCATGTAACTGAAGCAATCTGCTTCAATGAATTGTGCAGCAGTTTGGCTCTGGCCCTTAATCCATATGACGAAAATCTGATGCCATGGGAAGGAAAGCATTGTGTTTGCCAGGTAGATGTGCACTTATGGCAGACATGATGTATCAAAGGATGGGGGATATGTAGGAGAGAAATGAGCAACTAAAGAAGGCAGATTTATTGATCAGCTGTGTCTTCTCCACACTGTGGGGGTTCTCAGGTGTTGGAGTGGCAGGAGGAACTTGGGGTAGAAGGAAGCTGCTGACAGAGGGGATGTTTGCACAACACCCAGGGTAAATAAAGGCTAAAATGTTGCCACCTGTTAGACATGTTCCATCGCTTCCAAAAGCACATCTCTGAATTTACAGACTACTTTATTCTCACTGAGGAGTCTAAGGTACTTCATTGTAGTGGCAGTTTGAGAATGGAACCTAGCTGGGCCCTTTGTTTTTCCATCTGCCACTGTCACATCTTCAAAGAAGCTTTCAAACCACAGAGGTGCAGCTTTGAAGCTGCTCTCCTCCCTAACCTGAGAGCTGAGCTGGTGTGACAGGGTTGCTCTTCTCATCTGCTTAAACAAATGATCCAGAAGGGAACAAGCGTTAAACAAATGAGGGCTGCTCTTTGCGGGCAGGTTGCTCCAGCTGTGCATCAGAACAGGCTCTACATGAAAGGCTCTGGCCCCTACCCACGAAGACATGAACCCAGCAACAGCCTTTTGAAAAAGAAATGTCCTCTATAGTCTGCACAGCATTCACTTGATGCTGCTTTAGCAGTGTTTACTAGGCTAGGTGGGCCTGGGGCCTTGGGACAAAGGAGGTTCAGCTTGAGGATGTAACACAGTTAAAGATGGCCTTATCTTTACCTTCAAAGTATAAGAACAGCACAAGGAATTCGCAGAGCCGCACCCAGGAAACATAAATGCTCCATGACAGAAAAAGTTCAAAGGGGAGAAATTCTCCAATGGTGGGAGGAGAAGAAGGAAGGAAAACGATGGAAGAAGGGCTGCTAATTCAAAATGCCGGGCAGGGCCGGAGCCAAGGGCATGTTTCAGTAGCACCCACTCTTGAGAGTGCTGTTTCCCTAGAAACTCATACTCTGCTCCCGATGGAGATTGGCTCCCTCTCAGGCTTACCTGTAGGAAGAAAGAAAAGTTAGGACAGAGACAAACTGAGAAGCCAAAATACTGCTAACAATTGTAATATGGACTCCTTTTGTATTTAAAGGGTAGTCAGGTATTTTATTACTTTGTTGTAGAAAATGATGCTGAAAATAGTTTTAAAAAAAGTTTTCCATATCTCAAAGAATGATTTTTTTTACATTCAAAGGAAATCTCAAAGTGGCTCGGAAAAGCTTTGGGCTTATGTGAAGATTGTGAAAAGGGACCAGTTCAGCACACAGAGGAGACAGGCTCAAATATGAAGCAGTAATGAGCAACTGAGAATGCAGGAGATGAAAGAGATTTTTTGGCACTCTGGAGGGAAAAAAACAACTAATTTTCTTAGAACATAATATGTTGCATCTTTTTATATCATTTACAAAGGAAAAGTTCTTTGGTTCCTAGAGTAAAAGCTTCATCTAAAGCTTAGTTGGCTGACTCTGAAAAGCAATGATTATAGCGAGTGTAATTAAAATAATTACAAGAGAAATGGGTACAAATCCTTATCATGATGTAACTTTAAAATGCCATTCTTTAGGGAAAATGGAGAAAATAGAGGGTATTCAAGCATACATATTTAGGCCATTTAGAGAAACAACTTTTATTGAGTAGATATCGTTTTAATATAGCAAGATGTTAACAGCCTTAGGAGTGCCACCAATGTATTCTTTCACGATGGCTCAATCTGAAAGAAGTTCTGAAATTCAGCTTAGTCTATGGTTTATGTTTCCCATGAGAATGGGTCACACAGAACTCAACTATGTGTGCCTATAGTAGGCTCCTGCAGACCTGGACAATGAGTGTGAAAGCCTCAGTTATGGATACTTTTCCTTCGAGGTAACAATGCTGTGGTCAATGAGACTTCCATTGTGGCCTTCAAGACCCATACACAGTAAATTCAAAGGACAAGTAAGCTTTTTTCCCAATCTATTAGGTAAAAGTAAATGTTACTATTTATAATAGTAATTTATAATTTCTTTTATATACATTACGAAGAGCCTAGGAAAAGAAAGATATTAACTTTGGCTGATTGGTTGGTTGGCTGGTTGGTTTGTTGGTTAGTTGCTTGCTTGCTTGCTTGCTTGCTTGGGTAATTTGGTTGTTTCCAACTCACCAAGTATCTCTTCTAGGTTGGAACTGAGATGATCTTTAACTTGTTTAAGCTGAGGAAACACTTTTTGGCAAATACAGCTTTCTGATACAGTGTCTGGGAAATGTCTGCCATGAACTATGCTGACTTCAGGAATCGTATAAGACTAGCTGCGACTGGCCCAGACTCTCTGTCACATGTACCTGCTTGTTCCTTCTCAGCCCACCTACTATTTGAAGAGGCCTTTTGCGAAATTATATCATAGCTGGGATATGAGAATGATCATTCTTGGCACCAAAGGGATTGGTTTTATTTAACTGTGTTCCCATCCCAAATGTTCTGCAAAGACTAAACCAGATGTTGTGGAAGCTGGGGAAGTGCCGTCCAGCGTGGCAAGGGGAAAAAGTAAAACAAAAGGAAAGGAGCAAAGGAGGCCAGGGAAAGGATCTAAGGCTAGTTCAGGTAAACCAACAGGCCCCGAGAGAATAGTAAAAAATAAAACAAAACAAAGAGTATTCTAGAAACTGAGACTGTCCTCAGAGAGATACTAAAACCACATGCTTTTCCTGGCAATGGAGCATGCTCAAGTGCATCCTCAGATGTTGTAGAGCACTAAAGAAGGTTGCACAAGGTATATGCAGTAAACTGGTATTATTCAGACAATCAGCTCTCCTGTCACACCCATGGATGCATTCCTGCTTCGTTATGTTGAGGGCTTCTGAGCATTAAATTGAATTAACAGTGAAACAGCATTAACCCATTTTGGTCACTAAAGGCTACTAGGTCCCCAAGCACCCATTCAAATGTGAACAAGTATAGATAAATAAGTCGACATGGTGGAAGAGGCGACTAACACCAGACAGCCAAGTGAGGCAGGATTTCATGCTTCCTCTGTACCACAGGAGCGCCCGTGTACAGACAGGAGCTCTTTATGCAGCACTGATGGGACTTCTGATTGCTTCCACGCAGACTGCATCATGGCTGCATTGTATATTATGCTGTGTTAGCGGCTCACACAGTGTGAGTCACAGGATCATGAAGGACTGGTTTCTCCTGATCTCTGAGTATTACGACTGTTTCAGTCCCGTGGAAAGGACGGAGAAACAATGAACAGTGATTATCGTGTTATTTGATCTTGAAGCGAATGCAGATACTGTCCTGTGATGCACGAAGTAGGCAGTACTCTCAGGGACTAGAGGAGAGCCTTCATTCCTCTGACCTCACAGTCATCTTGATGGAGACCAAGAAGAGAGCTACTTCCCGACTTGGGATATCACAGTTCAGCCAAACAGGAACAGGGTGCTCCAGGAGGTTGTAGTAAGAGCATTTTATGCTGTGCTCTTACCAGAGGCATGGCGCTCTGGTGCTCTTGTGGACCTCTTCTCTCCAGGAGCCTTTAAGGAGGCTTCCAGACACTCATTCCTTCTTTGCCTTTTTTTTATTGCACGTTATCTTTTTTATCATATTTATAGCACATTGGAATTGGATAAATTTGTCCATTTTTCCACGAGCACCGTAGAAAGCACGAATAGATGGGCGTGTGACAGGTAGTTGAAATAAATCCCAGGTGTCAACATTCTATTCACGGTTTACGTACGAGCTGTGTCATTCAACAGACACGTCTAATGTGTAAGGTACAGGAACAGAAAGCTCACTCCAGAGAACATAAAATAGTAAATGAATGTAAAACATATACAGCTTCAAGAGGCTTCAAGTAAGTGCCAATGAAACATACTTGAAATGAAGAACAAATAGGGAGCTAAGGTGTGTAGCTCCATCAACAAAGAGCTCACCGCAGAAGCACGTGGGCCAATGTCTGGATACCAAGGAAGGACCCACAGAGAAACCCAAGCATCGTGTGGCACCCCTGCAATCCCAACATCAGACAGAGGAAACCAGAGGGTCCCTGGACTTTGCTAGCCAGCCTGTCTCACTGTTCAGTGAGCTCCAGATTCAGTGAGAGAGCCTGTCTCAGAAATAAAAGGGAGAGCAGTTGAGAAGGCCTTCCTGCTCATGTGCACTTGCAGCATGCTCACGCAAACACATGTGCACACGCACACAAATACACAAGAGAAACAACAGCTAGTGGTAAGTGAACTTGAGGCTAAGAAGGAACAGATGCACTCGTCCACTGAAAACCTTCTCTTTTGGAAATGACGACTGGTAGAGAGTGAAGTTAGTAGCTTGTAGTCTCCCCTTTAAACTTACCCTGAGATAATTCAAAGTGTGGTTAATAAGTATAAAAGCATTATTTTAGTATTTTTATCATTGCGAACATTTAGAAAACATCTCTTAGAGCACATCTGTAGCACTGAAAGTGATAGAAAGCTAGGAAGACATCGAAGACTGATCAAATGAAATGGGTTCTAAAGTTCTATCTATGATAGTCAGAATACTAAATTGTATGCAGAATATACAGACATTCCCTCATTCAAGATCTGTTTACAAAATACCTAGTGCCTGCCTGTATTAGTCACTTTTCTGTTGCTTTGATAAGTCACTGTAACCAAGGCAACTTTCTAAGAAGGGTTTGTTTGGGCTTACAGTCCCAGAGGGTTAGGATCCGTAGTGGAGGGGCAGCATGACAGCAGGCCGCAGGCGTGGAAGCTGGAACCAGAAGCTGGGAGCTGAGGGCTCTCTTCTCAAACTACAAGCAGGCAGCAAAGGGGAAACTCAGGTGGTATGAGGCCTTGAAACTTCAAAGCCCACCCCAGGGGCATGTTTCCTCAAAGCCACACTTTCTAAACCTTCCCAAACCGCACCACCAACTGCCTGAGCCTATGGGGGACACTCTCAATTCAAACAACCGTAATGCCTGACATCATTTTAAGAGCTAAAAATGCATTTTGAAAACAAATCTTGTTTTGCATTGAGCCTACATTTCAGTTGGTAGACACGGATGGTAGATCAATAAGAAAATTAACAATGGTTTTCCACCAATGTTCATTACTTTGGCCTCCAAAGCTATGTCAATAAATAAGAAAAGTGAAATGATTTTAGTTGTAACATAGAAACTTTTTAAATTACATTTGTTTTCCAAAGCTAACACATCAGAGTTCCTAATAATGTAGAAAATGCTAAGTGTGTCTGTTTGAGAAAGGGACAAATCCAAGAAAATTCTAGGTCTCAAGAAAGAAGACAAGGTCTACTGTACCTCTCTCCTTCCCTGTTTGTATTGGCTATAATTTAACCTGGTTTAATAAAAATCACATTTTTATGGAGCTGAAATTCCTTGAATCTGTATGTAAAGTAGGTTTATTTGTAACCTTGCTTACTTCCTGCGTATTTTTTACTATACTTGATGAGTTTTTGCTTATTTAGCATGTTCAGCTACTTTAGTTCTGTCTCCACCACAGAGAGGCCAGTCCATAGCAACAAGGGCCTAGGATGTCTGGTTGCTATGGTATCCCTAGCACTTAGCAGAGTGCTTGGCAGACAGCATAGCGTTGTTACTCTTGGTTCTCTTTCTTACAGCTCATCTCTGTTGCGAGTTCTACTTATAAAATACTTCCAGAATACTTCAGACGCTCTACATGACATAGTATAGGAGACAGTCCCTTTAGCTTCTGGTACTTCTGATGTAAATATGAAGCCAGTGTTGACTGCTGTGTTGTGAGCAATGAAGACTTTTATCTCTAAGACAGAAGTTTCATGGCCAGAACCCATGGATCTGCATTAGGATAACTTTGCCAGACTGCAATCCACAGGACAAAACCCCTATCTCTCATAGCTTCCCGTGGTCTGTCGTGCCTCCTTAGCAGGACCAACCATCTTTCTCACTGCATTCCCTCCTGTGAGGGCTCATGCCTCTCCCGTTTCTGCTACAATCTTTCTTCACAGGACAACCTGAATGATGGGCTGAAACGTAAACGTGCTAAACAATTCCTTAACATCACCTGTGTTCTACCCCTGTCTTCATGGTGCCTGCCGTACATGACGCCTTTCTTTACCTTTGTTCCATTCTCCTCACTGCCCCATGAGTGTTCTAGGCCTCCAATGTCCTGCTCAGTAATCAGATCATTCCACTCCACTTTCTCAGGAGGGGTCCTTCTACCCCATTTAAGCACTGCAAGGTCCTTTCTCCGCTTAGCCCCGTTCCCGTCCTCCACATGACCTCAGCTGCATGGACATCACTGCTGTTTCTGTCTCCTGGCACAAGATCTTAAGCTCCACACAGGCAGGACTTGGCTTCATTTTACCTTTATCTCAAATCTGAAACAATTTCCAGAACCATAGTGGTTAGTGCCTAGTAAATTCTTCTTAAAGGTCTTAAGTATGAACTTTTAGTCAAGAAAAGGACAGTCTTTCAATCTGTCAGAATTAGATGTTATTTAATATACAAATATATATATAATATAATATATTAATATATTATATATTAATATATAATCAATATAACTCATAATTAATATGTTGGATAATGACATAATTAAAACATTAATAATATGCAAAGGATGAAGTAAGTATGCCTGACTTCATACATAATAAGGTCTATCTATCTCTTCCTATTCTGGCTGTAGCTTTACTTGGTTGGAGTAAAATTCTACTTTTATAATGGTAAAATTCCAGCTGTGCATAAAGTAAGAGTAAGTATAGGCAATTTACATAGCCTCTTTGACTGTGGGAAAAAAAAGAATTGTCTTCCTCATGATTACTGAGTTGACTACAAGAATGATAAAGTTGTCTACTAAGTATTCAAATTACTGATTTTTAATCTCAATGAACGTTTTCTTATTTTTTTTGAATTACAAACTAATTTATTTTGATATTATTGAGTGAGTTTTCCTAAAGAGGCATGAATAAATGTCTATTTACCAAGATAAGGAAGCAACCCCCCCAAAGAAACCAAACCAAACAAACACAGAAAAAAGAAAGAAAGAAAGAAAGAAAGAAAGAGAGGGAAGGAAGGGAGGAAAGATTGTTCCATCCAAGTCTACCATAGTGAACCAGGAGTTTATGTGGATTAGAGGTTATTTAGAGGAGCCTGGAAATTGTGTCACTGAAAAACCCTACCCAATGTGTGTAACAACTCACCAAGACCACATTCCTCTTACATATCAGAAGGCCAGGCAGTTTTTCCCTAACAATTTCTATCATTTACATAACGTTGGGGAGGAACCTTGTAAATCTTGTAACTTTCAGAAGCTTCCTTAGCTTTGTAGATTGTGTTTATTCCAAGTCTCATGAGTCTTCTCCCTCCATCTAAGACAGAGGCTTCAGTTTAAAGGAAGAGTTGTGCAACAGTTACAACAAAGGAAAACGTGGCACATCATTTATCACTATGCCTGTGTTTAGTTTGTTTTTGTTTTGTTTTTTCATTTTATATCACATACACAGATATTTTTCAAAACATACAGTAACAATTATGTTAATGTCAATTACTTTTACATGTCTATGACATGTCTATGTCTTTTACATGTCTATGACATGTTTCTATCTATGACAGAAACCTGAGAGGACCAACTCGAGGGAGGGAATGTTTCAGAGATATTGGTTTCTTTAATGCTGAATCTGTGCTGAAGCAGAACAACAGGAGAGCATGTGAACAAGAAACCTCATGGTAAACAAGACTGAGGAAGGACTCTCTAAGCCATGCCCCTTATGGTTACTCCCTCTATCTACAGCCCACCTCCCCAGAGTTCCCTAGACTCCCCAAATAGCTCTACCATCTGGAGACCACACAATCTACACAGGAGCCTGTGAGGAGTCACCCCGTCTTCAAATCATGACACTCAAATCTGTGAAAACTGGTAACCGACAATCTTACCACAGCAATGTAATTATTATCATTTAATTGTATTTTCTTCTAGATTATTTTCTATGACTATTTTTCAGTTTAATTGTAATGTACACATATTTTTATATCTTGATTTTCACTTGCTCTATGAATATGATACATTCCCATTTAACTACAGTTGTTTTCCTGCCATTATTTTTTGATAGCTACATCATTTTGTCACCTAAATGTATTATAGTTTTCTTGGAACTAGTTCTTGGGTTTTTAGGTGATTTCCAACTGTTCACTTCAATACATGTTAAAAGACCTAAAATAGAGAAGGGAGGAAAAAAAGACCTTTTCCCTCTCCATTCTCTCCCCTCTCCCTCCCTCCTTCTCTCTTCTAAACCAGAACACAGCATGTCTGACCCTTTTGGAGGAAAGGAAACTGAATTCTTCCACTCCTCATTTGCAGGAGAACACTCCTGAATAATTCATGAGAACATAATGATGAAAGAGATCTACAGCATCTAGCTGATTATTAACATAATACAGCCAAATGAAACATTATCCTAAAAGTCACTTAATTGCAACTGTGAAAATGAGACTTTGAACATTTTAGAAAGAAGTCATATTTGAGATGTAAATAAATACATTTCAGAATTATTTTAAAGCATTGCCTATTGCAAATTCTTCCCTGTAAATGGTAGTTATTGGAGGTTGTTCCCCCCACCAAAAAAAAAAAAAAAAAAAAAACAGAAATGGAAAATCAGCCCTTTCAACTTACTTAGTGAATAATTGAGAGAATAAAGTAGTAAATTTCTAAAATTTCTACAAATAGAGGTAACATAAAATCACCTAGATGTCTGTATATAAATGTTAATTTTACTTTTTCATTGGGTGCTGTAAGAAACGACTCAAATGGGAGCACAGAAACTGTGCAAATTATTTCAAACACTGGTAATATTTGACTATATAATCACCCAGATCAGTATACTTCTTATATCAAAAATGGAAACGATAAGCCAGCAAAAACCACAAACACGGAAACATTTATTTTACTTAGAATCAAAGAAATGAGAAGCAGAGAGGATGGAGCACTGGTCCCGACTTCTATATAGGCCACGAAACGCGGGAGCGATTGGCCACCTCGAGAGGTACGCCCACGTCAACTGCTTCCCAGTCTTCTCCAGGGTGGGACTTCTGTTCTGCTCCCTGCTAGATGCTCTCAAGGTCTCCTGTCCTGGGCTTCCTAACTTTCTACTGCTTTTCAGAATCAGTGACTTCTTATCATTAGTTCAGCTCTTTATTGTGGTGAAAATAATTCCACTTAGTGGCCTCCCAAGAACACAAGTGTATTCACTGAACTTAGAGCAGTTAGTTGAGATAATCTATCTGGACAGCTTGGTCCAGGCACACCTCCACTCATCTCTGCCTCTTGGGGATTACAGGCTGGCTGCCACATCTTTTTGGGGATCAGAACTCTGGTCTTCATGTCTTCGGGCTTGTGTAGCAACTGCTTCTTTTTTTCACTGTGCCCCCACCCCAGAGCATCCATTGACTACAGTTCATTGGTCAAAGGCAAATCTCATGATTACATCGGGCTTCCTCGGGGGAAAGTGGTCTGTTTCCTTTTTACATAAGTAAACTGGGCAATGAATAGCAACACCTGTCACTCACGAAAATCGTGAAGGCTTTTTTTCAACAGAAAATTGCTCATATTCTTCAAAGAGTTTGTTGACACATTTCATTTTGACTAATTTGTGCCCTGGCAGCAGTGTTGATGCGGGATGTAAGAGGAGAGCTGGGCGTAGAGGGCTGCGGCTATGGGTAGATACACAGCAACTGCCTTTCCGTGCTTGCTTGGTGTCTGAGTGGATCTGAAAAGACAATTTTGGTCTTTGAGGTTTCAAAATTGATTGAAAGTGAAATAATTAGGGCTTCTTGCTCTGCCTGGAAAAGCCAGACCGTGAATGGTGCCCCCAAGGGAGAGCAACGTTGAAGAGCAGCATGCTCTAGAGAAGGAAAGGGCTGACTCTTACAAATAAGGCCAAAATTCTCGTCAACAGTTCTTGTTGTTTCCTCTTGGAAGAGCTAGGCAGCAAGTTCAATGAAGAGAGACAGAAATCAGACCCAGCTTCCTGACATGCTGCTCGCAAGAGGGAGAGACACTTCCTTCCGCGGGACTCTCATAGCACATGAGACAGTCACCTTTTCTTCTCTCGGAAAGGCTAGCCGAGGAAGAAAATCAACAAACGTTGCCCTTCACAATCGACCTCAGCTTTTAGAGAAGTCACAAGCAAAAGTCAAGATCAACCAGTCAAACTTCAAGCATGGATGGGGAAGCCATTGGCTGCAAGGGGAGCGGCAGGCAGGCTGTGGTCCCTGCTAAGTTGCCTGTCCTCCACTGGGCAGCCTGCATCCACGCACACACTAGAAGTGCTCTCTGGAATACGGTGGGCTTAAAAAGATACCATGAGGTTTAGAGGGAGACCTGGGGGAGGGGCTGTTGGGAGGAGTTGGAGTTGGGGAGTAAGGGGAAGATATATTCAGAATACATTGTATACATACATGAAACTTCCAAAGAATAATAAAAATATATTAAAATTCTTAGGAGGCTTCTGGAAATATTGCAATAAAGATACTATATTATGTTATATCTTTTGACTTACTATAGATTTTCTTACTGTGATGATGGTATTACTCTAATATAAGAAAATATATTTACTCTTTGGAGATTCTGACTGAAGTAAATAGGGATAAAGTGTTGTGTCTCTAATTTTGAAATGATTCTTAAACATGTGACTATGCATGCATGTGCACGTGATGTGTGTGTGTGTGTGTGTGTGTGTGTGTGTGTGTGTTCATTAAGGGTGATAACTTAGCTGAATACTAAAATTATACAAATATGATGATTCTCTTAGTGTACTTTAAAATGTTTACTGAAAGCTTATTATTTTTTCTTTTATTGTAGAATCATGTATTTCTCTTTGAATAAAGACAGCTAATTAGAATTCTGCCTACATAAATCGAATTGTAGTTATAAAGAGATCCATTACTGTAAGATAAAGTAAAATTACTTGCAAAGCAGTGAGCACAGAGTTCTTCTAAATGTATCTTTTTTTCCCTTAATATTTTTCTGTCGCTTGCAAGCCCCTTTTTATTGACTCTTCCAAGACGTCCTAGTTTGTTCTCACATTCACATTCCATCAATTTACATGCCATGTAATTAAATACTGTAATTAAAACAAGTAAAACTGGTAGTGGCAAGTTTGGGGACCAAGTACAGCTGACTCGTGGTAAGTAAATGAGTGGGTAGGGGGAATTTCAAAAGTCCTTGCGGTACAGGAGGGCAGGTCCCCATCCCACCTTCTTGTGTGCTTAGTGTCAGTGAAGCAGCAGGCAGGTGAGCTGGTAGGTCTTTTGAGTGGAGATTGGTTGGACAATCTCTACTGCAGTAAACTGTGGGGTGAACAGAATTTCATATTGCTCATAAGCCAATGGCTTTTGCTTGCGTTAACTTTCCTTGATTAGATTAGGTTATACATAAGCACTCTGTCAAGACACTGACAAGGCTTTTTTTTTTTCTCCAATGAAATGGAATAAAAAGGCTTCAGACTTAAGCTTTGTCTTCTACAACAACTGAAATCACTGTGAGTTCCTGAATGCAGTGAGCTGTCGTGTCCAGAGGACACTGTTTCTCCCAACCTCTGGCTCTTACCATTTTTCTGTTCCCTCTTCCATGATGATCTCTGAGTCTTTTGTGTGGGGAGTGTGATATATATGATCACGGTCACTTGTTCTCTGTACATCTGTGGATCTCTGTACTAACTGCCATGAATTTAAACACAGATGCCGGCTCAGCGTGCACTAATCTATTGGTATAAAGATAAGTATTTAGAAGGCAGTTTGATACCATACCCATTTAACTTTCTCCAATATTAAGAATCCAAATAAGTGGCTGAGGAAATAGCTCAATCCATAGATTGCTTGCCACCCAAGTATTAGCATCTGAGTTTAATCACCAGAACCCATGAAAGGAAAAGATAACAAAAAACAGATCAGAAGTGTTCGTGTGTGCTTCTAATTCCAGCAACAGGACAGAGACAGTGGATCTCTTGGAACCCCCTAGCGAGTCACCCTAGCTAAACAGTATCTGAGGTTGTTTGCTGGCCTCCACAGCATGCATACACATGTCCACAGGCCCCACCACCAACACATACCTCCCTCAGACATCAGACACACTCTTGAACACAAGAATCCCGAATCAAGCACATTTTCTTTGTTTTGTCTAAGTGTTTTTTATTTGTTTGCTTGTTTTTGCTTTGTTTTGTTTTAGACACCAAGGTAGGTCAATGGTCAAATTACAGTTTTCAACAAATGGAACTATAACTGGATACCTGCAGAGGACACAAGATAAACTTGAACCTCCATTTTTACCACACACAAAAATCAAATTCAAAATGGATCATGCATGCAAATTTAAAGATGCAGTTCATAAGATTTGTTTTAAAAAATGGAAGTGTAATTCCTGTTCTTCTGATAGCATAGATTTTGTAAATGAATTACAAAATTTCCAACAATAAAAGAAAAGAATGTTCATGAGAGGAAAAAGTTCCTCTCTTCAAAATATATGACTAGGAATATGCAACTGTAAACCATAGACAAATGGGAAACATTCAAAACATGAACTAAGAAAGTACTTGAAAGAATATTTCCAACAAAGTTCTTATGTCTCAACAAGGTTGTAGCATATGCTTCCAACTCTGCAAGAAGAACAGAAACCCAAGAAAATACATTTAATTTTATAGACTTCACTTCCTGCAGAGCGGTCCCGTATCCAGCAGTATTTCTTACCTCTTGCTGCTATGTCCAGGGCAAAACACACAGCTTCATGAATATTTCTGAGTTTGTTTCACTTCGAATCTCTCTCCCACCCCATAGTACACAACCAATTTGAAAACAGAGAACAGGGACTTCATTAAGTGTGTTAGGCAGCACCTTAGAAATGGCTCAACCCTGCTCCATTAGCCATGCTTATCAACTACACGCCTACGTTTGTGATTGAGAATAAAACAAGAACGGGAATAGCAGTGTTCTACACGGCTCAGCTGTGAACACAGTCGACTTAGTTGTAGAAATGTGTTACGATTGGAATTCACAATGTTCCCTGCAGGCTCGTGTGTTTGAACACTTGGCCCCAGCTCCTGGAACTGTTTCTGAAGAGTGTGAGACCTTTTGGACATAGGGACTAGCTGGCAGAGGTGGACCTGTGGCGGCATGGCTAGAGGGTTGTAGATGCCCGAGTTCCGCCCGGAGGTCTCTGCTTTCTGGTCAGCTGGAGAGAGGTGAGCAGGCTGCCTCACCCTCCCACCAAGCAGTCCCCCCTCCATGTCTTCCTTGCCATGATGATAAGCCAGATAAACCCTTCCTTCTTTACCTTGCTCCTTGTGGGGTATTTGGTAACAGCAATAAGAAAAATAAAGAATAGAAAATACAGGCACTGGATAGAAACTTAACCACATTTACAACCTCCTTAACAATGAAGACTTGAAACGCAGCTCTATGGTGAGCTAGGATGTTGGGGAGGAACTGAGAATTAAACCAGAAATCGTATCTTATAGGAGTGTACCCTGAGTCATAAAACTACACAATCAAACTCTAATCCTCAGCCTGTGTGGCACTGGCTCATTCCGGTTTCTATGTCAAGACGAAACAACAAACAAGCGAGTGGGGGAAGTTTAAGAAGCCCTTCTCTACTTAGCAGACCGCGACAAGATTCCCGTGGGACTCCCCACCCCCATCGCACCCAGTGCTCTTCTTAGTCGTTGGGTCCTGCCACAGCAACCCTTTGCACATACAAATATGTGCTCTGCTCCCTTCTGCCACAGGCCCTTTGTGCAGAAAAGTGTCCCCTCTTCCTGTTCAACGTCCTCACTTGGAGGATCTGATTAATGAATCCACATAACGGCTTACAACCAATTACACCGTTGTTGGAAAGATTTTTTTGGCCACCACCCCAAAGGCATCAGCCTCCCACTATGGGGGCTCTGGCAGTATGCATTTTAGCTCCAGTCTACCGTAATAGCCCCACGCACAGATCCAAGCCGCATTTATAATGTGCTTGCTTTTGTGGTTGTAAGGTAAATGTATGTTTGAAGCCCTTACGTTCTACGGTGTGCCAGGTTATAAGCTCAATTAAGGCACAAACCCGGTCTTTTGTTCTCAACATGACTTTGACCATTGTAACTTTTTTGGTAAATGCTCACAGTTGAGTAACCGAACAAATACTAGAGAAAAGACCAATCTCCCACGTAGCAGAATTTCAATAGTTCATGTAGTCATCCTGCCCTCAAGGAAGGGGTGTGTAATACCCAGTGATCAAAAGCACCCGTGTTGACTGACAGCCATTTTCCTCCCATTATCATTATTCTCTAGCTACTACTGTCAGTGTTAAGGGCACAGAGGCAGTTTCATATTGTCATCCTCAGCAGTCCAGCCAAGGAGCTTCCTTAACGTTTCAAGGGCCTCAGTTCAGGCAAACTCAAGATTTGTGGCCTCAATGCAGAAGAGGAATTCAGGATTAGCCGATGTAAAGCAAAATTGGAGAGTTTATTAAAGGCATTTTAATATAGTCTTTAAGTATGAAGGTTGGGAGAAAGTAAAGGTGCCCGGTAAAAAGAGAAATATCAAGTGCATCTCGGTACAGGCTCCTCAAGAGAGCATCACAGTTAAGTGTTGTAGCACTGCCCATATATGAGATTTTGGTGGCTCTCAAGTTATAGCTCAAGGGGCTGATAAAACCCACTTCCCTCTTTCTCTCTTCTGGTAAGTGAGATTACAGGATGATTCCAGAGGTGTGTAGGGTGGGTTATCATCCGATCAAGTAAAAACAGGGGCCACAAGGGACATGAAATTTCTAGATATTTTCAGATTTACAGCTGGAAAGGGGGAAAGTACTAGAGCCCATGCATAAGACATTTTCAACAACCACTTCAAATTCTAGGTCTTGGTTTCCAATGTATTTGTTCAGCCATCAGCTCTCCCCTACACTACAAGCCTCTGTGTGTGCTCTCTGTAATCGCTGGGCTCTTCCAATCCAATGCTCTCTGTGACAAGCCGGTTTCTTTTCTCCTCTACATACTATCCTTGGTCGCCTACCCTGCCCATGCTAGTGCTCTGCATTCAGCTGCTCCCGACCAAACCCCGGATATCATGCCTGATTCTCCTTTCTCACATGCTGTACATCTAAATTCAGTGTTTTCTCCTGTTGAGAACCCTGGAGTGGCTCCCCTAATTCTTAGAATAAAACTCCAAATTTGTGTGTGGTCTTGAGATAGGCTGTGATGTAACTGTAGCAGAGAGCCTATGCTGAGGCAGAAAGAGAGCCGAGACTCTGGTGGCCAGTGGACAAACATCTCAACAAGGGACTCCCGGGATGCTTGCAGCCAAACTCACAGCAAAATCTACATCTGCATACTTTCTGGCCTCTGTGTTATATTTTATATAGTCCTAATGTCTACAGGAAAGGAAGAGAAAAATTAAGATTTCTTTTCTCTCCCTAGATCTGGCCAAAAGTGAATAAATCCCCTCTTTATTCCAATCTTTCTCTAACAATACAGTGGACCTTTGTCACCTCTCTGACCTCATTTCTTCCCTCCTCTCCTCCCTTGCTAGCTCAGCAGCTCTGGCATCCTTCCTATATCACAAAGATATTCATATTCACTGCAAAAACCTTTGTGCTACTTTTTCTGTGCCCCAGAGGCTTTCTTCTCCAGATATCCCCCCTTTACCCCTTGAGTCCTTCAGAGCACATGTCAGCCAGGTACAGTTGTACACACTGTAACCCAACACACTTGTGCACACTGTAACCCAGCACTGCACACTGTGCACACTGTAACCCAGCACTGCACACTATGAACACTGTAACCCAGCACTGCACACTGTGAACACTGTAACTGAGCACTGCACACTGTGCACACTGTAACCCAGCACTGCACACTGTGCACACTGTAACCCAGCACTGCACACTATGAACACTGTAACCCAGCACTGCACACTGTGAACACTGTAACCCAGTGCACACTGTGCACACGAGCACTGCACACTGTGCACACTGTAACCCAGCACTGCACACTGTGCACACTGTAACCCAGCACTGCACACTGTGCACACTGTAACCCAGCAGCACACTGTGCACACTGTGAACACTGTAACCCCAGCACTGCACACTGTGCACTGTAACCCAGCACTGCACACTGTGAACACTGTAACTCAGCACTGCACACTGTGCACTAACCCAGCACTGCACACTGTGAACACTGTAACCCAGCACTGCACACTGTGCACTGTAACCCAGCACTGCACACTGTGAACACTGCACACTGTGCACACTGTAACCCAGCCACTGTGCACTGAGAACACCCAGGTGGGAAGATAATGAGTTTCAGGGCAACCAGCCAATATAGTGAGATCTATTTTTAAAAAATGATTAAAAATATAACCTTACAAAACAAAAGGCCCTTCCTCGTCATGATCTAAGACAGCTCCTATTGCTCACCACTTACGATCATTTTTGTGATTTTAATGGCACTTATCACTAAGGACACTGTGTTCCGTATTTATTCATTTATGCTTGCACTGCTATATTGTGAGTTCCTGGAGGTCTGCCTATGTGGCTAAGCATCTAGACACTCAATAATTACCCCCATGAATAGATGAATAAATGAATGAACATGAGTGCCAGTGTCCAACTATGTTGAATTATCTGGCAGTTTGGATTTTTCAAGTTGATTTGAATTTGAATAGGAAGTTAATAACTAAGACTAAAAGGGATAGCAATGCAAAATACAATTTAAAAATGATTAGCAAAAGTGATTGCCGATCTCTACTAACCGCTTACGGAAAATAAAAGCTTTCTTGTTGTCGTTTCCTAATTGATCTAAGAAACCTGAGCATCAGGCAAATTATTTCCCTCACAGTTCCCCTTTGGCCTTCCTCTGAGAGAATGCCATCAGCTTCTGATCCTGACAGCATCTAGCAACAAAACTCTGTGTCAGTGCAGAAACGGGGTCATTTACAAGGGGACGACGGCGACCTCGGAAGCAGTAGCTGTGAAATGATGGGACGGGTAAAATATGAGAAATGGACGAAAGCTTGATGTTAATTTTTTCCCTGTTATCTTACTATTAGAGCCAGAGTTATTAAATATCTGAGTTAAACAATAAGCAAACAAAACTGAACACAAAATAACACTGCAATTTTAATCTTAGCTAATGCATATTTTACCGTTAAGTTTCCCAGATGCCAGAGGAGAACTGACAGAATTTTGATATGTTCCCACCCCCATTTCTTTAAGGTAGGAGTCACACTGCTCACTCGTGCTCTGTGTCTTCTACATCCAGTCTACCAGAGTCCGGCGCATTTTATCTACTAAGAGAGTCTCAGAGTCATGCCCTTCAGGCACTTGATAGCGGCTACCTAGCTTCTTATTACATCACAAAGTAGCTCCCTGAAAGGTCTCCCTGCGGTCACCCTTTCTTCTTTCTGGTCACTCCATGTCCCCAGTATCGATATTCTACCATGTACATGTAGCAATGCCCTCTTTTCTTAAAAGCATACAGTGACTTCCCTTTGCTTTCAAGAAGATCCTGGTCTCTGAAGTGGACATATGTGTATTGGTCTCAACAAGCTCCCCAACTTCATTTTGAATTAGTCCTGCCTGATTTCTTCAGATAAAAGCCATACTGACCTCTTGTTCCTCAAAAATACAAAGAAACCCTTTTTAGGTATCATTCTGTTTTCAGATCAAGGGTTGCTTCCCTGAGAAAGCATCTCAGTCCTTCAGAATAAAAGTCCTCTGTCATCCGCATAGCTCTGAGCACTTTCATCCCATCATGTTACGATCACAGATCAAATGTGCTCATACGTACAGTATTTGTCATCTAGTTCTCAGTGTATACACTCTGAAAACAGGCACCTTCACAGTAGTGCTCAATTTATTATACCCCAGCATGTAAGATAAAGTCTAGCATACAGTAAAAATTTAATAAATAGTTATGCCATGATTACATGAGAATATATAGGCAAATGATGACAAGGAATTTAGGCTACATTTAAGAGAATTTTCTGAGCATCAACAAACACTGGGTTGAGATACAAGGAAAAAAGTTGGAAAATAATTTCCTTAAAAAATATAGAATACATTTATATCTGCCAAGGTCTTCACTTTCCAACACTGTAGCCAATGGCTACATAGGCCTACTAATGTTTTAGAATATGGCTAGTCTTAGCTGAGTCGTGCATTACAGAGACTTAAGTTAAAATAAATAAATAACTTCATTAATACTCAAATTGTTTATTGGCTATTTGTTTAAATGACATCATGATTACATTAAAGGACACATGTTGGTAAACTTATTCTCACTATAAAACGTTTAACATTGTTACTGTAGAACTTAAGCTGTATAGGGCTCACCATATGCTAACTTTCTAGTAGAGCTTGGTGTTCTGTAACTTGAGTGTTTTATGTCTTCTCTCAAATACATTTTGAAACTTTATCCCAGTCATAAGAGGTGGGACTTTCAGGACTTCTTAAACCATGAGAATCCACTCTTATAGATGGAATCAGTGCCTCACTAAAGAGCTGCAGACCAGATAGGCCTCGTTTGCCCTTGTATTCATCCCACTACCCAAGGAACCAAAAGTCTTCCCCTCCAGTGAACTTCTCAACAAAACGCCATTTGGGCAGCAGAGATTTAGATTGGTACTAGGCACCAAATATGCTAATACCTTGATCTTGGATTTCCAGCCTCCAAAATGGAAGGAAATAAATTCCTACTTACTTTAAATGACACATTCCATTTTGTTACAACAGCAGGTTCAAAGACAAGGATGGGCCCGCTCAGAGTTTGCAGTGATAAGGCCAGGGTAAGCCAGGGACCTGCTCCTAGCGCTGGGCATGATATGACAGGACAATCCACAGGCGTGTGAGACATGGTGAGGGGTCGTGAAAAGCTCCTGTCGGCATTACGTCTGCTTCCTTCCACCTCCCAGATTTTCAGGTGTCTCTGTGCTGTTTTACTGCATAGCCAAATGTTTGCACAATATACTGCCTTGCTTGGCCACATACTCTTTGGAAAATGAATCCCAAAGGCTCTCCTCGTGCTTTTGTTTAATCGGTATCCTGGTATGCAAAGTTCAACTTTCTTATTTTCCTGAATTATAAATGGCCAGTCTATTGACATAACGCTTGGAACAAATCTTGGTGTATTGGTATAACAGGTCATTTCTACCCAAAGTAACTGGAAAATAAATATTGCAAGTAGCAACTGTGTTTGAGAGCTATATGCACATGGATTTTCTGAAAGCTTCACATACATGCGCCTTCAAAAACACGTGCTTGAGGCATTCTTAGTGTAGCTATGGAAGTTTGGCCATGTCTATACATTCTCTTCCTCTGAAGACCTCAAAAAAGTGACCATAGGCTCCATCTTGCTGTTCCTAGCACCTATCCTAACACAGTGCTTGGCACAACAAAAGCTCTCAGCAAATCTTTTCTTGAGTTCACTGAAAGAACATTATTTTTCTTATTCTGGCCATTTCCTTCTCCAGCTTTAACACTTACTCTAGGTTCATTTTGTTTATAAGATTGTGCTTAAAGAACTACTGCCCAGGGTTTGATTTAAGACCATTTCATGAGCATGTATTCTACGTGGTTAAATCCTTAGAATGTGTAGGGTTATTATATAAGCCATTCACAATTTCAACATAAAATGAGCCAACAAATTGTAATCCTTAAACTGAACACTATTCCTTCATACACATCCAGGACCAGATCATCAACCAATGTTAGCAACTGATGTCATCTTGGATAACAGGGTAACAGATTTATGAGTACAATCATTATTCACACAGCAACAAGTTTAGGTGTAAAATCGTTACTCACACAATTTAGTGAATTCACTTCCAAAACCTAAGCTGTAGTTTACGATAAGCAACTGCCACAGAAGTTCAAGAAGCCAATGACTCATTTAAACATGAATTCTACAGGTATAATTTTAAAATTACATCAAAATACATACGGCGAGTTTTCTTAGACGATTATATTTGGATGAGTGGGGAGGTAAAGCAGCTGCACAGACATGGTGAGCTAACACGAGCAACCTTCATGCTTGCTCGGCTTCTGCCAAGCCCCTGCCTCTCTGTGAGGACACTCAGACACTGCAGCGTACCTCCTGACTGCCAAAACTCCACAGGAGGACACAGACCAGTAACCTTGATATCTGGGAGCCCCTGAGAGAGCCTTTGTTTCAACAAAGTATCAGGTAACATGAAGAGTTGAAGGGCACAGGAGCAAACAGCCAAGAGTTTGGATACTTTTGCTAATCAGAGAGCCAAGCGTGCCTTTGGGCTGCGTCCAAGAGCTGCAGGAAACCTGAACGTTAACTCGTTGAGCACAAGCTGCAGCTTCAGTTTCGAGGATTTCTAACTGGATGACTCTCACCAACCTCAAGAGAGAAGTTGCTTTGTTTCACATCACATATTTCTTTGACTTTGGTAGCCAGCTAGTGATGCTCTCAGCACAATGGAATTTTATTATAAAAGGAAAGCCTGTGGACTTTGTAAACTTCAGTAGTCAGCCAGCATTTGTACATATGAACTGCTAATTGGCCTGTTGACACAGCCATTACTATTTCATCCATAGTGGCCACAGATTTGCCTCGTCAACAGTATACAAAAAATATGGATGGAAACTTAGAGTCTCATTTCAGTAACTGTCAGTGGGTTGTAGGCATCATGGCAGTCGCCTCTAGCCATTACCCATAAACAAAAGAATTGCCAGATGAAGTAGATTCAACTAATTCGTATCCATTATCTATGCAGTTGAATTCCTTTCGTGTTAAGAACTTCATGTGGTGGTGGTGTATGCCTTTGTTTGGTCACTTGTCTGGGTTAAGCAAACAACAAGAAAGAAAAGGGAAGGGAAGGGAAGGGAAGGGAAGGGAAGGGAAGGGAAGGGAAGGGAAGGGAAGGGAAGGGAAGGGAAGGGACAGGAAAAAAACCTTCCATAATCCAAACATGAGAAGAAGCAGGAAGGAAGGGGAGTGTGAGGTTCAAGGAGCAGGTAGAATGGTCTGTATTCTTTGTGGAGGAACACGAGAGAAGGGGAGAGACTGAGGAGGATGGGTAAAGCAATCCTCTGCGGCTGGAGTCAGTAATAACCCTTCTCATGGTTTTCACGGGGACTGCATTGCAATAGAGATGAGCCCAGCAGCTGAGAGGAGGCAGGGTGGATAAAGTGACACAGGAGTTGGTGAAGTGACAGCACAGAGGTACCAACGCTGTTAGACGGGTTGTCACACGGGTGCAGAGGACATCTAGAACACTGGTATAATTGTGAAGCAAAACCCAAGGGATGAATGTCCTTAGTTCATATGCAGAAAGTTTCTAACGAAGCAGATATGGTAGCCATGCCTGCAATCCCACAAGCTGAGAGAGCAACATATTCTCACAACAAGATAGAGGGTTTGGTGGGTGTTGCTGGATGGTCTAAGGCTCATGGAGCAGGAAGGCACAGCAAGAGAAGAAGGAATGGATTGGAACTGCATTATGGAGTGAGGAATAAATGCCAAACACTACCTCAGTGCTGAAGTCTAAAATATATTTTCTTTGATGTTATTGCTATGTCTAGAGATTGAGTATGAACTAAAAGTGTTTCTTGCATTGGCAATTATCTGATCCAGGTATTATGTGGTCCACTGGTTCTGATTGGAAGGGTTTTCACCCTTGAAATATGTCAAAATCAATCCGTTCCCATGCATTATCCATGACGAAGTCTGTAACCCTTGTGGAAAATATTTTATATGTGATCTGGGAGGTTAAGAGATGTCATACCCTAAGTTCTGCATACCCAGGATAACAGACACATTTAAAACTTAATTAATAAACACATTTTCACTCATATTTCTAGGCTTTTCTTGCCACTGAGTACCTCACGTCAAAGGGGAAGTTTCGCTGCATAATACTCTAAAGTGATGTCTTATTGATTGTGGCTAAGTGCCAGCTCACACCATAGCGCAGTCACACCACAGAGGGACATGTACCAACAAAACCAAGGTACGTGGGACAGGCTTCATTCATTACAAACAGCAGAACGACTTGAGAGTATTCATGTTAATCACAACGTTCCAAAGCAGAAAAGAAAGCCCTGAAGTTCACACTTGATCAGCCTCCTAAGTGGAACTACAATTAAAATGCAATGGTGACAGGCGCTTCAAAGAAAGATGAGAGGATAAATAGGTGGTGGATGAATGGATGGAAGCAAAGACAGACTGATAGGCAGAATGTCTATACTGGAAGCTTCAATTAATATCCATTAAAATTTGTTCACTGAAAATGAAGAGACCTAAGACTGTATCTGAATATTTTAACAACAGAAAAAGCAACTGTGATTTAAAAAAAAAAAAACTGAACAGTCTCATTTTCTTCTGTACTTGTCTTCAATGAAGCTTTCCACACTTTATATGTAAGGCCAGACCCGGCCTCAGAGAATTAAATTGGAGAATCATGAATAGATAAATTAATCTGTTCAAAAACACACAGGAAGAAAGCCTGAGCCAAATCAAATCTTAGTCTTTCACACAATGTGAAACCCGGGTGGCGAAGCCATGCTGAGACTGGTCTAAAAGATACTCTTAAAAATTATTTTGAAGAGTAAAATCATTATAAACTAGACACAAAAGAAGGGTAAAGAAGATGAAAGGCTCGAATGTTTTTATCTCAGATGGACTCTTACCTATCACAAATACTTTAGCAATCACATCCAGATTCCCCTAGTAATTATCTGTGAGTGAAATAAATGCAGTGTTCTCAGACAGCTGAAAATTTAAGCTAGACTCAATATATGTACCAAGTTATATCCCTGACCAATAATAGTTAATGCTCTCAAGGATAAGAAACAAGGTATGTGAAAGGAAGAAAAACAGATTGGAGGAGACTCAAGAAGCCCAGTGACCAAATCCAATGTGGTATTGCTTTGAATCTTGAGGGAAAAACTTAATGATTCTGGTTAAATCAACAAACACGTATAAATACGTTTACTATTATAAATACGTTTACTATTAATAACTCACTTTTTAAAGTTAGCATTGAGACAGACATGTAAAGAAGTACATATATAAGACATAAAATGCAAAATAAAAACTTGCACATTCTTAAAATAATTTGAGTATTCCTAGCTGAGGAAAAACCCAGTCTCCCAGATGTGTAACCAAATATTATCGAGAGCGTTTTCTAGCATTGTTGTACCGCATAAACATGGAGCCATTTTTCGTCTTTTTAAAATTTCTTCTTTCACCTATCAATTTCGAGAAGGTGGCCCCAACTCTCAGAAAATAATGTGGTGCCTCTGATTTTGACACTAAGAAAATTGCCTGTCCTAATTTGTGAAGCACCTTACCCCAAAACAATCTGAGACTTGCCAATCTAGCTTAACACAGTGTTTCTGCAGATCTCTCTCCTATCGGCCTGTCACCCTCACCACCAGCCACGAACCTAATCACACAGACATCAGTTCTCTTGGCTATGAAGGGATATGCTCAAACTCTGTCCACAATCCTTGTATATCCGAGAGGACTGGGGACCAAGCTTAGAGCTATGGTGAAGTACAGTGGAGATGAACCTGAGAGTAACTTCAGATGGGGCCGAGAAATGTCTCAGTGGGCAAGGCAACTTGTAGCCAAACCTGATGATCTGGGTATGATCTGAAGATGGTGAAAGAAATTAATTTCAACATATGGTGAAAAACAGACTCCCACAAATTGTCTGCAGACATCTACATGCAAGCTATCACACATACATGTGAATGCACGCACACACACCCACACACCCACACACAGAGAGAGCTAAGTAAATAAATATAAATATCTAAAATACGCATTTTAAAATAGTAGTTTCAGAAACTTTCAAGGGTCTCTCAAATGGGTGAAGTTCTGAGAGCATTAGGGGAAAGGGAAGGATCCTGCATTGTCCAGAGGTGTCTCTGTCTTAGATACCCTTAGCCTGGGCCCCTTTCTTTATTCACATGCCGTGTCCTGTCCTTTATTCCAATAATAAGTGAATTACACTAAATGAGAAAACAATTGTTTGGATAATGTAAAACTCTCAGGCTATATCTGACTTTAGACCCAAGAATTCAAACAAAATCATCTATTGTGGTTTAAATATAAAGAGTTGTCTGTGGGTTCACGTGTGTGAACAATTGTATACAAGCTGTGTGGAAAGGCTGTGGAACTTTCAGGAAGTGGGGCTTAGCTGGAAGAAGTGCACCATGGGGATTATAGCTCAGCCCCTCTTCTTCCTAAGTGCTATGTAACAAGAAGCTGCCATACACGCTCATTGACAGGAGCTGGAGTCACCACCATGCCTGCCCCAAGATGATGGACTATATCCCCAGAACCGTAAGATAAGTCTTCCTTCGTTTAAATCGATTCTGACGGGTGTTTATTCCCAGCAATGAACCTAGTGGTTAGTACACTATCCTCGGCTGCTGTCTCTCCATCTTAGAAAAGATAACATTAGTCTATCCTATGGTGGCCTTGAGGTGGGTCCCCAGACATCCTGCTTTTTCTCACTCACGCTACATCTTTCCTTATCCGTGTCCACTGGAGAACAACAACAGCTCTTCCCCCAGTACTGATCCAGACGAAGATTCACTGGGCCCCACGGACTTCAGTCTGATCACATGACTCTCCGTAAACAAATGATTGTGGTCTATGTTGAGCCCATTGTTGCGGTAACATGACCTCACAGGCTCAGAGTAAAGATGATGGTGTTATTCAGAGAGGAGGAGAGCGACCACTTTGGTAGTTATTCTTGTTTGTCAGCTTGAGTGGACCGGAAAGTGCTTAGGAGACTAGTTAAGTGCACCTCTGGGTGAGTCTGCAAGGACGTTGCCAGGAAGGACAAATAATGGCTTCATTGTTGTTAGATTCAAAATCTGAAGTCTGTTGGGAGGTGGTAGAAAGTGAAGGGTGGAGCCTGTTTAGAAGAGCAGAGTTGGTTGGGGGCGATTCCTGGAAGAGCACATCAGGCTCTAGCGCCTTTGTGCCTCGCTCTGCTTTCTGTTCACTATGGAGCGCAGCATGTTCCTGAAACATTATCACACGCCCCATTTCAACACATCCAAAGATTGTGGATTTTGTCACAACGATGCAAAACTAACATAGCTGTAGAGGAAACGCACCTCAACAGTACTACATCAGTGTATCAGTGCCTCTGGTTGACACTAAAAGTGATGAAATTTGGCTAATCTCAAAAGACAGACATGACACCCACTCGTGCCCTACCATCTTTCTCTCGCTGAGGGTGAACAGTCATTATCAACACCACATAAAGAACACTTGTAAGTGTAAAGGAGAAAGACAAGGATGACATGATTAGAATGTTTTCATCGGAAAGATTTATTAATCTACAAATCTATAAATGAGCTGGACTCATATGATTAACACATAAGTCACTAACCCTCATAATCTCAAACAGGGAACCCATGGAAGTCAAAGTTGTGATCTCAATAAGATTTGGTTGCTCACTAGAAAGCTCTGAAATGCTTTCTTTGTGGGCATAAGAGAAATTGAAAGGAATTCATACAGAGACACAAAAATATTATAATGTAATACATAGAATAAAGTTTATATTAAAATAAGCCAGCTTGCTAATGTTGACTGAGCTGGATGAGGAAGCTAATGAGTTTGGGCAGCTACCCAAAAGGACCCATCCAGAGAACTTAACAATCGCTGGGAAGGCAAACACTCAGCATGGGCTTTCTTCAAAAGGTAAATAGAAAACAGCGGGGCCGGGAGCTAATCATATGGTTTTAGGAAAAAACAAAAATGCTACTTCTTTATTGGTGCCTATTCAGCAAACACTAGTGATATGCCCAACTAACAGTACTAAATGTATAGCATTATAAATTAATGGGTAATCACAATAATATATGCGTAATCAAACAGTGATAACATAAAAATGGGTTCAATTTCCGTCACTAATTATAGAACTCCCATTGAAATTCTGTATCTATTGGATCAGTTGTGGTGCTGTTATTCCTTGACATTGTATAGTAAGTGATTACAAGTGTGCAAAGATGAGGTGAACTAACCTGCTTGCTAACCTGCTTGGTGAACTTTGGAAGTTTTCACATAAGGTTAATCTTCTATTTTAAACTCGTGTCTGAAAACCATGAGTATTTGCTTATTCTTGGAAAGCATGTTTATGTACTGCAGGCTAATCTTAGAATGTTTTAAAGATTTTTTTTTAATTACATGTACCTCTGCATGAGTTTATCTGCACTACATTGATTGTAGGTGCACAGAGAGGTCACAGGGCTTCAGATGCCAGGAAGTGGAGCCACCTGCTGCAGGTGCTGGAAGTCAAACTCAGGTTCTCTGTGATTGTAATGAGAGCTCCTAACCACTGAGCTGTTTTTCTAGCCAAAGGCTGTTTTTTAAAAATATAGCTAAAATACCTATACCACAGCCATCCTTGCTTTCACAGGGTCTTTGTACAATTTAGAAAAGGTATCCATTAGGATTGGTTCACCCCACAGTGCATGCAATTTGGTGAAAAGAAGAAGTTTTTGCACAAAGATAAAAGGTGTTCTCTGCTCTAGAAGATGTGAAGCAATTAAGAGGGATCAAACCAAAACCCCTCAACTTCCCAGATTACTTTTCCTGTCCTTGTGGTAAAATATTCTGATGAAGGTAATTGAAGGAAAGAAGGGTTTAGTTTGGCTCACAGGTGAAGGCTATAGCTCACTGTGGTGGGTAAGTTATGGCAGCGGGAACTTGAAGCACCTGGTAATGCTGCATTCACAGGGAGAAAGAAGAGGCACCGAATCCTTGCCCTCAGCTCTCTTTCTTCTCATACAGTCGAGGATCCCAACTCAGAGAACCGTGCCACCCATAGTGGAAAGGTTTCCCCGCCTCAACCAACCCAATCTAGAAATCCCCCATGGGCATTCCAAGAGGCCCTTCTCCAGGGGGATTCTAAAGCTTGTCAAGTTGACAAATGAGATTAATCATCAGGTCCTCTTCACCACAATGTGCTTAAAAGTTAACTGTTACCATCTTGGTTCATCCCATAAAACACCAAGTAATTATACAGAACAAGGCAGCGATTATCTTTCTTAATTTTTTGTACAGTCATTTCCCTGTGGTCAGAATCTATTAATAAAAGATTCTATTAATATAATTAGCAGGTGTGATAACCACTTAATGCAATATCGTTGTTAAAAATTAAGCTCTCCTCAAATTAGTTTCAACCCATTATTTCCCATTAATGTGCCCCCCCCAGATGATAGATGACATAAAATCATTAGAAGGGGTCAAAAAACATATGGCCGCAATGATTCTCTAGTTCAATCTGATGAAATGTTTCCATTTAAAATGTCACTATGTAGATTCGTTTTTACTTCTTTTGTTTCAGTGTATTTGTTTCTTTCCCCCACAACTTCCCAATGGCTGTTGTGACCAACCAGAGTTTCTCACTCTAGTTCTAAGAGCTGGGATAAACCCCAAAGTAAGGAAAATGGAGGAAGGGAAAATCAGCAATGGGGACATGGGAATCTCTTTAATCCTGAAGCAAATACAAAATGAATTCAAATTGCACAGTAGTATTCTGGTTTGTGGCCAAAGGAACAAAGAAGTCTTTGTGTTTACTTCTCATTAGCAATGTATACAGCACACATTCTCTTCTGGCTCAGTTAAAGACATAAGATGAGCTTGCTCCTCTGAGCTGTTAGATTCTGCAAGCTGAGGCTTGTTCTGTGCACTGAAGTGGACAGAACTGAGGCGTGAGCCAGTTTTGAGTTTCAGCTTTTGAATAGCTATCCTTATTCTTGGCAGAGTTCTTGAGTGAGGTGGAGGAGTGTGGACTAAAAGATGGTTATAGTAACAATAACAGCTGCCATTTATTGACAGCCTACTACATTTCTAACACTAGATATGCTTTCATGATTAATTTTCATGTCACAATTATTATAAAGCAGTGAAGCAGGTGATTGTATAGGAAAGAAGCTAAAGCTTGAAAATGTCAAACAACTTACTTGTATCCTAGAGTACAGATCTAAGATGTTCAGAGGTCTCAAAAGTCAATCTTGGGTAGCTCCTTACATATTTACATGGTGACCGAAGAGCAGTATATGATACAGAGTAGACACATCCACAGGTTTTCCTTTCACTTAATATGTTGATTCCATAAGTATTATGCTGAGTTCTATAAGCATGCTAGTTACAAACATGACTGTTCTCAATGGGCAAAATGAAGATTTAGGGACTGTAAATTGCCACTGTCAAATTCATTGATGTCTTATAGCACATTTCTCAGTATTAACTCAGTTCTTTTTACACAAATTACATTTTTAAGAACTGATTGGATGAAAAAACACTGCCTCAGACAACGATACACATTTTTTCTTTTTACCTTGGGTTCCATTATGCCTACCTTACCACTGTCTAGAGACAAAGTTGAGGCAGAGAGAAGCCTTTAGATCTACACAAACTTCCCAGGCAGAAAGTTGTTATGATTTGTATATGCAATGTCCTATTATGGGTGTATTTGTGGAAGACTAGGTCCCCAGCTGGTGATAAGGTTTTGGAAATGAAGGGCACTTTGGGTGGTGGGGCATGGCTATAAGAAGCAGGTCATTGGGACCACGCCTTTGAGATGATATCAGGTGCCTGGTCTCTCCTTCTGTGTCTGTTTCCAGATTTCATGAATTGAATGGCTTCTGCGACATGCTCTACCCAACCATGGGCCAAGTACCAGTAGAGCCAAGGACTCTGGACTGAAACTTCTGAAAGCATGAGCCAAAATAAATAACATTCCATCTCTTTTGTCACAGCAACGTCTAACTCAGTGGTTTTCAATGCCGTTCTAATGCTGTGACTCTTTAATACGGTTCTCATGCTGTGGTGACCCCCCAACCATGACATTATTTTCATTGCTACTTCATAACTGCAATTTTGCTACTTTTAAGAATAGTAATATAAATATCTGATATGCAGATGGTCTTAGGCATCTCCTGTAAAAGGTCATTTGAACCCCAAAGGGGTCACAACCCATAGATTGAGAAACGCTGCTCCAACTAACCGGTCTCCATTCCATGTTTTCACCAGCCTGGCTTCATCTGCTTTTCTTCTGCTCATCTTTTAAACATTACTGAGCTCTAGAATTCAGGACTAGGGCCTGTTTCTCTGCCCACTATCCAGAGAATAATGTGTCAAAAGAAAAATCCTTCATTAATTCAGTCATCTCATTGTTGTGATTCTCCTGGTTACTTCTCATCTTGCGTTTCGGTATGTGACTCCTTTAAACGATACAATTTAAATGATATTTACCAAGTTTAAAGAGTAGTGCCAGCATGGCCATATACCACTACTCAGGCATGCCATTTCCTCAAAATAGTCCTCATGCCCATTATAGTTCATCGAGATGCCTATTCCAAGCCCGGGCAAGCATTACTCTGCCTCCCATCTTCCATGCTCTGGACATACCAAATAGATTTAATCATATAGTATAAGTTCACAGGCATCCCATATAAGCTTCCTTCAATTAGCCTGCTACTGGTGTCTACTTATGCAGAACTTCTCAGCAGCTCATTCTGTTGGTTGATGAACAACATCTCACTATAGACCTATCACAAATGTCCACTGAGTGGCTGATGGACACTCCGGCTGTCTCAGGGCTGTTATAAACAATGTTGCTATGAATTTTCAAACTGTCTTTATACAGAGTTTGCATTTCTCTTGAGTAGACATCTACAGGTAGATTTGCTGGCCTGCATTATTAGTTTTACAATTAAATTTCTAAAAAACTTCCAAAGTGTTTATGGCATTGGCTAATACATTTTGAGTTCTCACTAGAAATATAGAAATGTTTCTGTTTCTCAACATTCTCCCACATTTGTAATTAATTTACTATAACCATTCCAGTGGGCATGAAATACTTTTTAATTGTCATTTTAATTTGTATTTTCCATAATGACAAATTATGTTGAGAATCTGTTCATAGGCTCAATAGTCATTCTATAACTGTGTTTCTTTTTCTGTTCTCCTGCTCCCATTTATTTTGAGAAAGGTCCTACTTTGTAGTCCAGGCTAGCCCACAACTTGCTATGTAGCCCAGGCTGGCTTTACACTTATAGCAATCTTATCTTAGCCTCAGACTCCCAAGTACTGAGATTACAAACATGAGCCATCATGCCTGACCATCTCCAGGTCTTCTTTGATAAAGCACCTGTTCATTTATCGTTTCAGTTTATATTTAAGACTGATTTTCATGTACGTCTAGAGGTGAGGCTAAAAGTTCACTGTTTTGATATTCAGTTGCTTCCAGTACTTTTTCCTGAAGAGACTACTCCGTATCTAATGAATTTCCTTGACATGTTTGTCAAATACCAATTCTCTAAAAAGCTCATCTCCAACAACTGTGTTCTGTTACGCTATCTCCATGCCAACCCCACACTGTCTTGATAACTATAAGTTTTGAAATTAGGAACAAAAAGTCTTCCAACTGTTTCTTTTCCAAAAATTATTCCATCTATTCTAGGTGCTTTGTATTTTATAAAATCATAGGACATACTTTTCATCTATGCTATAGCCAGAATTTTATAAAAATTCCTACTTATTAATTTTTAGGATTGGTATTGCTAGGTACCCGTGCATACATTTTTCGCCTGGACTGCTGAGTAGAGAATATTCTATACACAAAGGAGAAGATGTAAATGACAGTGACAAAACAGTGGAGGGAGACACAATGTATTGTAGTACTGTCCACAGTACTGACTGTGTACACCAGGGACAAGGACACACCCTGCCAAATGACACAAGCTTTTGTCTACTGCAGTCATTCATATTTGTGTATGTCCTCATGTTAAAATATCATGTTATGGATTAAATAGCAAATGGTCCTTAATATCATATACTGTGTATGTTTTAGACAATGAAAAATTTTGTAATGAAATCTATCAACTCTCAGCATGTCACAATTTACTACAATGAAGCAAAGGAGAAGACAAGTTATCTACTCTAACAGGCAACAGAGAATAAGACAGGCTATCCACCCCAACAGGAGACAGAGGAGAAGACAGGCTATCCATATCAACAGGAGACAGGGGAGAAGACAGGCTATCCACTACAACAGGAGACAGAGGAGAAGACAGGCTATCCACCCCAACAGGAGACAGAGGAGAAGACAGGCTATCCACATCAACAGGAGACAGAGGAGAAGACAGGCTATCCACATCAACAGGAGACAGAGGAGAAGACAGGCTATCCACTACAACAGGAGACAGAGGAGAAGACAGGCTATCCACCCCAACAGGAGACAGAGGAGAAGACAGGCTATCCACTACAACAGGAGACAGAGGAGAAGACAGGCTATCCACCCCAACAGGAGACAGAGAATAAGACAGGCTATCCACATCAACAGGAGACAGAGGAGAAGACAGGCTATCCACATCAACAGGAGACAGAGGAGAAGACAGGCTATCCACCCCAACAGGAGACAGAGAATAAGACAGGCTATCCACATCAACAGGAGACAGAGGAGAAGACAGGCTATCCACTACAACAGGAGACAGAGGAGAAGACAGGCTATCCACATCAACAGGAGACAGAGGAGAAGACAGGCTATCCACCCCAACAGGAGACAGAGGAGAAGACAGGCTATCCACATCAACAGGAGACAGAGGAGAAGACAGGCTATCCACCCCAACAGGAGACAGAGAATAAGACAGGCTATCCACATCAACAGGAGACAGAGGAGAAGACAGGCTATCCACTACAACAGGAGACAGAGGAGAAGACAGGCTATCCACATCAACAGGAGACAGAGGAGAAGACAGGCTATCCACCCCAACAGGAGACAGAGGAGAAGACAGGTTCTCCACTACAATGGGCAACAGATGAGTGGACAGGTTATCTACCACAACAGGCAATGGAGGGAAGTGGCTGTTAGGACATGAATGGAAATAAAAACCAAAGGAATAAACTTCACATGGTACAGGATTAACATTATGACAATGGCTAGATGTTTTTCTGTATTGAGAGGTCTGCACAGGATAGTATAGTGTTAGAGTTGCATACAGTTTTGCTGCTTCAACACTGGTTCTCATGATACATATATTTGCTTTCTGGAAAGCTACAGAAGGATTTCCCAAATAATTAAATAAGCAGAAAACAGAGCTTCCAAAAAATGCCTTTACAGATTTATATTTTTCAGTTTGGTATTTATATTGAGCCTTAAAGGAATTATAGTAGCATTGTAAATAAATAAATAAGAGGATTGGAGAGGGACCAAACCAACCAATGGAGGAGATAAACAAGTAGGACAAGGAACTCAGGGAAAGAAAACTAAAAGCTTGAACTACTCAGTTTGAAGTAACTTAATTCTAATCGCATATCAGGAGACCGGCAGATTGCCTACGCAATATTATACAGTGATTAAATTTTTGTTCTGTGGCAATCTGAACCATGTTTACAATGTCACCATTTTATTATCTAAATATAGCTACCATTAATTTTAATTTACCTTGGTTCATCATCCATGATTATCCATTTGGGAGATTATTTTTAGCCTCCTGCTTTTACTCTGAGAGCTGTGAAGACAATATTGAGAGGGTAGGACTGAGAAGCACCAGGCTGCCAACGGAGGGCCCAAGTGCCACAGAGCTCCGGCCAAGGGCTGCGGAAACGCAGCAAACAGCACTTGCTTGAATTTTTTGGACTGGAACTGTAAATTATTTTAAATAATTTTAAAATATTTTGTATTTTAGACACACAAAATAAAGGTAGTTGATGACAGTAGCAGGCAAAAAGAGAAATACAATTTTGTTTTTCAAACAAATATGCTTTGGAACTTGGCACATTTTGTACAAGTGTTCTCTCTATCTTCCGTTCTGCACGCCCATCTGTGCTCACAGACGCAGAGACAAATTTTACTCATTCGACAAGATACATTACTTCCATCAAAAAAGCCTAGTTTACACTCTTCGTGACATTTCAGGTAATACCAATTGTGTCAGTTTAGCATTGGCTTGTCCTACACTGTGTGAGGTTCAACTTATTTGTAATGACGTAATGTGTTACGTTAGTGTCTGCCTCTAAGCATGGCTAGGGTATAACTGAAGTGAGTGGAAATAAGACACGGAGATTAGAATCTAACAAACGTGAAATTCCCAGTTAATTTTAGCTCTTTGAACTATACAGGTAACCTAAAATAAGCACCACAGAGAAAGAAATCCTGAAAATGCTTTTTCCCCTCTGAACATAGCTAAGTTATGTTCAGACTGTTAGAAATTAGGTTAGAAATAGCTATGCAAGAAAACATGCAACATATTTCTGTCTTACCTTTTTCTAGTAAGTTGAACATTTAGGTTACAAAAAACAACTCAGTACTCACATCCATGAAACTAACCTAATCTTTTCTAAAATGCACTTTGGAAGCATGTTCATTTTTCTGAACCTAAATGTTTGATCTTTTGAAAGTTCTTTAGGAAAGCATTCACATTTTAACAGCCAATCCCTAGAGTGATGCTGTTCCCCTAAGACGACCTTCTTCAGCTGTCTTCCGCTAGTAGAGGCTAGCCAGATCTGGGGATTTCAAGTTTCTGCATAACTTTCGGAGCATTTGATCATCATAGATTAGGGAACAGATTCTGATTCCCTGATCAGAATCTCTTGAGAAGAAAACCTAAAAACACTACAGGCATCAAAAACACCTGATGTCATACTTCCTCGTCAAAGAAAGCTTGCCACTGTCAGATCACAAGTCAAACCTTAGGTGTCACTGATTTTTCCCAATAATAACTTGCCTAAGGCTACAAAGTAGACACAGTTTAAAAATTATTTCACCTCAGCATGATTATAACTGATAAAGTCTGTCACATTGTAGAAAAGTCAACTCTTCAAGTATCAGACATTTTAATGTTATTGTGATATAACAAATTCTGATAATCAAACCAATGTTTTTATTCTCCTTATGGCAAGTAAATTATGAACCACAGCCAAAATATAAACCGTAACTAGATTGTGGTATAAACAGTATATTCTTATTTCCAAACAGCACTATTGCTTATCAAATTGGTAATCATAGACATCTAACTTAAATAACTACTTTGGCAAACAAAGACGTTGCACCTTTAAAAGCTGTTTCTAGTCTATTCTGTTTTAAATACCATCCCAAACCCTTTAATAATATTAATATACCACAAAATTACTTTCTTCATAGAACAAAAATGAACATTTTAAAGCTTGTAAAGTGACTAATTCTTAATGTTGTCAAATTAAGTTAAGCAATTTAATGCAATTACTAAACGTACTGACTTCTTAAAAAATTATAGCAATTAAAGAAACAGTTCTACTCTCTTTTATAACACACATAAATAGCTTGTTTTAAGCCAAGTCATTTGGGGAGGCTGGCTTTTTCTTTTTCTTCTGTCTCACGGTTCTGGTAGATGTTCTTGAAGGCACAGTCAAATCCAAGATTTTGTACGTATCTAGCATTCATCCAAATTAAACAAGAGTAATTGCTTTTTTAAAATTGGATCTTGGCCCCGTGTCCGGTTTTAAGCTCCCGTTGTTGAATAACTATGCATGCCTATTTTGCTTTAAAGCCGGCCACTGCTGTGCGCATCAAGGGCAGTCACCACTGTGCGCAGTAAGGGCAGCTCTCATCATATGTCAAGCTGATCTGAGTTTCGCCCCTTCCAGATTTACCCACTGTCTGGATAGGCCTATACCAAACTTACAAATGAAAATACAACTATTAGCATTTTGAATTTGCCAGGGGCTCAGAGGATTAGAAGATGATGTTTGGCTTGCAGCAAAGCATATTATATTATTATACCCTGACAGCCTTAAACTGAAGAAACGAGCGAAAAAGACAAAACCGCTTGAATAAGATCAACGTACTGTGGTTATCATGTTTGGCCCTGTAAAAAGATTTTCATAAAGACTTAGGTTCTTATTCCAAGAAATAGTTCAGCGGGTCTAGGTGCTTGCCGCCTGCGTTCAATACCTGAGACCCATGTAGTTGAAAAAGAGAAATGATTCATTCAGGTTGTCCTGTGTCCTCCATGTATGTGTGGGCATGTGTGTGCGTGCACATGTGCACACGAACCCACACAAATAAAGCACTTAATTGATTTGCTTTTTAATTGAGCTTTAATTTACCCTTAAGTAAGGAAGCTCTTAGCCAGGAAGGCCTGCAGTGAAAGGGAACAGGTCAGACATGAACAAGAAACACACTCAATGTGCTTGACATGAAAGCAGGGTAGGTGGTTGGGTAGGCTGGATCTGAGGTCGGGGGGTGAGATTTTACAGAGCCAACACAGGCTCTATAGTCATAAAAACGCGAGAAGCAGAAAATTGGTACGGCTACATTCACCTCTTTAGAAAAATTGTGTACGCTCCTGTGTTTGTTATGTGTGGCATATGTACGTGTTGGTGTGTGTGCGCCTGTGCATGAGGATGTGCGTGGAGGCCAGAGGTTGACATTAAGTATCTTTCTCCATCACTCTCCAGTTTATTTATTTATTGACCGGGTCTGTCATCAAACCCGGAGCTTGCCAATTCCACCGGACTGGCTGGCCTGTGGGTTTCAGAGATCGACCTGTCTCCATGCTCGTTTTCCCCAGAGCCGGGACTATGGATGCACTGGCTTTCACGTGGGCACTGGGGAATGAACTTAGGTCTTATTGCATGTGTAGCAGCTTCTTCCCTGACTGAGCCTTCTTCCCAGCCTAGGATCTGCATGATATAAAGATACTCTGACTGCACAGTGTTGATTAGGAGGGTGTTAGCATAGCTTGTGGAGGAGAAAAGGGTAGGTCAATCAGAGCGACCACAGAGTCAATTTGAGAAGTATTTAGATAGAATGTCTACATGGTGGGGTGGATATAGAATGTTATGGTTATTTACTGTAATATAAAACTCACCCCCTCAGTTTAGCAATTTGCAATTATAAAATCTATGGATTAAGAGTCAAGGTGCAAGTTAGGAGTATCTCTGACTCAGGAGCAGTCAAAGGGCTGTCTGTGTTCAATGTTGACTGATGGTGGGTTTGAATTATACAAATGGGCTCTGTGGCTGGATTTAGAGTCACCTGGGGGACAGACCACTGGGTATGTCTGTGACAATGTTTCCAGAGAAGTTTGACTAAGAAAGATCCACCCTGAACATGAGTGCCATCATCCCAGGGTCTGGTGGGACCCTAGACTAAACACAAGGGAGAAAGGGATCTGAATGAGTATGCATCTCTGTCTGCGTTCTATGGGTGCAGTGTGACCCTCCGCTCGTGTTCCTGCCACCATGCCTTTCTTGACATCCTGAACTGTATCCTCTGGAACTGTGAGCCAAGGAACACTTTCTTCCTTGGGTCGCTTTTGCCAGTTTTGTGTGTGTGTGTGTGTGTGTGTGTGTGTCGGCAACCAAAAATCCAAATAACTAATACAGGCTAATAGACAAACAGCTAATACTTGTCCTCACAAGTCTTCACATCAGAGACTACAGATATGGCACCCCGGAAAGGGTAGGGGCAGCATGACTGCGGAGACAAGATTGGTGAGCTGTAGCCAAGGGATGACAATGGTCAAAAGCCTCCAGGCAGAGTGTGGCCCTCTGATACCTCCATTGTGTACTTCTGACTTTCTGGACTACAAGAGAATAAACTTTTTTTTTTTCTCAATTTCAAGCCACTTGGTGTTTGATAACTCGCTACCATAGGCACCAAAAACTAAAACACTGTCCCCTGTCTGCATTTGTAAGGACAAGACCAAAGCAGCCAAACTTTAGTCAGGCTTCTAAGAGCACCAACACTGTGTAGGCCCAAGTCAGGGGCAAGGTGATTCAGCACAGTTTCTGGAACTTGAATAAGAAAGATAGTTTCTGGGACGAACAAGATATGGACCGCTGACTGATGGCCTTGGGCTGGGAGTTTCTCCCCACCGCCTTGACTAAAACTCTGAGCTTGCATTTTCTAGGAGCCGGCAACCTTTGCTATATGCCAGCACCAATCAGTTTGAGGGTCCGTACCCACATGACTGTGTAGCCAATGGAATGCGCCTGGTGCTCTGTTGCTGGGCTCTGCCTTTGAAAAGCATATATAAACCATGCTTTTGGTGCGGATGGTCTCTCCCACCTGCCTCGCTTGAGGCATCTGTGGGAGCGGACCCCAACACGTTGGAAATAAACCTCTTGCTTTTGCATCTATCTTGAGCCCTGGTGATTTCTCGGGGGTCTCCTTCCGTCTGCCCCTAACACGCTCAAGGCACGCGGCCCACATTGAGATTATGTCCTCATTCATTTCATGACCGCCTTTCTCACCCGCGTGCAGGCAGGACCTCCTCCTTCACCGCTTGGTATCCGGAGCACTCAGGGTGGACACTTACCTCCGTGGACACTAAGGGGTCACTGACTCTCGAAAGGACAGTCTCATTCCCCAGGGCCTTCCCAAACTTAACCTCTTGGTTCTCTCTCAAGGGAACTCAAGTATGGCGGCGTAGACACCAGAGGTCACCTGACCACACGGCAGAGATGTCAATACCGACAGCCAGGGTGCACATACAACAAGCGGACCCAAGCCTGGGCTAACCTTACGCTCTTTACGGCTGAAGGGTGACAACCTACCACAGGGGGACGGGATGCGCCTCTCGGTTGCCCAGGCAACGCCCAGCCAGCGGGGAAAGGAGCCTGACAGCGTCAGTGCGCAGGCGCCTCCGGGGAGCCAATGGGCGCCGCTGTACAGCCCAAGGCGCGGTCGGTTGTGCGCCCTGAGGTGCGGCGAGGGGGGGAGTCACGTGCGCCCCGAGGCGCGGCGGGGGGGTGGGGGGGGTGGAGGGGTCACGTGCGCCCCGAGGAGCGGCGGGGCGGTCGCGTAGGTTACGCACAGGCCGCGGCGCCATCCCCCGGCCGCGGCGCCCGAGCGGGGGCCAGGATGGCGCGGCTCGGCGGCCGGAGGCGCAGCTGACTGCGGGCGCGAGGCCCCGAGCGGAGCCTGAGGTTCGCGGTCCGGAGGCGGGAGACTCCGCCCCGCCCCGCAGCCCCGGGCCCTCTGCGGGAATGTTCAAAAATGAGTACCAGGTAACCCTGTCCCCGGGCTTCCGCGCCCGCGGCCTTGTCCTCGGGGTCGGGGCGTGACCCGAGCTGCGCATGCTCCGGTTCTGCAGCCAGGGCTCCCCTGTGCAGAGGGCCGGGGCGTCGTGCCCCCGAGTTGCGCATGCTCCGGCTCTGCAGCCCAGGGCTCCCCGTGCAGCGGTGCTGGTTCTGACCACGCTGCGGGTCGGCCCGCAGTCGGAACCCCGAGTGTCAGCAAGCACCCAGGCTTTTCGCGGTGCATGCCCCCTGGTGTCCCGGAAGCCAGTTAGGAGTGATGGATGAGTTCCAGAGTAGGGTAAACCGAGGTTTCCAGTAAGCACGTGGGTTGCTTGGGTCCCTCCAGCATGGGGACGAGGTGTGAATCAGGATCAGATGGGGAGTAGGGACAGAAGTACACATTTCCCAACCCAACCCCCTAGACCTGGTGAACCCCACTTTTAAAAACAACTCTACCAAGTCTGGTCCAAGGCTCACATTGGGAACATGCTGTGTCTGAGTGTTCCCTAGCCACCTCACTCCATGGATGGCGTGCTTTCTGTCCTTCCCAGAGGCTAGCAGTCTCCTGCCTCAGTTCTCCTGGCTTCCTGTTGGCATGACCACCCTACACAGCATCTTCCTATCAAGGAATACTGTCAGGGTCAAACACTCTCTGCCCTCAACCACCAGCCTCCAACCTCCTGGTCGCTTCGTCGTTTCCGCCAAACACGACTTGACTTGTCCTTTAAAGCACTTGTGTGCTTTCCTTTCATCCCGCTTAAAAAATTCATTCTAGAGGTTAAAATAAACTTAGTTTAATCTCACGTCGTGCAGGGCAAGTATAATGTTATGAAATAACAGATGCCCACCGTGGGCCACTTGGAAAACATAGGAGAAGAGCTGGGTGGGGAGGAAAGATTTGTTGTTTTAGGTGATTTCTTTTTAAACTCAGCTGCCTAAAACTTGAAATTTATGGCAGATTCCCTCAGAAGTAATAACAGATACAATTTTGCACACAATAAGGAAGAAGAAATTGCATGCCAAATGCAAAATATATGATTGAGGGGGGAAAAAAGTTGTTTCATTGTTTTTATAAAAGTTAAACAGATCTTTTACAAAAATCAAACAGGTTTTCTCGTGTGCTGCTTGTCATTCACACCACAGTTAGTCTTCATCTCAGTCTCCCAGATTTTTCAGTAAATTCTTCCTGGAAGATAATCATTTCATTCCCCCATCTTCATGAGCAGAATATATGGGTACTTAGTAATGACTTCAGCATTTTTACATTACTGTGACTCTGTGGTCTTGAGTTTACGGTAGCTAACAAGCAACCTATAGAAAAGATTCTTTTTGTGTTCCTATACATATAGAGATTGATTTGTTTAAAAGACACACAAATGTAAGAACCCCCTTCCACACACACCCCAATCCTTCCTGGCCTTTTTATGAACAAGTCTAGGCTGCATTCCCCCTCTATTGAATAATTTTCGATGGTACTATTAAGCCCTTGCTGTATGGCAGGTATTATTCTTGGTGATTTATGTTTGCTAGCTTGTGTGATCCAGCAACTCATTTGACAAATAGAAAAATCAAGACATTAAATAACTCCCAGTTCAGAAAGTTTAAAAGGACGTATTGGAGCCCCAATCAGTATGACTAGGCTTATAGTCACATATAAGAACATATTGTCTTAGGTCACAAATTGAGTTTAAGCCCTTTAGTTTGGTCTTTATACAATGCTTTGTAGACCTCATCTGTACATGGCAAGTCACTGAGCCCTGTCTGTAATAGTTCTGTGGCACAATTGATATTTATCATATTTTAAAAAGTGAGTTCCTTAATAATATGAGGTGACGCAAATCACAATGGTTGTGGCTTATATACAGCCAAGGCTTAAAATAGGCGTTTAATAACTCGGATAGTGTTTCTTCTCAGACCTGTTTAACTGACAGATGGCGGGAACACTGTCTTTAGACTCTGGCAGATACCATTTCTCCCATAGTGTTGTATTTCACTCTGGATTTCTTGTTTTTATTTTCTAGGGAGGTGCATTTGTTGAAATCTTCAGCGCTCAGGGGAAAAATCCTGGAGCGAAATGGAAGATCTTTGGCAGTCCGTCTGTGATTTGGAAAGTAAGTGGTAGAAGTTAAGAGTCAAAGCCTGGGAAGAACTGTGAGGGACGGTTATAGAGAAACAGGTGGCTGGATCAGACTTCCTGGCTGTTTTTTCTTGTTCTTTTGCCCTCAAATGCTTTTCGTGTCGTTGGCTGCCGCCCCTCGAGACACCACTCCTGAGCTGCTTAAGATTGCCACATGGCGTTTCACTGCTCTGTGTGCCCTGGGTCCTGCTTTTTCATTTTAGGTGACTTTGATATCAATGAAGAAAATCTCTCTGAGCCCTGGGCCTCTTGGTTTCTCCATTTCATCATCTTTAACGACCTTTTCGGTCCTGTAGCCTTGTTCTGGCCTTCACACCCTTGACCTCATCACCGCGCACAGCAGGGCCTCTGAAATTACCAAGCGAGACACAGAGCCGTCCTTCCGTGACCTCAGTCCCTGGTTCTTGAGGTCACTTGTTCAGTTCCTCCCACGGTGTGTGTTCTTCAGTCTGACCGGGACCCTGAGGCCACATACACTTCTGTTTCCCCCTTGTGTTTAGTCTTGTTTACTTTCTCTGAGTTTTCATCCTTTATACTCCAGTGCAGAAACTAAAGTATCATTTCAGTCACCTTCCAGTAAGGACCTTGAATGCCTTTGCTGCCTATCCTAGCGTGATGCCTGCCCGGCTAGCTCCCGTCCAGCCCTTGTCTCTCTTTTCTTTGCCTGTACCTGGCTGGGCTCCTCAGTACTTTTAGAGAAAACACCTACAGCATTTCAGATTGATAACACTGTAACCCCAACTCTCATAAAATTACCCTGCTGTGTTCTTGTCAGTATCCACTGTCAGTATCCAAAATGATCCTTTCTGTTACCCTTGACCTCCAGCCACCAAACTACTCCCAGTCCCCGACCCACAGCCAGGGCCTGCCCTTCTCACTCATCAACCTGGCACCTCCCATTTCCTAGAGAAAGCAGGAGCCATCAGGTGGAAGCCAGTTTTCCTTGCTCCCACCATACCTAAAAACCTATCTTCATGTCCTTTCCTCTCTTGGGGAAGCGAGAGATGAATGCCTTCAAGAGAGGGATCAGAGTACCTGCAGGAGAAACTTAAAGCCACTACTGAGTGCTGTATATGTGTAGCATAGCATTAAGCACGCCGCACAGTGGTACACGATGTAAGCCAGAGGACAGCACCGGATCCCCTGGAGTGGAGGCACAGGTGGTGTGCGCTGTCCAGCATGGCTATAGAAACGGAACTTGGGTATTCTAGAAGAGCAACAAATGCTCTTAACTGCTTAGCCATCTGTCTTTCCAGCCCCTTGGCTTAACTTTTTAGATAGCCTTAACTATTTTATTCTAATTCATAGTGATTTTAAATAAATTACGTATAGAATTTTCAGAATCATGGCAGATCTGAAATAATACATAATTCATTCCATTTGAGCTATGGCCCAAAAGCCGAGAACTTCTAGTGTGACTTTAGCACTGGATGGACACTGTCTTTTGCTGCGGCCCGGAGCAGCAGCTGACTGTATACCTAGATGGAAATGCAGACAGGCAGCAAGAAGCAACTGTGCCCTGAACCAGCTCAGTGGCTTCAGAATCCCTGAAGTTGGAAAACCTTTCTTTCATTTGGAGGACAGATTTCTCACACAATAAGAAATTAGACACAAGGTTAGTGTGGTTTTGTATTCCTTGCACAGCGAGTCTCAGGATAAAAGCATCGTTGAGATTTGAGTCTACTTTTAAGTTTTTTGGGGAAAAAAAAAAAAAAAAGACCTTTCCCTGTGAATCTTCAGTTCCAATTTTATAGAAGAAGCCAAATCAGATATGCTTCAATTACTACTCTTTTCCATTTGTTCTATAGGAGTTTGATAAAGAAGTTAAAAGCTTTGTATTTGTTCTGGAAGGCAGCAGCCAGACCAACAGAATTCAATTACCGAAGGAGAATAAGCAAATCCGTGAGTAAGACTTCTAACGCTGAAACTTAACATCTGAGAGAATTACATTTTGTGTCTCAGAAGCAGGTAGATTAGCAGCGCTCCTGTGGACCTACTGGTGTGAAGTCATGTGATATTTTTTCATGTAGAAATCAACTGTGTGTTGTGTGCTTTAGAAAAATATCCTGCCTCACTGTCTACTTGAAACTTAAAACTGTTTTAAGACCTCGAAGATCATTTTAGTAGTCACTCACTCTAACAGTGTTCCCTGTGTGAGGACCTTCTCACAGTACTCCTCTGCAGATGAGCACACACTGGCTTCTTAGTAGAAATCAGGTGTTTAAAACAAAGTTTTGACATGACCTCAAGAGTAAATATTTTACAAGGATTTCATTTTTTTTAATTTATTTTTCTTCTCTCCTACATGCATCCCAACCCCAGCCTCTCCTCCCTCCACCCCTTCCAGAGCTCTGCCCATCATTCCTCTCCCCCAAAGCCACTCCCAATCCCCTCCCACTTCCCCCAGAAAAGAGCAGGCCTCGAGGACTTCGTTTTTAAGAACAAACATGATTAAAAAAAAATACAAGACACTATTAGTAATAATAATTGATAAGCCTTCAGGAACGTTAACGTCTAATAAGTGTGGGTATGAATGTTATTTAACAAACAGATGCAATCACTGATTCCAGCCTGAAATTAGCAACAACATTTTAAAGCAGACAGAACCTTAGAAGGTATCTTAAAGGTGTAACCCAGAAGAGCAGCGTTGGCAGAGCTGAGGTTCGGATTTGAGTCTCTGCCACCAGATTAAGCCTTCAATAAAGTTATACAGTTCGAATAATATAATGTATAAATGTAGTCAGATTTTTCATGAGCTATGTTCTATTGGTTAAATACAGATTTCTGGTATTTTGTAAAAAATAGGCAGTTCTTTTTTGAACTTATAAATGACTTCATCTTCATTATTAAGAACATTTTTTTGAGGGGCTGCAGACAGAGCAAAGCAATAGAACACATACATACCTAGCAGGCTCACGGGCCTGGTCCAATCCTAGCAGCTCTACTGAGCATCTTCCATGCACTAGGTACTGTGGGAAGGCCAGCTGTGGGTACCTGACTTCTAATTTAATTGTCTTTGTAAACTGTATAGATTCTAGGGTTGATGCATTATTTCAAGCGCTGTGTGGCATTTTAAATTTCTAAGATGAAAATTGAGCTGTACAAATTACAGATGGATGATGGTTTGAGTTGAAGTGTTTTACCAGTGTTTCTTTATAAACTAATATAAGACATCAAAAGAGAATAGAAAATTATTGTTAAAATGTTTAAGTTAATTTGCTGCCACAAGTAAATATGGCTTCCTCATAGTTCCTAGCTGGGTATGTGATTGACAGCAGGGTTGGGTCTCTTTGTTTGTTTCATTTTTGTTTTTGTTTTTCATTTCCATATACTTTGTATTTGTAAGTAAAGTGAACTAAAATAAGTCAGGGAAACATATCTGAAATTGTAGGTTTTCTTTCTTTCCCCAAGAGACACAGTCATCTGTTTCCAAATATTGATTGTATAAAACAGATACATATCAGGAACTTGGCTGTTCGAAGCTGGCTAGACTTTTTGCCCTTCTTGTTGGGCTTGTAAAGACAATCTGGCTGCCTTTAGTGCTCTGCGTATCTGTCCTCGCAGTCGTGGTATTGATGAGACAGTTGGTCCCAGCAGCCTTCTCATTTGGCTCTGAAAAAGAGTCTTCCTTCACCAAAGGCTAAGTGACTACACACACACACCCTCTCCCCTTTTCTACTCCTATTCAGGTTTTTGGTTTTTTGTTTTTCGTAATTTCCTCAGAAATCAGGTTTAATGTGTTATAATTACCTCTTTAAATGTAATGATGATGGCTTTTAATTAGAAGAAACAGAAGAATCTTTTAATGTATTTCTTACACAATGCCCTGCAATTAAAAATTAATCTGGCTTTCCCGTAGCATGTGCAGCGCTGTAACAAATGAAACGGTCTCCCTGGTCTCCCCGGCACTAATGCCTTTCAGGTAGCTTTGGAACTTTTGATAGTAGAAGTTCATAGTTATTTTTACTTGTATAAAATGACCTTCTGTGTAAGGTTGGTATGGTTAAACTGAAATTAAAAAGCATGCCTTGAATTGAGGAGCAGTGGCTTTCAACTAGCATCTAAATTAAGTTCAGTTATCATTATGTATTCCTGTCTTAAGAGTAAACGTATACTTTATGCAAACTTGACATTCGATAGTTCAGTTGTGTGTCTGATTATATTAGATACTTATGAAGAAGGTTTCATAATGAAATTATGTGTGTTTGACTCCTAAATAATGATCTTTCTAAGGTTAAATTGTACTTTGAATTCGTAAATAAATATATCAGTTGTTTTTAATTTGTCATTGCATGTGTTTATCATTGTGTGAGTATATGCATGCACCATGGTACCCTTGGAGGTCAGGGGACAACCTGAGGGAGTCAGTTCTCCCGTTCTATCATGTGGGTTCTGGGAATGGAACTCAAGAGTGTCAGCCTGGCAAGGAGATGTCTAGACTTGCTGTCTGTCTCCCCAACCCCGTTGGTTTTGTGATTGTTTCTTTATACACTAATAAAGAAATCAACCCTGAAAGCGAATAATTATTGTTAAATTTTTTAATTTGCTGCCATATGTAAACCATGGCTTCGTCATAGTTCCTACTTGGATATATGTCACACAGTGCTTTGCATGGTACACAAAGCCTAGAATCTATAAAGGTTACAAAGAAAATGAAGATTGGAAATCAGGTCCCAACAGCTGGTCTGCCAACAGTGCATGGAAGGTATCCAATAGATGTTCTTTTTAATTCGCTTTATTCTGTATCACTAAGAATTGAATCCAGGCCCTTGAGCCTGATGGGTGAATAACAACACCCACCAAATAAAGGAGCAAGTGATATTATCACATCGTGTACTTCTCCAGGGTTGATCCTTCTTTGTAACCCCTAACTCAGTGATGACATACAGTTGGTATTCAATAAGTTTGTCAAATCTGTCCTAATAAGAACCTTTGTCAATTCTGTTTCTAATCGTAACCATTTGCCCTTGGTAAAGACACTTCAGTGTATCATTCACCCTGTTGGATAAACTCTGCAACCCTCAGCGTGGACGCTGTGATATGGAGTTGCCCATGTGGGAAGCATCACTGTCATACATAAATGTCCATTAGGGACTTTCCATTCAAGACTCCCGTTCAAAGTCATTGGTTTCCCTGCTGAATCATCTGAATCAAATAGTGTGTGTCTGGCCATCTGCATCCCCCGAGCCTGAGTTCAGCTGATCTAAAAGATGGGGATGGCTTCTTGTGGCTCCCCCAGGTCTCCTCACTGCTACTTTGCTATTTTTTTAAATGACGTCTTGCTCTGTTTAAAACCCTTCAGTGGCTTTGATCTCTCCATCCTATTAATGTGCTCTTGTCAGACTGAGTAGTTTTCTGTATCCCTGGACTAATGGTGGGGTTCTCGGCTCCCATCTTCACCTCTGGGAGTATCTGAGAGAGCTGGTACCCTGATACACTTCTTTTACTCACCTGCTAGGTATCCCAAACCTACTATACACTGGGTTGCTGTTAGCTTCTTTTCGCTTTTCCTCTTCTCCCAACTCCACCCGAATGCTGCAGTGCCCCTGAAGTTTATGCTTAGTCCCCTAGCTACGTGTCTTCCCCAGTTATCAGCTACAGGGTCATAGGTTCTTAATGCCATTTCTGTCTTACTCCAGCTTTGCACATCAGGTATATGCTTTTTTCATTTTTTGGAACTGCCTACATGCAGTGTACGTAAAACCCAACTCCTGGCCCAGGCTGCTTGGACTTTGTCTCCCTGTGTTGGGCCGCCTCGTGTAAGTTGCTAGCAAACAGCAGTCTTTTCAACTGACAAGGCCGAAATCATTAAGTCAGCTTCTATTTGTCCCTATTCTCTCATTGAATCCTTTAAGAAGATATTGTTGGTACCAGAAAAAAATAAATAATAGAAAGATCAGAAATCTGCCTGCTTCTAACCCATCAGCTCTGTTCACACCGATCTCTCAGGCCTGGATTACTGCAGTTATTTCTGTTAGGCCTCCCTCCAGTCTGTTGTCAAATTAGCAGCCAGAGTAAAACTCTTCATTTATAAGTGACATGTGAACCTTGTTATTCCTCTCCTGAAAAATGTCCATTTCTTAAATTAAAAATAATTTCTTTATGGGAATATAAACTGTCTGGTTCCCTTTAACTCTCTGGCTTCTCTCTCTCTCTCTTGTTACTCTCTCTGGCCTGCATTCCATCCATTCAAGGCCTGTTGCTGCTTTGAACCCCAGCATGGCCTCCCCTTTTCCTAGCCTTAACTAAAACGCCACCTTTTCGGTGAGGCCCACCTGACGCGTACGTATGTCACAACCTGGGTGGGCTCCATAGCATTTCTGTTTTCAGCCCTTGGGCCCATGTCTTCTCCCTGCCCTGCCCTCATAACGTGCCTTTTCCAACCATTTCCAGAAAACAAATTCCACTGACAGAAACCATTTATTCTGTCTTGTTCACCTGGCATACAGTCAAGTCAGTCGGTATTGAACAAATGCACGGATGAGTGGCTTCCTGCTGATCTCAGGTTAGCCCATACCCTTCACATGGCCTTCAAGGCTCTGCATGACTGGGCTTCAGATCTGTTCTGTTCCCTCTTCAGTGTCTTATTCCAGGCAATTGAGCATTTTGAGGTTTATTCCAGCTGTTATATCCTTCCCCGTGAGCATCCTAGGTCCATCAAGGATGGACTACTTCCTGCAACAATCTCTGTTCCTCTCCTACCCCTACCGCTCATGCAGTCAATTCCTGCATAGTTTTCCAGGCATTTCGTCAGGGCTGCCTTTGCTGATCATCCCCTTCCCCTCAAGGACCTGTGGTTAAATGTGTCATAGAACTTTGACCTTCTCTTTCCTGAAACCATACCGAACATTCTAAGATGGCACAGAGTATGCCAGTCTTATTTACTATAGAAACTTAAGCAAGTCTTGTGCATAGTAGGTGATCAATAGTCTTTATTAAACAATAAGGCTAATTCATGCAATTAATTCTTTGAGGTGGAAATTATTAGCCAAGTTTTGGGGATGGAAAATGGAGTTAAGGATGTGCTTCAGCTGTGCTTGAAGGCGTGGAGTAAGTTCATCCTACGCTTCAGGGCAGTAAGGAGGATGGTTGCCTGTGGCAACAAGTTGAGAGTGTTTTTAAATAATAGAGAAAAATGCAGTCTTTATCCCTTTAACAAGGAATTTCTATATATTTTATGTACTTGATTGACATTTTGTAAACTAATAAGGTCCGTATTCAGTGTAACTTAGAGTGATTCTAAATACAACGCGGACATGAAGGATCAGTTTAAACTTCTTAGGCCAGGGGAACATATACTACAATTGCATTTATTGAGCATTGCTGATGTGCAGAACCAGCTTATCAAATATTATTAAAGCCCTGTTATCTTTGTCAGATCACCACCACGCGGTCTCTTCATACGTGAAAAAGCCTTTTGGAAACTAGGCCTCGGTGTGTGAGAGTGTTGGATGGCAGAGTTCTTCCTTTGAGGACAGGGATCTTTCATTTCTAAAACAGCCCTTTTACATGCGCCTCTTTGTGTCTGAAGGGAACAATACTGATCCGGTGAGATTTGTGGCATAGATTAGGGACTTTTTAAAGGGGTGATTTCATTTGTCCTGGTGTTCTCCAAGCTCTATTTACAGCCGAGGCCACTGAGGAAATGGCAGTGGACTCCCTATAGAACCAATCTGTGCAAGAGACCAGAGAGATGACTGATGGTGGCTTATGTGAGGTGGCCTCGTTTTGCCATTTCACTTTGCTTTTGTAGGTCAGAACTCTGGTTGCTACACTGGCTCTCTCTATAAATGTGGTCGAACAGATTCCCAGAGAATTTTCTAGGGTAGAGCCTTTGATCTTCCATTTCTATTTTGCTTAACTTAGAATTTCTTTCTGAACACATTTATGGCCTTGGTAATTTAAAAGAAATTGTCCTTGTATATTTGATGAAAACATTAGTAAGCATTAGTAAACATATTTGGCCAGTTATGTTTGTTTATAGAAAAGTTTGGGAGTAAAGCATAGAAATGGCTAGTATTGCTCAGGAATTTTGTAAAACAGCTTACCATAGGAATGAAAAACCAGAAAGTCTTTGTATAAAATGACAAAAAATGTATTGTTGGATCAAAATATTTAAATTTATTAAGTTTGCTGTTAGAATAAATAAAACATATCATCACCTCAAGTCAATTGCTTTCCTTGGAGGTGTCTGTGTGTGTGTGTGGTGTGTGTTTGTGTGTGTGTGTGTGTTTGCTTTGTATTCACTAGGCAAGTATTCCAGCCATAGCTTAAGTCAGCTCTGAGCTTGAGGATGACCTTGACCTCCTGATTTTCCTGCCTCTATTTCCCAAGTGCTGGATTACAGGGACTACCATCAGAGCTGGCTCTTCCTTAAAATCTTTGTTTCTGACTATTGGTATGTACTTTTGTATTTATAGGAGAGGCTGATAGACAAAGTTAGGACATCTCTGTTTCCTACACAATGCAGTAAAGTGTTCCTAACCTCATATTTTAGGAACTGTGATCCTTGTGGGTTCTTGTTGTCATTTTTCATTTCATCAAGGATCGGGCCCAGAATCTCCTGTCTGCCTGGCTGCCAAGTTCTTCTACAACCAACCTATGCCAATACCTTAGGAGGAGTGACTCTTAACATATGTGTTAAAAGCCTCATAGTTTGAGAGATCAGTCAAAAGTTCAAAACATTAGAAGGAAGGCATTAAGTGACTGGATGTAGAAAAACAGTGTAAAAATCACTGACTTTGTTTAAGCAGTTGTAGACTTAAGCTATCAAACATGCCATGTGGGTTGGTTTTTCTCCAGATATTTTCTATCCATACGAAACTAGTGATAGGGAATAAACGCTATCAGTTCTTAGTGCAAATTAGTGAAGAACATGTCAACAGAAGTGATTATAAATGAGACTGTGTTCCTCCATCCAGCTCAGTATGGACACCGTTAAGATCGTATGGTGGAGATCTGCTTCATCGAGCCTTCACATGTAGTCGGCATCATTGGGATTGCCTTTCTTGAGCGGCTCTTCTTTATTGAGTTGTTTAGTAAGACTGTAAAACCTGTCAGTGAATGAAAATAATTGCCACATGGTTTTATGGCTACCCTGATGGGAACCCATAGTTCAGTTTTATGTGTGTGTGTGTGTGTAGAGTGCAGTTCTGTGCTCACACTCTCTTGCATTATAACGAAAGAGTGAATAAAAATCTTTTTTTTTTCATAAATATTTCACCAGTGCCACAGACGGGACTTTAAAATGTAACATTGGTTGGAGTTTGATTCAGTCATCATCAGGGTTTTCTCCTTTATAATCGTGGATTGTAAATGGGCTGTAAACCACGGGTGGGCCTGTATGCTCCTTGGAGCTCCAGTCTGCGGCGTTGGCGGCAGTGACTGCGCGTGTGGGCACACGTGAGTGACCTGAGCGTCTCATGTATTTTCTCTCTCTCATTCTAGTTGGACTGATCCAGAGGTTTCTTGTGCTTCAGATTTACATACCCCTGGGCCAGGACTTCTCCACCGAATTACTGTAAGATATATAGAACTTCTTTGAATGTTTTATGTGTGTTAGACATTTGATCAATTGAAGCAGTACTAACAGTCATTAATTGCAAGTGGCAGGTTTTTTTTTTTTTGCATTAAACAGTAGCGACTTACCAGGTTGACATGAAGTAATTAAGATAATTTAGTCATATGGTTCAGAAGATGCTATGGATTATGATTTTACATTTGTTTTGTTTTCTTTGCAGAACTACAGTTAAGATTGGTTGAAAGACATCCTAACTCTATTTACTGTAGTTTTGACATATTGGTTCCTTTTGTGTGTGTAGAGACAGCTTGGAGTCTGTTTATTTTCAGTGGCCTTGCAAGATTGTTTAGCAAAAGTGAAAATGAATTACTTTTATTTGGTTGAGCTCTGTGGGAGATAATAGAAAATAATATTTAATTTGTAGATTCATACAGAATTGAATATTTTCTAAAATTTCATTGCTAAATTTATATATTTTAAATAAATCATTACATGTTCTGTTTTTGTTTCTCTGTGGAAACTCCTAGCACTCACTCTGTAGACCAGGCTGGCCTTGAACTCACAGAGATCCTCCTGCCTCTGCCTGGAGAGTGCTGGGATTAAAGACATGTGCCACCACCGTCTGGCTAAGGTCTTGCTTTTTAATTAAAAGCTATACATAGTTCAAGTTTAGGCGTTGGTCTTCCTTCCGTTTTGGAAAAATGGTGTGTTGCTAATAAAGGTAATTTATGAGTTCAAATTAAAGAGAAAATTTCTTAGTAAAACGAGAATACTGTTGTGTTTGAAGTTATTAATTGCTCTCTGTTTACATAAGCTGGAACCCGGTGATTTTTAGGTTGTCAGAGAGTCTGAACTTTAGCTATAAGGTGCAGCCTTGTTCTCTTAGACGGAACTGTTAGCTGGAACAGCGTGAGCCTTTGTTTTACTCAACCTTAGGCCCCTGTGAACTCGGAAGGTCTTCTGTCATCTCACATAGTCACTGCCATTCTTTAAAATGGTTCTGAGAGTGAAGACGGAGCATCACTTGATGCCCTTATGCGCCACTTCCTGGTTCCTGGAGAGAAAAAGCATTCAAGACTCCAAAGGCATTCTAAAGGTACAGAAAGTACCACTGAAAGCTTTATTTTCAGCACAGGAGAAAGTGGTTTCTGAACTCAAAGAAGGTAAATTATGTTTTAAACTTGTAAAGCTCTTACATAGAAATCCAATTTTGCTCCCCTTTTTACCCGGATCGCACCACCACCCACACTTTGAGGTTCTTCAAAGCAGTGATGAATATGTTCCCAGTCGCCCTTTTGATCAGAGACCTGTGGGCCCTTGGCTGCACCTCAGAACAAGATCCCTTGCCAACAACACCTCTTTCTTCTTTGCAAAATTAAGCTTGGTTTGTGCCCAAACACTTGAACATATCACCCTAGGCTAGGCAATATACTAACTTAATTAACTTAATGACAATTAAAGCTTTGATTATTAAGAAGCCAACAGGTATCTTTTACCTGATCCTAGCAGGAGAGAAGCTGATACCTAAGTAAACCCAGCTACTCTTTGCTACCATATTGCTAGTGCCTTGGCCTGTTTAAGTGTAGGGAAACGTTTTTTAAGAGGTATTGGGATTAATGATTGAATTGTAAACGTGGTTCATTATAATCACTGATTTCCATGTTCTCGTGTCCACAAAGAAAATGAGTTGATTTCCTAAATGATTTTAGTTTTATAATTCTAGGAAACGACAGGTTAAAATTACTAAATGACACAGATGAGACACTCTCTGTCCTGACCTGTGTCAGTTTATCGTGTATGAACTGAATTTGTTACCGACAGTCAGAATAGTTCTGTTTCCTGCAGAAATGACAGAGACCATGTTTCCAGCAAAAGGAAGATGGAATGATAGGTATAGATTTCCCATCTAGCACATTTTACCCCTGCCTTAAATGAAAGGGCCTTCTTTCAGTACCCTTCGTGTTGTGCTGTATCTAGCAGCGTAGCCCTAGGCTATTTTAAATAATGCATTTCTCTAACAAGCTTGGAAAGTCACCTAGCAGAACCACATCTGGCTTCTAAATTTCTCCATTGGCAGAGTGGGAAAGACGTTTTGTTTCACAAAGACCTTTGTTATACATCAAGAGGTTTTCATAAGTGGAGTCTAGCCGGCTAGTTTAGGGGTTTAGCAATCATCTCCTCGGTCTCTGCTTGTGTCTTTTACATGTTCCGGATGATTTATTGTGCCCAGGAGGAGGTCGTGCATGTGGATTGGGGGATGCTTTGGGACCAGCGTCTGTTCAGCTGGAGGGCTTCTTCATTCAGCAAGCAAATTATTAAGGGCCCAGTATTGTCAGGCAGCGTGCTGCCCCTTGGGGGTTGGAATACCTTGGATCTGGATGGTCTCCCCACCCTCACTGCCATTTTTCCCTTTTCCAACGCCACCCTGTTGTCCTGGTTGTTCCAGCCTTCCTTTGTACATCCCAGCTTCCTGGCTCTACAGGGTCCACGCTGCAGTAACTGCCCTGCAGTCTCCACACTACAGTGAGCTGACTTAAAAAACAAACAGGGACTTGCACAGGTGAACCGAGGGGAAGCTCCCAAGTCCCTTGTACTCCATGTGTCCTGGTTCTCCCTTTCTCCCCTCCCATACACTCCACTCTGACCGTGCTGTGTGTCAGGCGCTGGCGTCTTCCCATCGTGGCTCCTGTCCTTCCTTACTAGTCCGGCCAGGCCCCTTCTTAGAGTCCTGTGCACAATTGGTTTCTGTCCCCAACTTTTCCTAGCCAGTTTCTACCCTGAAGAATTTCTTCCTCCAAAGGGCTGTTTTTGATCCTCTCCTCAAACTGTGTGGGATCCGTCTCCTAGGCCCTTTTCTATCCAGCACCTGGTCCGCTTCCTTTATTAAAACCCCAAAGGTGCATACTTACTGTTTGGAGAGATAGAGTTCGAGTTCCATGAAGAAAAGGACTTCGTCTGTTAGTTTCCGCATGCAGGTTGTGAAGAGTGGGTGAGCGGGCAGATGACGGCAGGACTAAGCACTCTGAGGGCGAAAGACCCATTTATGTTTCAGTAAATGTCCCAGTGACCCAAGAGCAGGGTCTGTGGGGAATGTGAAGGCTGAGGTAGAAGAAGGCATGCGGATAGATCTGCAGTGGACCTCTGGGATTATAGATTATGTAATTGTCTCACCTATGGGACGAGGGTAACGCTACCTCACAGGTGCGTCCGAGATGCCAAATGAGAAAATTAACATGTAGCAGTAATCATTTATCTAGGAGTTACATTATCGCTCTGTATACGTTACTTTAGCTTAATAAATACTAAACATAAGCTGCCTCATAGGTCATAACTACTAGCTGTTTGGTCATCGCCGAAGCTGAAGTCTAAAAGACTAAGGGACGCTCTGTGCTTGCAGTCTCTTAACTCCCGAAGCCAGGGTTCAGATGCTCAGGTGACGGTGAGGGCCTGTGCTCCATGTCAGCACCACGCGGCCTTACCTGACGCCCTAGTCGTTCTCACTATATACATCCGGGGATGGGAGACGCACAGAAAACGCTTCATTTGGGTCTTCGCACAGGACGAGGTGCAAAGCCTCGTACGTCTCTTGGGGTTTCTCCAAACAGCATAGTCAGATTTCCAGAAGGAAAAGACCTCTTTCTGGGATGTTTCTATTTTCACTCCTTTGAAGGAATTAAATAATTTACTCTTTTTTTTTTTTTTTGGTTATTGATGTTTTTAGTATTAATCCTTTAAATGAAAACCAAGAATGTAACCTGTCTGTGGATTCTTTACTTTGGTTCCTGTGTAGGCCTCTAATTTTTTTTAAACATCCAAGACTTACATTGTTCAGCATCTTGCACTTGTGCTAAGATGGCTACAGAACATCACAGGGTCCACATTGCATTTAGCACCTGGGGCCAGGAGCGTTGTTACTGTGCCAGCACACGCCTGCAGCTGTGAAGGAGCAGAACCCTTCTAGAGCTTTCCAATACTGACGTCACCCCACAGTCCTGGGGTCAGCCCATAAGACTCCTCCATTTTTAACAATAGCCATTTTGATTTGCATATTTTGTAGTATTAGTATTTTAGCTTAACTGTGTCCAATTGACTTGACTTAGCAACAGTTTTGTAAAACTTAGGGGATCTTTTCTGTTGCTGCTGTTGTTATTTTCCAGACTGTACGGTGAAGTGTCCCTCGTGCGAGTTTCCTAGGTGTCTCAGACCCCGGAGCAGACACCTGGCACTCAGGAGGAGCAGCTGGGACCTGTGCTGTTGGAGAAGATCCAACTGCACCCTGAAATAGAAATCCATTTTTGCTATATTTCATGCTGCCAATCACACTGAACGATTGTGGAACATTACCTTTTTTGACAAAAATTGCATTCATTTTAGCAGCTACATTAGTTCTTTTTTCTACCCTGATTCTGTCATTATCTCAGATTCCGAGAGGCATTTCGGGCTGTTACGCCGCCAGTGAATTGACATTATTTTTTTGTTTTTAGTCAGCTCAGCCAGTGCTTTTCCAGTGTGTGGGTTGGGAATGCCATGAAAGGCCCCATGTGGTGGACCGATGTGCTGTTTGTAAGAGGTTAGGTTCTCAGCCATGGGTCTCAGAGGATATTATTGCTACAGGGCTTCATATAGTGAGCCCTTAGCTGTTGAGGGTATCGCTTGTGCTTAGAATCTAACAGCGGTAAGAAGGAAAATCCTTTTAAAGAGAGACCCTAAAAGGGTGGGTAGGCCTTGCAGCCTCCGCAGCCTTTGGTTTTGCACTGCAACAACCTGAAGCTGAAATTATATCTGACCTGGCATTCAGCCTGGGATTTGAGTTTATTCCAGAATTTGTCTCTTGTTTTACCCAGACCCAGATACATGGCTTTGGGCACAACCTATATCTGTATCACCATCCTTCGTCAGGAAGTGCCAATGCGAAGTGCTTATTGTCAGACTTCATTGAAGACAGTGTTTCTTCTGATTTTCCTCATAAATTCTAAGACCATGTAGACTTCAAAGTTTGCTGTTCCATCTCCATATTATGGAACAATGGCACATGCCACCAAACAAAGCTCTGCCTCAGGCTAGCACAGTGAAAGCTCCGCTTCTGTGACCTTTTCTGTTTTGTAGTCAGTGAAGCAGACAAAGAAGCCAGAAATTAATCAAAGCTCCAGGTCCTTCCCCATCACTGAACTTGTGCTTGCCTTTCCTGTCTGGCCATCCTTGGAAACCCTGAACCCTGAAAAGCACTGACAGCCTGAAGATGCTCTCCGGTTTCTTTGATATCCTCCCCATCTTCCTGGGCTCTTGAAAGCCGCCGCAGTTGACCCCTTCAGGTCAGAGCGACACTGGTGAGAGCTTTCCAGAGTGCGCCCGTCTCACCAAGCTCAAGCCATTGTGTGGGAAATTTGCTTTCTTATCTTTTTGGTCATTTTGTTTCCTTCCTTTGAAAACATAATGGTCGCTATCTTACTCCCAAGTTACTTGTTAAAAAAAAAAAAAGATGTTATCCACATGCAAAGTATTCTATTATTCAGTGAAATCCTCTTTTCCTTCAGTGAATTCTTTTATGTTACCAAGCGCCTCCATCTACAAGCTGCCTGCCTGAACTGGGGGAGAATGTCCGGCAGTAGCCCGCTTTAGATAAGAGTTATATACTGAAGTGGCACCAGCACCGCAGCTTCACTGTCCTTTGAATGCAGCTCATGTCTCCTCCCACCTTCTATTTTTTTTTCTTTTTAAAATCATCAGTATTTAAATCTCATTATTTTAATTATATCCAATTAAATGTACTTGCATAATCAGTGTACTTTGTTACATGCATTAGTAGAGCACTTTAGGATGCTTTGCATACTGATTTCCTCAACGTACTAAATTTGCATGCCTTAAAATAGGTTTCATGTAGAAGTGCTAGATAACACATGTGACAGGTATATAAATCAGGTGCCATAGGCTTCACTCATTAAACATGTTTGTAAAAGGTCTTTCCCCAGGTCTTAATTTGGTTTGTTTTACTTTAAATTATTTTTGTACTACCCTTTATGTAACCTAGATGTTTGTTCCAAGTGAAAATAAAATACCAGCAAGAGAAAAATTACACATAATCATATATCTGGAAGAATTCTTACTCTGTAAAACCATAGTAAGATGCTACACACTTTTAGGCATTGTGTAGTTAATAACTGCTCTGTACCAGTTATCAGGACATGAGTCAGGGTCTCGTGATGGGGCATGCATGAGCTTGAGAATCACTGGCCATTTATTAGCCTGGTGCTTCTAGACAAGGTTCTGAACCCCCTGGGTATGACAGCCTCATTTCCACAACAAGGATAAAATTAATATCCACTTATTGGGTACATAATTATGCAGTAAATATTGATTTACAACTTTTACATCTCCATAGATGAGAGTACAGTGATATCTAATACTTAAATTACTCATCTGAAACATTTTAAGCTGCCTATGAAATTTTCATGGCACTAGTCTCCGAAGAGAGACTGAACGTAGCTTTTCCTCGGAAGCTTGGGTCAGCTGTTGACTCGGGGTGCTCTACTGAAAAGAAAAGATTGGCATGAACACAGAGAGAGTGAGCTTTCCTGCCTTCCTGTGGAAGCTGGGTGGCTACCAGCTGGGGGCCGCAGAGCTCATATTCCAGTCTCGGACCTGCAGAGCACAGGTGACCAAACCCAGCGTGGGCCACACATCTCCGCTGATTTGCATCTCATTCTGTCTCACTGTAGTTTATATTTATATAATTCAATATATATATATATATATATATATATATCAATTATTCAAATAAAAGTAATTTGAAACATCTGAAAAATAGAATGTTGTGGGACATACATAGCCTTACTAATAGAATGGGTAGTCACGTTTACTAGTTTTATTCCTTTCCCTTTTATAGCTTAGCTCTTCTCTAAAAGCAACACAGAATGTAGATTGTATTAGTTACTTTTCTGTTGCTGCGATAGAAACCCTGACAAAAAAAAGAATTTTGGCTCATGGTTCCAGAGGGAATGTAGTCTATCATGGAAGCAAAGGCATAGTGGCAGGAGCTTGAGGCCAGACTGGCAGTTAGGAGAGAGCAGGAGGAAGTGGTGGGCCTGGCCATCAACCCTCAAGACTGGCACCCAGTAACATGCCTGCGCCAGTAAGCCCCGCCTCCCCAAACAGTGCTACCAACTGAGAACCAAGTCTTCAAACATGAGCCTGTAGGGATATTTCTCATTCAAACCACAGCATAGATCTTCCAGGAGTATTCCCTGTATCCTCCGGTTGTCCTGAGTTTCTGCTTCCCAGGTGTCCCGTAGTTGTAGACATGATTTCCTGGAAGGCAAGGACTACACATTTAGACATCATGGTGGTCCCCACAGCACCAAGAAGAACTGTGTATGATGGTCGGTTTTTAATAGTATTGGTAATATGGTGCTACAGTGAAATGCTTTGATGTATTATGTTGCCATAAATAGGAAAAAAAAAAATAGAGGAAAAGGCATCACGGTAAGAAAGTAGATGGAAATAACTAGCAAGGGATTTTGTCCAGGTTTCCTTTCTCCATTCTTTGTTTCTGAAAATCTAATGAGGGGATCATAATTCCTCCTCCTGCTTGCCCTGCCATGCATCAAGCAAGCTTCTTGTCACACTCACTGACAGGATGAAAACTGTATCAGACGGGGAAAGCTCCATATGGGTAAGGAGAAGTGAATTTTCTCAAACGGTCATGATAGTGATTTCCAGGGCTGGACTGAAGCTGTGGAGTGCCACGTGAAATGCTGAGATGCAAACTGTTTACTAAGCCTATAGTAGAACTCCCCAGAGACTACTTTAATTAAAACCAGGCAGTTCTCCCTGTTTATTGGAACACTTTAGTGATCTTACGTTTTATATCCGTTTCATACTTAAAAGGCTATTACAATAAACGGTTCAAAACAATGACAATGAGTTCTCAGTGTAGTTGGAGGTGGGTTACATTTGTTAGCAGTAAATAGAAACAGCTGTTCCATTTCAAGTACTTTCTCCCCCACCTAGGGTTAAATGCTGTTGATTTATAATCTGGTAAATAAAGTATCTGAGCATTATTAAAAGCAGTACCTCGTTATTGATATGCCATGGTGATTTCAAATAAATATACAAATCGGCCATATTTTAGAAAGTGACCTGTTAGCATACTGTTTTTAAAACCTTTAGCAGCTCAATTTTCAATTATAGAGAGTCTATAAATCTTAACAGTTCTTCATATTTAAAAAACTCTTAAGGCCCCAAAAGGACTATGACATTCCTCCATTTTTTTTTCTTTTCAGTGAGTGAGTGAGTGAGTATGTGTGTGTGTGCGCGTGCATCTGTCTCCTTACAGTGTGTGTGTGTGTGTGTGCATCTGTCTCCTTACAGTGTGTGTGTGCGCGTGCATCTGTCTCCTTACAGTGTGTGTGTGTGCGCGTTCATGCATCTGTCTCCTTACAGTGTATGTGTGTGCATCTGTCTCCTTACAGTGTATGTGTGTGCGTGCATCTGTCTCCTTACAGTGTGTGCGCATCTGTCTCCTTACAGTGTGTGTGTGTGCGCGCGTGCGTGCATCTGTCTCCTTACAGTGTGTGTGCGCGTTCGTGCATCTGTCTCCTTACAGTGTGTGTGTGTGCATCTGTCTCCTTACAGTGTATGTGTGTGCGTGCATCTGTCTCCTTACAGTGTGTGCGCATCTGTCTCCTTACAGTGTGTGTGTGTGCGCGCGTGCGTGCATCTGTCTCCTTACAGTGTGTGTGCGCGTTCGTGCATCTGTCTCCTTACAGTGTGTGTGTGTGTGCATCTGTCTCCTTACAGTGTGTGTGTGTGTGTGCATCTGTCTCCTTACAGTGTGTGCGCATCTGTCTCCTTACAGTGTGTGTGTGTGCGCGCGTGCGTGCATCTGTCTCCTTACAGTGTGTGTGTGTGCGCGTTCATGCATCTGTCTCCTTACAGTGTATGTGTGTGCATCTGTCTCCTTACAGTGTATGTGTGTGCGTGCATCTGTCTCCTTACAGTGTGTGCGCATCTGTCTCCTTACAGTGTGTGTGTGTGCGCGCGTGCGTGCATCTGTCTCCTTACAGTGTGTGTGCGCGTTCGTGCATCTGTCTCCTTACAGTGTGTGTGTGTGCATCTGTCTCCTTACAGTGTGTGTGTGTGTGTGCATCTGTCTCCTTACAGTGTGTGCGCATCTGTCTCCTTACAGTGTGTGTGTGTGCGTGCGTGCGTGCATCTGTCTCCTTACAGTGTGTGTGTGTGCGCGTTCATGCATCTGTCTCCTTACAGTGTATGTGTGTGCATCTGTCTCCTTACAGTGTATGTGTGTGCATGCATCTGTCTCCTTACAGTGTGTGCGCATCTGTCTCCTTACAGTGTGTGTGTGTGCACGCGTGCGTGCATCTGTCTCCTTACAGTGTGTGTGCGCGTTCGTGCATCTGTCTCCTTACAGTGTGTGTGTGTGCATCTGTCTCCTTACAGTGTGTGTGTGTGTGTGCATCTGTCTCCTTACAGTGTGTGTGCATCTGTCTCCTTACAGTGTGTGTGTGTGCGCGTTCCTGCATCTGTCTCCTTACAGTGTGTGTGCGTCTGTCTCCTTACAGTGTATGTGTGTGCATCTGTCTCCTTACAGTGTGTGTGTGCGTGTGCATCTGTCTCCTTACAGTGTGTGTGCATCTGTCTCCTTACAGTGTCTGTGTGTGCGCGTTCGTGCATCTGTCTCCTTACAGTGTGTGTGCGCGTTCGTGCATCTGTCTCCTTACAGTGTGTGTGTGTGCATCTGTCTCCTTACAGTGTGTGTGTGCGTGTGCATCTGTCTCCTTACAGTGTGTGCACATCTGTCTCCTTACAGTGTATGTGTGTGCGTGCATCTGTCTCCTTACAGTGTGTGCGCATCTGTCTCCTTACAGTGTGTGTGTGTGCGCGCGTGCGTGCATCTGTCTCCTTACAGTGTGTGTGCGCGTTCGTACATCTGTCTCCTTACAGTGTGTGTGTGTGCACGCATCTGTCTCCTTACAGTGTGTGTGTGTGCGCGCGTGCGTGCATCTGTCTCCTTACAGTGTGTGTGCGCGTTCGTACATCTGTCTCCTTACAGTGTGTGTGTGTGCACGCATCTGTCTCCTTACAAGCTCCAGCCCTAGCTGTTGCCTGGTGTGTGGATGTAGAAATGTAGATGACTGGCTTCTGAAGTCGGTTCTGCTTTCAGTAGTACAGAGATTGCTGGTCTCAGCTTTAGACCCTACGTCTCTAGGGTTTAGTCCCAAATACAGACCCCCATGTGTCCAGCATCTTCAAGACATTTTCTTACCTGTCATCAGAAGTTCAAATGTAGAGGTGGAAAGTTTTTCAGGAACATGACTAACTCCTGAAGCAAGGCCGCTGTGACCTGGTTGCTGTAAGATTAGATGAGCTGTTTCCAGGAGCTGCCTCTTGCCGTCTCCATTTTCTGCTTCCTCCTCGTCCTTCCTCTTTCTCTCTCTGCCCCTTCTCTCTTCTCTGCCCTTTGCTGGGCCATCCCCTTTCTCTCTGTCTTGTTTACTGGATTCCCTGGCTCTTGCTCCTCCCTCACTGCTGCTTCCAGGAGATGCTAAACGATGTGTCTACCACCCTGGACGCTAACCTCAGACATTTTTAGACCTCCTAAAAGGAGTATCCTGGTTTGCAGACCTCTCTATCCTGTACCCATTCGACAAGAGAACAACCATATGCTTATCAGCTCTCAGGCCCACTGCCCCCTCCCCCCATTTCAATGATAGAAGTGTATTGCTCTTGATCTGGTAAATGTTTAGCACTTGTGTCTTGGTAGGGTCGGGGCGGGGCTCTCATCAGCTTTTGCTAATTTCTGCAGTATAAACACTCCCACCACAGCTGGTTCCAAGCTGTGAGCTGGCTATCACCCATGAGACCCAGGATGAGGATGGTCACAGTGGAGTCTCATAAGCCAGTCAGACCTGTAGTAACACACAGTAAGGAAGGCCCCTCCTTTGCACCACTGACTCCATCAATGCTCATGTTTGGGGTTGGCCATCAATGTGTGCATTACTGTAATTGGAAACAGCAGATGTCTGTTCACACTCTAAGGACTGCCATTGAAATAATTAACAGCAGCAGTATATGATAATTGTCACAGCACTACCTTTTAGTCTGATTAGGTAAAATCCAGTCACAAACACTGCCAAAAATATTTAAACCTTTCACTGATTTGCAAACTGTTACTCCCTCTCAGGTTTCTGAGCTCAGTCAAAATACCGCTTGAATTGACATAACTTTTTGGAATATAAATGTCATAAGACTTTAGTTAATATTCAGTTAAAAAGTAAAATATCACCCAGTCACCTTATTTCTTGTATTTACATTCTACATCATTTTGGTGGGCTTTTATTATTCTTAAGTAGCTTCCCGTTGTGTTTTATGATGTATTCTTTCCGGCATCAGCTTTGCATACAGATAGAAACGTTGGGACTCTGGATTTTTTTTCATTCTGTTATGTGATTGATCTGGTCAGTGAACAAGAAATTCTTCCAGGCCATCCATCACTCCAGGCAGCCGCTGAGCTAAACCTTCTAACTCGCTGCTTCCAGTCAGTCATGCAAGATTCAGGTCATAAATATTGAATGCACAAACAACTGTTCAAATTAGCTCTCCTATCTGTTGTATGCAATTTTAGGGAAAGAGCAAGCTGATATGTTGTTTAGTGGCAAGTCATAGAAAACAGTGAGTTTAGCATTACGTTTCTGTACATCACAATTCATCCTGCTGGCAAATATATCAACTATTTGGATCAAATTAATCCTTATTACACAAGTTAAGTTAGAATTAGGGCCACCAGGCGTGTACTTTATGTAGCATTTTTATTCCTTTGGATTCTAGAGTTGAGCAATAGGACTGTTAGTAAATGTAGCAATCTGTCATATATATAGTAGCCAATTGTTAAATGCTTACTTCTGTGGATTTTGTTATCTCATTATAGTGACAAAAACAGAGTAGTATTTGGAAAATATTTGGGCAAAAAGGAAAATAGCAGCTGGCTTGTCCTCACTATTACGGTGAGCATTTAGAGTTCTGAGTGTGTGCAGGTGTTGGTGCTCCTGTGGAGTTGGAGCATGCACGCACGGGGTGCTATTGATATGCATAATAGATAAGATGCCAGCTGCCTGCTTGGACTTCTAAAAGCCAGAAGTCTTTTTGTATGTAATAAATTTATGTAAGCTTACAAAACCTCTGTGTTTTAAACTTATTATTCAAATTGCATTTTCCTGGTAACACCTTTTCATGTAGAAGATGTGCATCTAAGCCTTCATTAATAGCAAAAATGAACTGATTCCTGAGGAGAAAATGGCTTGTGTCCCTTCCTAGGCTTGCAGGATGTTCAGCAGCATGTCGCTTGGCGGTAGGATTGCAGCCTCACAGGGCAGTTGGGCAGGCTACTGTGGTAGACACTGCTCACTGCTGAGGCTCACAGGCTACTGTGGTAGACACACATTACTGAGACTCATTCTCTCTCTCTAAAACTGTTGGTCAGGATAACCATGAACCAGTTACTTCCATCCTAAAAAATGCAACTGACACTTTCTGGGAAGGGGTCCTGTCTTCGGCCAGAAATAGATGCATGGCTACCTCTAGCTACAAAGTCAAGGAAGGTGAGTTTGTATAGCTGGGTTTATGGCTGTCTTGACCAGCTCAGCTGCTTACCACTCTAATCTGATTTGTTTTGGATTCTGGTGCTTTGTTCTTTCTTCTTTTTTGCTTGAACTATGACTACAACACAAGAAAATTCAGCACGCATACAAAGACTTGGAAACATGGGACCAAACCCTAGGAGCCTGGTGCTGTTCTAGAGGCAGCAGCCAGCCTTGAACTGCTGACTCCTGTGTCTGTGTGAGTCAGCTTCATTCTCATTTTAACTGTGGTTCCTGAGCTGTTCTCTGAGCCTAACACTTTCTTAACAATGGAATATCCAAGTCAGTGGTTCTCAACCTTCCTGATGCTACAACCCTTTAATACAGTTCCTCATGTTGTAGTGACCCCCAACCATAAAATTATTTTCATTACTACTTCATAACTGTAATTTTGCTACTGTAATGAACCATAATGTAAATATCTGATATGCAGATGGTTTTAGGTGACCCCTATGAAAGAAAGGGTTGGTTGTTCAACACCATAGGGGTCATGACCCACAAGTTGAGAACTGCTGCTCTAAGTCTTGGTAAGATTATACATGTGCTTTCTTTTAAAATGTGGCCTGTGCTGGGGTTTTAAAATTGGTGTTCACCTGTCCTTATGTGGAAATAAACTAAGCCAGCACTGCCCTATCACTAATGAGTGTTTGCGGTGATTAAAAGCACAGAGGTGGGTGGGTCAGGAGACTGTCTTCATCTCAGGAGTCTCAGCTCTCAGATCTCCTGTCTTTCCTGACCTGTTCCTGACTTCCTCATCGGTCAGCACTCATAGTCCAGAGCAGGAGACCAGTTTCTACAGAGTATCGGCAGCATTTAAGTTCTAGACATGCTGTCAAACCTGCAAAGCTGCTTTTGTGATTTCCCTCCCTCAGCACATCCCAGGCTCTTCGATGTGATGCTCTCAAGGCTTTGCACTGTGGATCAAGCTGTGATGTCCAGCCCAATCTACTGCCCACTCCTCTCCTCTCTCTCTGTATCTCCCCTCAGGTCCAGACGGTCTGTAAGACTATGGCTGCTGGGAGGATCTGGTCTACAAACAGAGTAGCCCTCCTCTCCTTCAGGCACCACTTCCCTCACCTCTGCCCATCCTCACCTCCCTCTGTGGACTCTCTCTCCCTCTAAAACCGACTTAAAGCACCCTCCACCCTGAAGCTGGCTCTTCCCATTTGAATTAACGTCCACCTCATCTGCTGTGGTTCCTGTAACATTCTGTGTATGTTCTATAATGGTATTTATCGGTTGGAGTTATTTACAGGCCTGCCTTCTCTAGTAGACCATGATTCCCATGTAGAAATGAGCTGTATTTTATTTTTCAGCTCTGGTATCTAAGTCAGTGTTTGGAAAAGAGTAAATATTCAGAATTTGGAGGATATTTTTTTCTAACAAGAAAATGGATATTTACATTCTCGGTACGTCTTCATTGAGTATTAAGATTATTTGTTCATTTCTGGGCAGTGGTGGCACACACCTTTAATTTAATTTCTGTGAGTTCGAGGCCAGCCTGGTATACAGAGCAAGTTCCAGGTTAGCCAGGGCTATACAGAGAAACCCTGTCTATCTTGAAATACAAAAAAAGAAAAGAGAAAAGAAAAGAAAGAAAGACTATTTGTTTGTTGTGACCCTGAGGTAGGACTCTATGGCAGTTCATACCCACCAGTTACTCACCAGTGACCCCCCAGGTCACCAGCTCACACTCTCAGTAACCCACCATTGTGGTTTTCCTGTGTGTGTGCATGTCTTCTGTTGATTCACGATTCACATAGCACACGTGTGCACAGGTGCCCCACAGTTCCCACAAAGACCGGTTCCAGGGCTCCTCAGATTCCAAACTGTGTGGATGGTTCCACATTTGCATACAGCCTCCATGTACCTTTCCATATATTGTCTGTGTCATCTCTACCATCACTCATAATAATGCAGTGTAAAAGCTATGTGAATAGCCGTGATACCCTGGTGTGTGTGTGTGTGTATGTGAGAGAGAGAGAACTAAAGACATAGTACTCCCCACAAATATTTCAACCCACAGTTGGTTGAATTATCAGGTATAAACCTGTAGAATCAGAAGACTGACCATATAAAGAAAAGCAAAACCAAAGGCAAAAGGAACTCACTCCAGAAAAAGCACACTCCCTTCTCTTCCAGGACAGGGAAATGGAGGCCAAACTGGCTCATGGTTCAGCAGGGCTTAGGCTTGATTCAGTTCATTGCTGCTTCAGATCTTTTGAGAGCGAGGTCAGAGCCATCCCTTTAGGGGTCTGGAACTCTGATTCCAGGTGAGATTTAGCAGGCCTACATGTGTGTGACAAGCTATCCAAACATTAGCATCTTTCTTTGTTTTATAGCTCAGTCTCCGGGGCCTTGGACCACTCAGAGCTGTCTTTGTTCTCTATCCTGTCCCTGGAGTCTTTGCCGCCCGAGATCTGTCCCTTCCTGGCTATGCTGGCTAGTTTTATGTCAGCGTGACCCAAGATAGAGTCATTTTGAAAGAGGAGCTCTGAATTGAGAAAATGCTTTCTTAAGATTTGTCTGTCGTACAATTTCCTAATCAGTGATTGAGGTGGAGGGCAGCCATCGTGGGTGGTGCCGCCTTTGGGAAGTGGTGGTCCTGGGTGTGTAAGAAAGCAGGAGAAAGCCAGCGGCACCGCCCCTCCATGGTCTTTGTCAGTCAGTTCCTCCTTCCAGGTTCCTGCCCTGTCTTCCCTGAATGCTGAGCTATGAGCTGTGAGATAGATAAGCTCTGCCTCCCGGAGTTGCCCCATCACAGCAGTGGAAAGCCCAACGCTGACCAGAAATTCCTGAGGAAGGCTGCTTGTGCTCTGTGAAGGCCAGAGATTCTTCTGAGGATATTTCAGCGCCCTCCTGACATGCTGGCCTCCGATAGCGGAAATCCCAGACCTCAGCAAACAAAATTCTCCCTCCCTGCCCTCTTGTTGCTTGTGCACATCGTCAGCACCGGGCCCAGGAAGAAGTTGGCAGGCGGGTGCAGCTTGCCTTGCAGTGGGGGTTCTCTGAGTTCTCATCCCTCCAGCCCAGCGCAGCTACCCGACACTAGCTGCTTTCCTCTTGTCCCCTTTGTGCCCGTCTGCTCTTCCAGAAATAAGAGCAAGTGGTACATCTCTCTGCTTTGATGAAGAGCTCATCCATCCCTGGAATTTAGCTCATTCAAGTCTTTCTGTGTGATTGCCCTGATGAGCAGTTGTATTGTAGTTTTATGATTTGTTTTGTATCAGGGAGGAGAGTCGCAGTTTTTACAAATGATAGACTCTAACCTCCCCTCTCTTTCCCATCTACCAATTGAATTATCTTCCCTTACATCTGTGTGTGTGTGTGTGTGTGTGTGTGTGTATACATATAGAGAGAGAGAGAGAAAGTGAGAGAGAGGGAATATTATATATCAAAACTTACAGGAGTATAGGGACTTAAAACATTTTTCTTTTGTAAAAGTTTATTTTATGTGAGTGCTTTCTGTCATGTATGTCTGTGCACCACACGCATATCTGGTGCATGAGGAGATCAGAAGAGGGTGTCAGGCCCCCTGGAACTGGAGTTACAGAAGGCTGTGAGCCACCATGTAAGTGCTGGGAACTGAACCCAGGTCCTCTGCAAGAACAAGTGGTCCTAATGCTGAGCCATCTCTCCAGCTCCTTAAAATATCATTCACTGATGAATAACTATCTTATAGTTACCCTTGTTCCATATATCCAAATTGCTAGAACTACCATTACGACTGTGGAACTAGTTTCAGCTTCCTTAGAGACAATATTCTTGTTGCTAAAAACTGTCATTATCTAATTCTTTGTGCGTAGGATATTTTGCAAATGAGAACTTAATGCTCCATGCTGTCTTTAGGGCCTCATGAAGTACAGAGGTGAGAGTAATCAATAATTACATTTTACTAATTTACAAATAGTATAACATTTAATTACATTAATTTACTGGAACTTTTATGGCAATAAGAGCTAATGGTCCAGTGATATCTATTATGTGTCTGGAAATACGGGTGGGAGGTCAAGCAAAGTGTTATCATTCTCCTTTCACACCAGTTTAGTTTATCTAAAGATGTGTAGAATGACAAACAGGAGTGCTTAATTACTATAAAATGCTGTGACATCAGAATCCATACATGGCATACTTCTGTGTTATTGTCACAACGCAGTGCTTAATGTTTATGAGTATCAGCCAGCTTCCTCCACACAACAAAGGAAGAGGCACTGATTTAAAGGCATAATGAAGGTCTCCTTTCTCATGCACCTATGGGGCAGGGTTGTTGGGTGATCTTGGCTGGACCTATCTGGGGAATTTTCTTGAAGTGTTAATTAGCTGAGGTTTGGGCTACCTGTGTTCTTGCAGGTCAAGGCTGATAAAACAGAAACTACCAAGGCTGTCTCTCACGCTGGAGTGCATACAACCGAGTGGGTAGGCACACACAGACAGACCCTTTTCAGATCTAAGTTCAGAACTAGCAAACCATCCCTTCTCTCATTCTCTTGCTCAAAGCAAGTTCACTGTATTACGTAAAGTTAAGCAAAGCATGCTGAGAATTAAGAATTGGAGACTATGGCCTGGCGTTGAGAGGGAGCCCGCTGAAGCAAGGGTGTCAATCTATTGTTCTCTCCAAAGGAGACTGGCTCCCAGAGGGCCAGGAGGTGTTTCCTGTGGAAAAGCGTAGGGCTGCAAGTTGGAGCCCAGAGTATGTGTTGATATTTTCTGGCACAAGCACCTGCGTATCTGAAGTGTAACAGAGGCGGGCGGCTGATAAAAAGGAGCTCCGTGAGGTGTGGGTTTGTGCAAACTGCAGCACACACGGCCTAGCTAAAGAGGTGGCAGGTTCTGCTTAGCTTCAGCTGGGAGGTACCAAGTAGAAGAACAAGCTTTAGTTTTTTGATAAACCTTACAGATTTTCAAGAGGATTTTATTTTATTTTATGATTATTTAAAAAAAAAAAAAAAAGGCAGCTTGAGAGACTGTTCAGCAGTTAAGAGCACTGACTGCTCTTCCAAAGGTCCTGAGTTCAATTCCCAGCACCCACATGGTGGCTCCCATCCATCTATCATGGGATCAGATGCCCTCTTCTGGCATGCAGGTGTACATGCCACATGCACACATAAAAATAAATAAATCTTTTTTAAAAAAAAAAAAAAAAAGCCTAATTTTGGTGGGTGGTGATGGCACATGCTTTTAATCCCAGCACTCAGGAGGCAGAGGCAGGTGGATCTCATTGAATTGGAGGCCAGCCTGGTCTACAGAGGGAGTTCCAGGACAACCAGAGTTACAATAGAGAAACCCTGTCTTGGGGAAAGAAATGGCATTCCCCAATCTTAAAAGGTAAGCAAAGCCAAAGATTTACCAATTTCACCACAGGAATGACTATTAGTAAGGATTTCTTAAATTGCTATGAAAGTGTAAATACATATTCATGAGGTAGTGGTGTATGGTGTGTGTGTGTATGGGCAGTGTGATATGTGTTGAGATAGAGCCTCACTTTGTTGCCAAGAGTGGCCTCCAGCTTGCAGTCCTTCTGCCTTAGCTCGTGAATAATGAAATTGCAGACATTCACCACCATGCCCAGTATAAAACATAAATCTCGTATGAACAATTATAAGATTCTTCTTAGTACGCATCTCATATATTGTTCATGCCTCAAGGAAGCACTGAGGGTTTGAGCTGGAATGAAGTCTTGCTGCCTCTCATGTGCTTGATGGGCGCCACAAACAGACCTTTGCTCATGTCACACATTTATTGAGCACCTGTTATACCTCGGAGACTGCTGCAGCTTGCTTCGATACATTAGTACACAAAGCAAAGGTCCTTGCTCCCACAGAATTAGTTCTCGTTTTCTTTCTCTCTGTCTCTCTCTCTGCAGCTTGAGTGCCTTGTCCTGAGGTTGTATCACCACCTCACTCTTTGGCTTTACTTAGATTGGCAGCAGAAGCCCGTCACACAGCTGTTTCAGGACCTTTATTAGGTGGGAACTGCCAGAGGCGGCAACAGTTGGTACATTAAACAAAGAGACAGTGTCAGTTAATCCAGTGTGTCTGCTAAATGATCTGCTTGTGTATTTAGTTTAAGCAAAAGCAATTTTAAAAGAGCCCTTAGTAATTGGGGGAAATGAAAGTGAAATTGGAAAACCTCCATCTTGTCGCAGGTATTGCTTCTGTTCCATTAGGCTCTGCTTTCTTCCTGGAGGTTAGTTTCACATCTCTGCTGTTCTATAGTGCAATGAGGACTGACTAATTTTTATTATCATCAGGCATAGTATTTTGTTTAGTCAGATACATCAGTTCTTCATTTTCAAGTCAAGTCACGAAAGTAGATTGCAATTGTCTTGAGACTTTTTTCTCCCAGCAAATTGAGCTTTCATCCCTATGTGACTAGGCATGTGACCACTATCAACACTGTGTCTTGGTTATCTGAAAGTTGGATCTTTGATGGACATACTCATGGGCTGCTTTGGCATGCCTCTGTTGGTCTAGAAACTTAAACAGCAATATTATAAATATCATCAAACTCTGAAAGTAACCTGTGACTTGCTATTCTGAAACACAGAGCTTGCCAAGTGTAGAGTCAACATCCGAATCTCCTCATTAGGCTAGGTTGACAATTGTTGGCTATAAACACCAAGCTTTTCTGGCTAACTCACGTGTATGGCAAACGTTCACTTCCTTCCTTCCTTAGTAAAGACTGTGCCTCCACCCACTGTATACATGGGAGGTGGTGGGCGGAGCAAAGGAAACGGGGTTGTTCTGATGCACAAGCGAGTACATGCCTTTAGGTGACTGAGAACCATGTCTACAGCGTTTGACAATTTTGAGAGCCTGGGAATTTCTCTCCCTTCCCCGTGTTGTTTTCAGTGTGATTAAGTACTCATTCCCCTCTAATTACTCTGGAAACACTTTAAGAGAAATCTTCTGATTTGCCATATGACTTTAGGAAAAAATCATTAGAACTTTCAGCCAGCAATCCCCGATGGCGTATACCTCTTTCCCTAGCTAAGTCCCTGTGCCAGTGACTCAGTTATCTGAGACCCCAGATTCTACGCATGTCAAAGGAGAAAAATGCTTACTTGGTGTGGGACTACTGTCTAATGATTTTATAAATGTTCTTAAGGGAGGCCAGCCCTTATTTAAAGTGGTCACAATGTTCTTGTCACACCAGCTTTCCATAAGAACCCTCGGGGAGGACAGGAGGACAAATGGCAGTTTACGCTGTGCCATCTCAATGCTGCTTTGCACATCCTGATCTCTTTTGTTTCTCATCCTACAAGCTTTAACTCTTCGAATTAGATCTTTATAAAAGAAACGAGCAGCAACAACAAAACCTTTTAAGTAAATATTTACTTGCAATATATGTGTGCATGTTAATTTTTGTGACATGTATGATTCTTACTTTTTAGACATACTTTAAATTCAGTTTTCTTCATTGTTTACCCTCACCAAGTGGTCTTTGTCTCCATTTAACTGCAGGAAACATTTTGTATTATAGTTGAGGATCTAGTCCAGCTTGAGGCTCTCAACATGTGAGTTGCAAACTCATTGGGGGTCGAGCATGCCTGCTTATCAGATATTCACAGCTTTGCACAGTGGCAGTATTATAGCCAATGAGTTTTATCCAAGGCACTATTATTGCTAATTGAAACTTTTCTCAGATGTTTTCATTCTGATTATAATACTAGCAAAGTTACAGTTATGAAGTAGCAACAAAACTAATTTTTGTGGTTGGGAGACACCACAACATGAGGAAACCATATTAAAGGGTGGCAGCAGCAGGAAGGTTGACAATCGCTGGTCCAGTCAGAACATTGGATTTTAGTTTGAGACTGGGATATTTTCCTTGGGTTATGCACCTAAGCCCCAGCTAAGTGCCTCTAGAACCATGTCGCAGAAACTCTCCCCATGGCCTTTCTTCCTGGAGAGGTATAGCCTCCAGGTGGCTGCCCGCTCTTCTGGCTCCGTTTCTGTCAGTGTAATTGGTTGTACCCTGATTCTCCTGAACCCACCCCCTGTCCCCACTTTCGTGCACCGTCTGGCCCTGGAATGTTTCCAGTTTCTCTCCTTCACAGCATTTCTAAGTGGCCTTGCTGTCTGGCCTCACTGCCCTGCTTTTCTCCTTGGGAAGGGCTGTGTCCAGATTGTGTCATCAAGTTGTCGCTCCTTTGATTTAAAAACGCAGCCTAAGGGTGTGTGTACTCACTGCTTGATTAAACAGCTGTACAGTTGTTTAATCCTTGAGCCCACCACTGTGCAAGCTGGCCAACACAGGAAACTATGCAAACAGTAACTTTTAGCAATTCAGGGCAAAAAAGGGGACAAAGACAAAAAGTACAAATGTACTTTTTTCTATATTAAATTTCCAAATTGAAACTTTATATTTCTGGTGTTTCACATACAGAATGCAGCTAATGTAAGCCCCAGAGCCCTGTCAAGAGCTGTAGTGGTTACCAACAACAGCCCAGTGAGAGCCCCTTCTCTCAGACCACGTACCATCCTTACTGTAATTCCCCATGGCTTGAAACTCCACAACCAACCCTTTCTCCTTCTGTGTGATGAGCACTATGGTCACAGGCATCCCTCCTTATTCCCTCTGTTGACACTGACATCGTTTTCATCCTAACCTCCATCCCTGTGTCAGGATGGAGCGGCCTCCTCATGATGTCTATGGACCATGATTTTCAAGGAAGTTTGGCTCCTTGTTGGTTTTATGGCCTCTTCCTCAGCCTTTAAAGTTCAGTGGTTTCTGATCTTCTAACACAGAGAACATAAGTCCACTGTCCTTGTTCAAGACTTCCATCTCGGTGCTCACATTAGTATCTGTTCTTGCTAGACCTACAGAATCTCCACTATGCTCAAATGTAAGGGCTCCTGCTTTGCTTTTTTTCTCTGGCTCTAGCATCTCTGGGCCCTCTCAGCAAATCTTCCCTAAGTGCCTGAGTCTTCAGGTAAAACCTACCAGCCATGTCACTTTGGACATGTGACTCAATCACAGTAATCCCTTATTTCCCTTAGCCCCAAGTGTTCAGATCTTCATGGCTGTGTCAGTACAGAAACTAAGTTTATTCCTTCCATGATGGTTTGAAGTGGTTTATTCTGGAGCCAATTATGAGTAACCATGGCCCAGGGTCAGTAATTTAGATTCTCCCAAATACCACATTCCAACATGGTAACAGTTTCATGACATTTCATAATAACAGAAAAAAATGAAAGTTAAAAGTCAAAGCAGTTTTTAAAATACATTAATAGATATAGCCAGGGGGCAGGGGAGTCCTGCTGTAGGCCTTGGGTACTATCTAATGTCATTTGAGTTAGTGGAAGCTAAGGGTCTGTTTGTACATTCCGGGGATAGTCACAAGGCTAGGTGCTAGGTCAAACACAGAGGTGAGTAATGAATGCCTCTTAAGAGGGCTCAAGAGAGCAAGAAGATTTGGTTCCAGATCTGTAACATTCCAGCTCTCCACAGCCTCCCAAGCTTTAATCTGTCAACCAATCTTGAAGAATCTTTAATGTGAGTGTTGTTTTTTCCTGGGAACTATAGTTCACACTTATGAAGACAAGCATTTGTCACCAGCTACGATACACATAGATTGTGGTCAGTCTGCTCTACCTGTTCTTGTCTTTCTGGGTGCCGGCTAAGGAGCAGCCCTATTTTAGCTATCATTAGAGTCCGTTCTGTGATGGAATCTGTGGGAGCTTTTCAGAGATAAACTTGGTCATGTCTGACAAGTGCCTTACATTGAGTTATCCCAACAGCACAGGGGCAAACTCCATGCAGAACCAACAGAGTTGGTTACACGTGGACGCTGACATGCTCATCCCTGTGTTTGGAGAACAGAATGTGTATACCTGACCTCAGCATCTATGGGAACTGGCTTGTCTAACCTCTTGCTGGATCACCCCTCTCTACTCCTTCCTCCCAAGGCAGAAGCCAGATCTCACCATTGAGAGAGTTGCCTATTTTTGCCTTCTTTCATTAGTTTCATTACCATAAAAGTGACCGAAGGTGTGTAGGCGTTCACAATGCTATGTGACTAGACCCGCCTTCTCCCAAGCCTCAGGGTTTGAATATGTCTTTAAAAGAACTCACTGTGGGATAGAAAAATGATTTAGTCAGTAAGATGCCTGCAGCACACACGAGGAGCTGCATTTGATCCACAACACTCACACAAAGACCAAATGTGGTCGTTCCTGTCTCTAGTCCCGAGACTGGGGAAGAAGAGACAGGATGGTCCCTGGGGCTCACTGCCCAGCCAGTCTAGCCAGTTGGTGAGTCCAGCTTTAGTGATAGACCCTTTCCCAAAAAAGAGGTGGTGAATGATTAAGGAAGGCATTCAACATCAACCTCTGGTCTTTAAGTGCTCCCGTGTGCGCACACACACCTCTTCACCCTCCATTTGCCCAAGGCAAGGCATCTTGTCCATATGGTACTTGGGTCGTTTGTAACATATCTGACTTACATGAAGACTGACATCATGATAATTCTTTATAGTGCCTGTCAGCCCAGGGACATTAAAGGCTACCAAAGGCAGAAAACAACATAAAGTATAGCACTGTCCTTGAGAAGCTCACACTCTGGGAGCCTTGTCCCTCAATTCTGAGGTGGAGGCAGTAATATATCTCTCACTAAACTGTCATTAGGAGTCACATTTCAAGGTAACATATGAAATGGCCAACACATTCAATAGCCAGACTCTCTGATTCACACGCTAGCCTGCTGCCAGCTGTCTGTAAACAGTATGTTTCAACTGTTCTCATTGAGAAGGTAGAGATGTGATAGTGATGAAGATGATGGTGATGAAGATGATGGTGGTGGTGATGATGATGATAAATTTCACAGAGCTTTTAAGAGGATTGAATATGTTAGTTCAAGTATTGGGTACATAGTAAGAATTGAAGCCAGGCAGTGGTGGCTCACGCCTCTAACCCCAGCACTTGGGAGGCAGAGGCAGGCGGATCTCTGTGAGTGTGAGGCCAGCCTGGTCTACAGAGCAAGTTCCAATGCAACCAGAGTTAGAAGAGAGAAGAGAAACCCTCTCTTGAAAAACAGGAAGAAGGAGGGAAGGAAGGGAGGGAGGGAGGAATTCAATAACATAGAGCTATATAAACAGCAAAATAACATGAGGGCTCCTAGACTCCTATAGAACAGTGCTGTTCCAAGTGGCATCCCAGGGAGATAAGGACATTGGGCCACAGTGTAATGCAGTACTTTCCTTCTTAGGAACTGTCTTAAGAGCATAAAGGTACGCTTGATGACAGAGCTGATTCACCTTCTGGGGCTAGCATCTTGTCGTTGTGGTAGGTCAGTAATAAACAGTTTGCAGACCAACTCTTTGCTGTTGTTTATTTTCTTGGGCTGGGATGCAGTAGGCAGCGAGTAAATTTGTTTATGTAGCCTGGCCTGAAAAATGTGTTTAAGATATGTTATTAAGATAAACAAAACTTCTCCATAACAGCTTTTTGCTCACTTGTAATGCTTCTGTTACAGTTACCATAAACCACAGCTGTTTTTGTTGTTGGTTTTGGTAGTTTGTTTTAGTATAAAAATTAAGAACAGTTTTAGTCGGTGAAATTTATTTTCATAAATAAGTTTGGAAATGTTACTTATTGCTTGGCAAATAAAACAAAATTTGGTGTAAGTAAATATGGTTTGATTTATTTATATCCAACAGTTTAACATAAAATTAGTAATTACATTACTCTAGGTTGTCCAGAGAAACAGAGCTGTGTGTGTGTTATGTGTTTACTATATTGCTTTGGCGTATAAACTTGCAGGGTGCGGTGATGGAGACAGAGAAGTCCCATAATCCATATGAAGCAAGCTGGAGTACCTGGAGGGAGATGGTAGAGTTCGGATTGAAAGACATAGGAACTAGGAAAGCTATCATTGGGAGCTTTACTTCAAGCCTTGATCCAAGTCCCAAGGGAGAAGACTGATGCCTCATCCCAAAACAGGCGAAGAGCAGATTCTCCCTACCCCACTTCCCAGGACCACCAAGGCCACCCATGTTTAGGAGGCAGTCCGTCCTGCTCTGCCTGCTACCCAAAAGCAACTGATCTATATGCCTGAGTACTATGTTTACCTCAGTCTGTTATCTCTCAGTCGGATGATACAAAAAGTAACAGTTACATTCGCAGTATAATGGGAGCTTGATTGGAAGGTGAGCTTTATCCTTTTCTAATTTAAATTTATTACTTTGAGAATTTCATACTTGAGTACCATATTTATATCATTTTCCTCCGTCCCCATGCCGCAGCTCTCCCTGTGTCCCTTCTAGTCCTTCTCAAACTCAAGTCATCTTCTTTAATTAGTTTCCTATGTACACACACACACATGCACACGCAGAATCGACTGAATCCATTTAGTGTTGCTTGTGTGTACACTGTGTTCAGGGCTGACCACTCAAAAAGTGATAGCCTATCAGGGAGCTCCTCCCTAGAGAAAATTGTTTCTCCCTCTCTCGGCAGCCTTGGATTGCCTTTGCCTCTTCATCTGGAGAGAGGCCTTGTGAACTTACCCTGCCTGTGTTGGCGTGTTGATTAGTGCTCTCATTATGCAGGCCTTATTGAACAGCCATAGTGTTGACATTTCCCGGGAAAACCCTGGGTCATGTTCCGAAGGCACTGTCTGGCAGCAGGTGTCCTGGTCCTACAGCTTTATATCCTTACCGCCTCTCTTCTGTGACTTTCCCTGAGCATCAAGGGTCACATTGTAGGTGTAGCCACTGGGCTTGGGTATCCAATGAGCATTCACTCCCTTCATTTTGACCAAGTGTAGTTCTGTGGTAGTCTCTATCTGCCGCAAAGGGCTGTGAGTAGAAGGACAAAGCATTTTGAATAGATTACGATGGTTTAAGGGAATACCAATAGTAGGTTCCCCTAATGTTTCCTTCTCAAAATAACTTAGCCTAATTTTAGAGATGTTCTAATTTCTTCTTGTTGTTTTAAATAAAATATTCAGTTTAATTTCTAGAATAATGTTTTGATAGGAGATTATTGATAACAGTCTCTGCTGAATTACAGTTGAAAACATGAAAACTGGCTGGTGGTTGTTTTGGGAATTTTTCAGATGCAGACGAGTTTTCAGTCTGAAAAATAGATTTTGTGGATAGAGAAAATCTCTCATATGATGGCACAGAGGAAGGCAGGCTGCTTTGTGCAACTTTATCTCCTAATATCCTCTTCACAGGGCCTCATAAGACTGTGCAGTGGAGGCGGTAACGCTTTGTCTGTCCAGAGGAAGGGGTGAAGGTGCTTGCAGCGAGAAGGGTCTCAAAGCACCGAGTAAAAAATGTTTCAAAAACAGAAAGGGACCATTTGGAAATGCAAAAGAAAATGGAGATGCTTGGAGGGGATTGGATTCCTTCTCAGAAGGAGAGGCGTCCTGTAACCTCTCACAGTACCAGAGCTCCACCTGCTGCACAAGAAAGGCAAAGAGGCAGAACTGCCCGCCGGGAAGGACATTCCCCACCCAGATTAGATTAGTGTTTCATTTTTCGGTCCTCTGGTTCTTTGTCAAAGTTGTTGAGGCTGTTCCTATTCTTTGCTTCCACTCATCCTGTCTCTTCTTGCTAATCTTTTTTTGTTTGGAAGATTTATGTTATCATTTCAAAAGCTGGCAATTCCAAGGAAACATAGTTGGAAAGTATGTGTGCTGGTTTAGATGCAGTGTCTAGAAACGCATAACCGTAACTAGCGTTTTGCATACATAGTATCCTTGGATAAAATATGTCCGGCAAAGACTGAGGTGGGAGAAAGCTGTTTCTGCAGCCGAGGACAACTCTGGCTTAAATACTTGAATTCTCTGACATTGATTTGCTTGGTGCCTTGGGCAAGTTACTTAACTTTCTTTGTGTGCTGCAGTTTCCCCATTAAAAAAAAAAAAATCCCGAGGACAATGTCACTGGATTTTCTCTGAATAATTAATTCTAATTCTTAGATAATTATTATCAGATAGAAGATGAGATAATACCCCACTTATCCAGCCATCACACTCCAGCCTCGGCCATCTGTAATGCAGCTCAGAAGCAGGAAAGCACTGCATGCAAGAAATGGGCCGAGCAACTTGGGTGTAAATTAAGCCCAGTGTGCATGCACCTGTACAGCTGGGCATGTCCGTGTTTCTTCTCTCCATAGTTACATAGACAGGATGTTTCTAAGGAAAGGTCGAGAAGGAAAGATGAGAGAAGGAAATAGGAGTATACCTTGAAAATTCCTGAGGCACATGACTTGAAAAGATGCTCCAAAAACACAGTAGCCATCTTAGCCCAGAACTGGGGGGAGTCAAGTCTGGATCTCAGTCTATCCTACTACTGGATCCTGCTTCAGAATGTATAGATGCTTTAGCAAATGTGTTCTGAATCATATTAAATGTCATTTTAAAAAACATTAAAAATTAAAAATGTTTATGTGCATATTCTTGTGTATGTGTATATGTCCATGTATGCATACTGTGTGTGTCCAGGGACCTGTAGAGGCCAGAAGAGAGCACCAGCTCCCTTGATCTGATGTTAAATTGGATTTTATACTACCCGATGTGGGGGTCAGGAACCAAACTTGGGGTCTCTGAAAGAGCAGCCAGTCCTCTTGACTGCTGAGCCCATCTCTCTTGTATACCCTGCCCAACAAAGATGGAACCAGTTTATAGCAGGGTAACTAGGGTTCTCTTCTATGGGTTCTTAGTCTCATTAAGAGTATTTTAAAATTTAGACTTGAAAAGAAGCTTGAGTAAAGTTTTATTAGTGCTTGAGAGAAAAAAAAAAATTAGTGCTTGTGAGCAAGCTGTAAATGTTCACAGCTGTGGGGAGGAAGAAGATAGAGAAGAGGAACAGATTAAAACACTCACGTGGCTGAAGGGTAGAATACCAGGTTCAGAAAAAGAATGCAAAAGTCCAGTGTGTTCCGGAAAGCATGCCCAGACAACTATGCTACATGTTAGGAGCTCTGCAAGCAACCAGACGGGAGGGATTTCTGGGAGGAAAAGTGCCTTGTCTCTTTAAGGGGTAATTAATTATTCCTCCCATCACCTTAGCATGGCTTCAGGTGAATCAGCTTTCCTGAGGGGTACTCACCTGGCCAGGCTATTGGCAAACCAGCCACAGTGTTCTAACATAGTGTTCTAATCTTTGGAGCTGATCAGAATTTCTCCTCCTAGGGCCAGAGATAGACTCCTTTCTTTTGACCTGGAGAAAATAGCTTTTTCTTAATAGGCCTCAGCAAAGCTCAGATACTTCCTACTTTTCCTATAGTTATTTAATCCTAATGAGTGATAGATAAAGCTTGTGTTTTCTTTTCTAGTGTAGAGTGCAAAGCCTCGATTGCCTCTGAGGTTGCTGATCCCTGTCTAAATACCTAGCATTTCTCTCTCAGAGGTTAGGACTTTAAAGTATTTTAGGAAGCAGACCAAGGGCCAGAATTCTCCCTGATAATTTATCATTACTATATTAATTAATTTCCTGCCAGACAGGACCAAGCAACTTTTGGCCAAGGGTAAGGATAGAACGTTTGCTTCCAAGATCCCTGCTCTGAGCTGAGTGACCCATTTCTACCTCTGTAGCCACATACTTGAATGTTTCAACATGTCAAATTGGCAATTGTTTCTGAAAACTGACTCATTTCCAGTACTTACTGGTTGTGTGGCGGAACAGTGTACCCAGACAGGCAGGCATCTAGGAACAGTGCAGGATAAATTGGTGATGACAGTATACGTCTTGAAACTGAACAGCCAGGGTTTGAATCTGAGCTGTTTTCTGGCTGTGAAACTCTAAGGACATCAATTAATCTCACCATGATAGATCCCTTACTGGTAAAATGAAGAAAATGATAACAGTTTTTGGGTAGAGCTGACACATTAACGATAGTTTATTTACTTTATTTACTTTTTTTTTTAGCAGCAGTAGTAATTTTATTAAATCATTAATATCTTGAACATATTTGAAATTTCCATACTTTGCCAACGTATCTGGAATAATAATTTTAAAACCTAAATTGTGTGTGTGTGTGTGTGTGTGTGTGTGTGTAAGCCCAGCTAGCCTTGAATTTGACCATCCTGCCTCAGAGAGGGTGCTATCACTCCTACTTAACTTTAAAAGTTTGCACTAAGCCAACAAGAATGATAAAAGTAATACACGTGAAGAATATTGAGGTTGGTGTGATCACCTCACCCAATATGAGGGAAAGCTTTGAACATTCAGAAACATTTCGTGTTGAATATTTACTAAGCACATCTTTGTACATCCAACCTTTAAAGGTTACAGGGCATGAGCAATGTGCCCCTGCACTTCTGTCTGAGATTGTAGCTAAAGCAATCTGACTGGAGATAGGTTTGCTTTCTCAGCCACAAAATATTCCTATTGGTTTCTTAGCTTGAGCTGCTACACCTGACCTCCAAAGCATTCAAGTGGGCATTCTCAGTGCTGCACAGAAGCAGAACATACCAGTCCTCCTACCCATAATGCAGCAGCATCAGTAGTTCTGCATTTGAGCTTCTGCTGTCTACGGGGAGTTGTCTTCTTCAGTAGGTTAACTATTAATATTTCTTCTGGGAGAACTATTGAATATTTGGTCCTAGGATTGTCAAGGATGTAGGTCACCACTGGACTTAACACATTACATATGTTCAAGTATAAAACATATTACAGGTGTCTTTCTGAAAAGAGACTCATTTGTTTGTAATGATGAAACATTTTGATGAGGATATTTTCAGTGATGAAGATGGATAAAAATTTCTGTTTCTATTCTACTAGGGAGAAAACAGGTTAAAAGAAAATTCATTTTAGGAAAACAATGCCCAAAGTCACAGCTAAGAAGGAAATATACAGGCAGTAAGGGAGTGCAGAGAAAGCTCGCTTTTGGAAGAGTGCTGAGGCTGAGACCATGGAAGGAGGAACACTTGAGCTGCAACCAGCAGGTCAAAAGAGGTCATTGAAAGGGTGAGAAGAGCACCCTAGGCAAGTGAGAGCCGTCGTTCGCCCTGAGCAGGGCTGCGCGCCAGGCATTCCGAGGAGTCCTGGTGATGCCAGGCGCAGTGACCCTTCTCCAACCATGTAAGGCTGGTAGCAGGCAGGCAGGCATGGCACTTTTTGTCCACATATAAAAACCCAGCTCCAGTTCATTACTTATTCTTGGGAAGAGGAGGAGTGGCCAAAGAGCTCTGGCCGTACCATCTTCATAGCAGAGGCTGGTATCCTCCCTGGCCACAGAGCCACTCAAAGCAAAGGCATCTCTGCATTGATTTATTTTGCCAATACATGCTTCCCTCTCGTCCTCCCAGGACGTCTCTGAAGGAGCCGTCCGAGGCCGCAGTTCTGTTTTCGAGGCATTGTCAGCACGCAGGACGCACTCCCTGAACTCCTGGCTTTATTATGCGCTATCATTCAACACCACAGGCCCTCACGGCCGCTTGGGAATTCTTCTTTATACAGATTACTTTCATTTACTGTAATTTTTATCCTTTATCCATGGGATTAACTGATTTTGAAGCTGCCTCTTTGTGGTGGTCATAGTTCTTTCCTTTTCTGCTGTACCTTGTGCTTCTGTCTTGTGCTTTTCTAATAGTAAACAAACGAATGGCTCATCCTTTATTCTTAGCCAAATGAGGTTATAGATGGTGAGCATTAATATTTAAAATGCCTTTCCTGGCCAGAAAAGTCTTGCTGCTATTTGTGTTTATGTAAACTATAAAAATTAATTTGCTTCCACTGTTGAAAAATAATCACTATTGAACTGCAAAATAAGTCTTGTTTATTTTGTTGACAGTAGT